>VZRU01013210.1:47272-79953 GCA_013398155.1 Pedionomus torquatus
CATCTTGGTGCCCCTCCGCTGGCCCCATTCCACCAGGTCCCTGTCCTTTCTGTGTTGAGGACTCCAGAGCTGGACACAGTGCTGCAGGTGGGGTCTCAGGAGCGCAGAGCAGAGGGGCAGAATCCCCTCCCTGGCCCTGCTGGTCACGCTGCTTTGGATGCAGCCCAGGCTGGGGTTGGCTTTCTGGGCTGATGTTTGTTTTATTAAAGAAGTCAGAAGCAACTTCAGCTTTTTCTCCCTTTGCTTGCCCTCTCGTGCCCATGGCTGACAGCCAGCCCCAAAAAGGGGTGTTGTGGCACCGAAGGCTGGTGGAGAGGAAGGGCTGAGGAGGGAACGGGCTGCCTTGAGAGAGGATGGGGACAGTCCATGGCACACCAGTGTCCTTTGCCAGCGCTGCTGTTCCCAGAGACTCCAGAGCGTGTCCTTTCCCTCCTGGTATTTGCCATATGTGTTTTTTGTACAGAACTGGTGAGGGAAGTCTTCTTCAGGCGTCTGCTCTTGGCTTTCTTGGTGGAGCCGGGGCGGGTGGGTGTGGAGGCCGGGTCACGTCCCGCTCCCCACGCAGATTTGGTGAAACGGTGGGGAAACGATGCACGCCAGACCCTGGGAACTTGTTGTTTGGAAAGTCTGAAAATGAAATAATGTCAAAAATTGCAATTATGAAAACTCAGAATGAAAGTAGTGAGCTCTCTGGCTGGCAGGAGAAGAGGACGAAGAACTGTTACTCAATAAAACACCTTGAGCCTTCAGTTTCAAAATTTCTGCTGGTTTTTCCCCCCAGATCTCCAAAGTAGGAAGAAGGGAAGCAACTTTAAGTGCTGTTCACCTCCTTCATTGGGTACGAGGTGCTTGAAGAGAGTTGTCATACCTGCTTTAAGCCGTGCTGTATGTGTTAGGTGTTAGGGATAAAAAGAAAAGAATTCTGCCCCTCTGTTGGTGCCGGTTGGCACCGTGCACAGCGCCCAGCTGGTGGTGCGAAGCTGCCTGGCTTTTGGGTGTTTACCACCCAAAAATCCGCCCCGCTCTCCTCTCCTTGCCTGGGGAGCTCGCCTCTCCTCCTGCCGGCACGTACTGGGAAAGATCCACCGAGTCCTGTTTTAGGCAATTAGAAAAGTTGCCTTTCTCCAATCAAAGAGAGGTATTAGTGAAATGAATGGGAGTAATTAAATCTAATTTAGTCATGTAAATGAGTTTAATTAAAAGAAATCTACCCTTTAATAACTTCAGGGGGAAATGCCGCTCCTTACGGAGTTTGAGGTTTAGTTAAGCTAACAAGACACAATAGCTGAACTGATGAGCCCGTGCTGTTGTAATCTGCGTGTGTAAATAACGGCACCAGCCGCCTCTCCCAGCCCCCTCGGGTTGGGTGCCACGGGTGCCATGGCCCTGCCACACGAGTCGGTGCCCGCGCTGGGCCTTGGGGTCCCACCTACCTGCTTTTGGTCTGCTGAAGGAACGGGGAGGAAAACCCAAGTTCTTTTGGGTAAGAAAGCTGTGAGGTACCCGGGTACTGCCCTGTCGCAGCAGCAGTGCCGCACGTTCTCCAGCGTTGGGTGGGTTGGCGGGTGGTTAGGAGAAGGTGGAGAACCTGGCAGAGGGCAGGGGTTTGGGCAAGGGACTTGGAGCACTGCCTGGGCCTCAGCTCACACACCCGCAGAACTCGCTCGTGTTCTCCTTTCCTTTTCACAAGCGTTCTTTGTCTTTTAGGGAGTTCCTCTCTTTCGTGCTTCCTAATCTAGACGTGATGGGATCTAGAACACGGGCCCTGAGTTTCACGCTGGCTGGAGAGCTGCAGACCGTTCATGCTTTAGAACTGGTGCTTGGATGGTTTGTAATTTTTTTACACGCACCCACCCTCATATATTATTAGTTTTAAACTCACCTACAAAACAGCTTTTTAAATGTCAGAGAGGTTTTAAAAGAAATTAGAAGTATGTCCTGAAATTCTACCGCTTCTCAGTGCTGGAGAGTACCCAGTCTCTTCTTCAACTGTTCCTTACCAGAAAATAACCTCAAAACATTAAAAAGCGCGGTTTAAAAATTTCCTTTTTTCTCGGTTGAGTGTTTGAAATATCATCTCCTGCTATGTCATTCCACTTAATAGTCTTTAAACAGCCCTTTTATGTCCGTGTCCTTGCTCTCACTCTGCTTGCCCACAGTCTCTTGCTTTCGTCGCCTCCTGAGAAGCAGATTATCCTTTCCTCGGGAATTTACGTCCAGCAAAAGCCAACCTATTTCAGGATGTCGTAGGATTCCCCGCTCCTTAAGTTTTCTGGAGACTTCTTTTGCCTACACCACATGCTGTTTGGTACCTCAGTCTCCATCCAACCCAAATTAGGGGAACAAAAGGCTTGTTTCCTGAGCTGTGGAAATACTTTTACAAATGGCCTGAAAAGAAGCCAGAAAAGTATAAGGAAAGGCTGCAACTTGTGGGACAACCACGTGGAAAGAACGGTCAGATGGGCTTCTTCTGCCAAGGAGCCTCTCCTGGTGTGTCCAGCTGTCCAACTCGGGGAAGGTTTTAGAGCATGGTCTTTGGCTGTTGGCACCCACCTGGAGGTTCAGTATTTCAGGGAAAAAGAAAGCCTTGAGCTGTTTCGCTGCTCTCCTGTGTCGGCACCTACAGGACCTTCCTCGAAGCCTTGCAGTTGAAGCCTTGACCTTTATTACGTTTCAAGACCACTGAAACCTTCCGCTGGACAACACTTACAAATGCCCGGAGGCCCTGCCTTTGGAAGGATCTCAGATAGCCATAGCAAAGATTGTCAAAATCCTCTGCTTTTATGTTCCTGCCACATCAGAAGCAGCATCTGCACGGAGCAGAGCTCTCTGCCAGAGTGTGCCACCCCTCAGGTTGGGCCTTCCTTAAAGCCCTGGGCAGATGTTCTGGCACGGCCTCACCAAAAATCTCACTGGTTTCATAAGATCATGAGGAAAACCGTGAGCACTGCCGCTGCCGTTGTGCATGGGAAGCTCTTAGATCCTAGAGGGTTTAAGGGTTGTATGTTTATTTTCTGACTTAGTTTAAACCAATTGGGACATAGCTTGGCCGTTGGTTCCAGTTACTCTCTGCCTGCTCAGAAGCCCAGGCTGAATGATGCTCTTGATGACGAATGCAGAAGAGCCCTCGCCCTCTGGGTGCTGCCGGCAGCCCCGCGTGGTGGGGCACTGCGTGTGGTCATACGGAGTTGGAGCTGAAGGTGCATTTTCAGTAAGCCCAAATGTGCACAGTGGACCAAGCTATAATTAAGTGGCTTCTCTTTGCAATATTTATTTCATCTTTGAATACTGCTTTTCAACAGCAGTTGCTGACTAGAAGTTCTGTATGTTTCTTCTTTCATGGACTTTTGATTTTATTTTATTTTTTTAAAGTAATCCCATAAAAAACTTAATTTCTTCTTCAGTAATACTTAACGTTCTGCATCTTGAACTTAAAGTGATGTTTCCAGATACGCATGTGTATTTTAATCGGATAAAGCAGGCTTCTAAAGAGTTTGACTATTAGACTCTAATAACCAGTGTGTAGACTCAGCCCCACTCCCAGGATTGTCTGCTGAAGTTCTTCTCCCATTCTGGCAAGTCCTTGTTCAGGTGGACACTTCCCAGCGCTTACATGCCCTTTACTGCCGGTTACAGGAAAGAAAGAACCCATCTTTCTTAAATTCTCCTTCCACTGAGCTACTGGTTTTGCTGCTCCCAAGTGTCATTCCATTACATCTTAGATGCTTCACGATGAGCTCACCCGACCTGTCTCAGGTGGGCTCGCCGGTTGCACAGGACCTTCAGGTGGCATTTTGTGTGGAAAGGGTTGAGCAAAGGCATCCCACAGCAGGTGACAGCCAGACGCCTGCTGTGAGCGTGGCTGGAAGCAGAGCTGTGGGCTGCATGGCCTCTGCCTGGAGCAGCCAGCCCAGCACCCAGCAGGGACATCGCGGTGGTGGCTCTTCGTGGGCGTATCTGAGGGATCGTTAGAGGCCAAGAGGTGGAACGTTGGGGTCATGGAGAAGGTCGTGGATGCTTGGTCAACAGGTCGCTGTTCTTGGATGTGTTTATGGTCGATTTGATCCGTTGTCACTTCTCTCAAAGAGGAAGGAGCCTGTCTTGGGGACAGACGGGCCTGGTGGGAATGTCTTGAGACAGCTCAGGAGGAACAGGTGGCTCGAACCTTGTTGGGAAGAGTAGCAAGTGGTAGGGCTTTAGTGGCTGAGGGAGATGTGTAGAAAGCAGTTGTTAGGAGCTTGTATGGTTTAGATTTATTGTAAATAAATATTTTCTTTGGCTTGTAGTTTTAACTTGAATTATAGAAAGTTAAATACAAAATCTAAACGTATGTTTGGGGTGAGCTGGAGGGACGGCAGGTACCAGTGGGAGTGCTCACAAAATAAGATGACCGATCTGGGGCTCCTTCCCCCTTCTCTCTGCCGTGGTACAACACAATGTTTTAGGAATTGCTGTTTGGAAAAGAAGAGCAAATTTAGTTCAGCCAGCTTTGATAACGATGTCCTGCGTTGGTTATTGGCTTGCGTCGACTTTGCTGAAATTAAAACAATATATTTTCTCTGCAAATTATTTGCATCTTCAGGTTTTTTTCCAAGCTGGTTCATCACCGCAGTAAAAGCAGTTAAAGCTGTCAGTGCTCCACTTGAATGTGCTTGTTCTACCAGCCCTAAAGAAAAATGGGGCCAGGACAGAAAGTTTCTTGTTAATTGTGTCCACTGGCGGAAAGTCAAATTAAAAGGAAGACTTAGGAAATGTTTTTTGAAGTAGTCGATTGGTAGGAACTTGAAGAAAGCTGCGGGGGATCTGCCAAACTGTGCTTTCCAGAGGTTGGTTTCTGGGTGGCCTCCGTTGTGCCTCACACACACCTAGTCAGCTTTTACCTGGCTCCTGGTCGCTCATCGCGCGTGGAAGTGCAGTGACTGTATTTTAGTTGCTTGGATTTGTATGTGCTGTGGACAACGTGTGTGTTTGCAAAATCACCCTTTTCTTTGAGTTGCTGGTGTGGGCTGGGCAGCCGTGCGGTGCCACAGTTGTGGTGCGGGGGTCCCTGTTGGTGTGTTTGGGAGACCTGAGGACGAGATGGAGCTCCAGGTGGGACAGAGGGTCTCAGCTGTGTGTCCCCTTCCAGGAGCAATGGCCATTCACTTAAAGGTCTGTATGGAACCCGGACCAGGTGGCTGGCTGTGGTCACAGGTAAGTCTCTACTGGAACATAGACTTGAAAAAAAGGCAATCTGGGAGTCCTTTGCTGCTACTTGGGCAACGCTTCTCCTCGAGCGTGTGGTACCTGGAAGAAAGACCAAGTTTGTGTTTGTGGCCACCTGTACTGGCTCTTTGGAGAGTGCTGACCTGCTGTATGGAAGGTCTCTAGATGCGTTCCAGCTGGTGCCTACCTGGGCAATGTGGTCCAGTACCTGTACTGGAGAAAGCAGAGCCCAGCAGGGGTCAGACACTTCCCTGCTCACACGGGCTTCTCCAAAAGCACATGGAGAGTCCATTGCAATGTGCTACCCACTGTCATCAACTTGTCCTCTTGCCAGAAAAGCTCCTGTGAACCTTTAGATTGGCTCACCAAGGGGTGGTGAGGGGAAGAGGAACTAAAGCAGCAGATATTCCCAATCAGCATGGAAATGCTTGTCTACACCTTCAGCCCTTAAGCTCTTTGCCAGGGGGCTCAGTCTCAGAGGCGCAGCCCAAGGAGCCAGGGTGCACATGTAATCTCAGTGTCATTTTCTGCAGCAGAAATGGTGGTGTGGTTAAGTGTCACCGTTAATGCTCTTTTTCTGCCCTGGCCTCTGCATCCCTGTACCTCTGGACGGGGCTGTAGGTGTGGAAGCTGCCCGTGGATGCTCTTAAGAACATCCAATGCTGAAAAGACAAAGTTAGAGAGGCACCAGTCTCACCTCTGATGGAGAGCTGCGTCCTTCCTCCAGACTGGGAAGTTCTGCTGCACCAGGAGTATGTGAAAGTGGCATTTGATGGTGATTGCAGGAGCCACAGTAGTCTATAAAAATAGAGCAAAGCATAAAAATGTGATTTCTGTAACTGCTGAAAAACATGTCGAATTCTACTCTTATTGCAGCTTCTATCTCCTGGATTCAATTGCACTACTCTGGATTGACACCAGAGAGCAAAATTTACCCTAATAACGGGGTGTACCTCGGATCCCGTTAGGTTGCGGTGGGCGGTGGGGATTGTACGAAGCTCCGATCCTCTCCGTTGTTGCTCAGGCTGCTCGTGATCCGCGGGACACGCTGCAGCTCCCGCGGCCGCGCTGGGCGCAGGGGAAGGAGGGAGGGCTGGTGTGTGCAGACGTGACAGCTCTTGGGGGCAGCGGGGGACACTGTCCTGGATGCTTTCAGGACATGCGGGCACGCAGCATCCTTAGGGAGGCTGAGGTTTGTAGGGCGGCCCCGTGCTCTCCTCATTCCCCCCGGAAAGGCATCCGAGGCAGTTCTGCGCTAGAGCAGGTGATGCATAATTGAGCAGTGCTGTATTTGAGTGTTTGAGTACAAACTAGGCGTCGGGATGAAAAGAGTGTTTATGTATTAATGTGCATTTCCTTCATGCATTCCTGATTCCATTAGCAATGGAGGCATTGTGTAATATAATAGAAATGATTAACTTTAATTGCACTTCTTTGTTGGGAAAATAGATATGTAATTAAAAATCTGACATGCATTGTACTTTTTTTCTTCAACAATTTGCTTGTTGGCATCTCCTCCCGAGGCTGTTCCACAAGGCCCTTACCCCATCCTCCTTCAAACATCCCACCGAGCCCAAGGGCTGTCTTTCAGGAATCAGCCCCTTCCCGATGCTGCCTGAAGTGGCTGCCTCCAAATCCCAGCGCCCGCCCCTCCCTTCCCACAGGAAAAGTAGCTGGGGTTCCGAAAACGTTGCTCATGTTGTGGGATACATTTGGGTATTGATTTACT
The DNA here is from genome assembly GCA_013398155.1 of Pedionomus torquatus. Lineage (NCBI taxonomy): Eukaryota > Metazoa > Chordata > Aves > Charadriiformes > Pedionomidae > Pedionomus > Pedionomus torquatus. The sequence continues at coordinate 54,207 of VZRU01013210.1, forward strand.
GGAAAATCAGATGCTTTTGAAAGGTTCCTAGAGAGAAAGCACACTAAAAATGGTGATAGCAGGGTTGGTAGTGGCTTGTGAGCAGACACTTTGCATTTGCTGCTGTAATTTGCATTTGCTCCCAGCTCAGGAGGCTCGGGCACCAGGCAAGGATCAGTGTCATCAGGTAGATGCCAGTTTATTACAAGATCCAAGCACTTAAATAAGAAATCTGTTAGAAACGATCTCTTTGTGGCAGACTGTTACTAGTTCACGTAAATCGTGTGGTTAATCATGATGAGTTAAAACACAGCTGCAAGACATCANTTTACTGGAAAATCAGATGCTTTTAAAAGGTTCCTAGAGAGCAAGCACACTAAAAATGGTGTGCTAAAAATCTTCAAGTGTGGCTTGTGAGCAGACACTTTGCATTTGCTGCTGTAATTTGCATTTGCTCCCAGCTCAGGAGGCTCGGGCACCAGGCAAGGATCAGTGTCATCAGGTAGATGCCAGTTTATTACAAGATCCAAGCACTTATATAAGAAATCTATTAGAAACGATCTCTTTGTGGCAGACTGTTACTAGTTCACGTAAATCGTGTGGTTAATCATGATGAGTTAAAACACAGCTGCAAGACATCACACTTTCTTACAGTTCTCAAAGTTGCCTCAATCTTCAGAGGTACAATACCAGCGCTGCTGATGGCACAGGACCTGCTCCTTGTGCTGAATCCCAGGGCACAGCACCATCCTCCCTTCTGGCTGCTTCATCGTTCTTGCCCTGCAAAGCGTCCTTGAGTAGACCTGGAGGCCTGTGCTCAGTGACAGCCTCAGCAGGTTCTCACAGCTTGGGTTGTTCACTGGTGCCGTGTCATCTTTTATACCCTGATATTCTACTGTGCTGAAAACTGGACATCTGTCAATCAGGTTTTGGTAAATTTGGCTGAAACCATGACAACTGGGTGCCCGTGGTTTTCCAAAAATCCACCCGCACTGCTCCCACCGGCACTCCCGGCCCCTTTGGGCTTGTCCTGATTGTCACTTTGGTACCCTGGTCACTGTCCACCAGTGTGCCAAAATGCAGAATAGCGAAAAATGCCTCGTGAAGAATAACAAAGCGAATTAAAATATGAACTGACAGCGTCTTCGCAATGCTGTTTGCATTGGGTGAGAAGGCCACACCTCAGCTTCTAAGCGCGTAAGTCCCGTCAGCGAAGTGCGGATGCTGACCTGACTGAGCTGGACGCTGGCAGAGATTAGAGGATGGCGTTGGGGAACTGTTTCCTGGGTATCGCATCGGGGGCTGAGGAGCTCGAGTCAGAGCAGACGCGGGCAGCATGCAAAGGCGGGGGGTGAGGACCTGCCACTTGGAGCGCACCTCAGGGTGCCAGCTCCTCTGCTGTACCTTTGGGATGGAGTGCAGGTGTCTCCACAGGCTGTTTATCGCCTGTTGCGTGAGTCAGGCCTGACTGCAGAGGGTGAGGAGGCTGATCTCGGCACATGTTGTCGGGCTTTGTGTTGGTGTTGCTGGTGAGGTGTCTGCGCTGGGTTTTAGAGTGGCTGTTGTCTTCCAGGATGCATTGAGTTTTACATGCCTCAGGGTTGTGTCCTGGGGCACATGAATGGTCTGGGCTCCTGTGAGGCAGGAGGTGGTCCGGGCTTTCCATGAAGCAAAGTCAAGGAGCGGGTAACAAATTCCCTCTGCTCCTTCTGTGTTTCTGTAGCAGCTTCTGTGTGTCAGAGATGGAGAGAGAGCTCAAGCACCCCTGCGGGCAGGGGAAGGTATTCGTCTCCATAAATAACCAGAAGAACCTGCAAATGAGAGTTTTCTTTATGGAAGTATTGCCATCCCCAGATGTACATCTCTGTGTGATGGATAATGGGCACCTGGAGTGAGTTGGGAGAAACCATCAGGGCTGTGCTTGGACCCCAGAGCAGCACTTGGGAGATGGGGGGGCTTGTGCTTAGGAGAGACGCGCGAGCTGCTCTGAGAGCAGGTCTGTCTGCTCTTGCACCTTCTTACTGCCAAGGAACAGCCCCGGATCTCGATCGCTCTCTCCCGTCTGCAGGAGGTGGGGCATGACTCTGGTCAGGCTGCTGTTGTGCTGGTTAAGTCCCAAACTTCTGTTAGATGGTGTCCAAAATCCCTACTCAAGAGTTGCATCTGTATATGCTGAGAAGATCATTCAGGATTTCTGAGTAGCGTTTTTATTTCTCAGTGAAAACATAAGATATTTCCAACTGCCTCCTGGTGCCACCTGCCCTTCAGATCACACGCCATCAGAGACGGGAGCAGATCCCCGCTGGTGGGTCTGGGTGGGCGCAGAGCGTTCCCCCTGACAAGAGCAGGAGCTGAGCGGACCCCTAGAACCGGAGCTGTGATGTGCCGTTAAACGTTCTGGCTGATTCTGTCCAGGGCAGCAGTAACTGCAGTGGGCTCCCCTNGTGAACCCCAAAGCCCCCCCCCGCAGCGCAACAGCTCTGCAGCGCGGGGGACGCTCTGTTTCCCAGCGGGTGCTGCCGGGGGGCTCCCCGCAAACCCCCTCGGGTGGGAGCAGCGCGGGGGCCGTGGCGGGGGCCGTTCCCGGCCGTGGCCGGGCTGAGGGGAGGGGGGGCTGCAGGCACCCCTCCTTCTTTGGACTGTTTATCCCTGCGTGCTTTATTCTGTCCATCTTTACGTCGCCTGTGTTGTTTTCTGGTTCTTTTATTGTCATTATTCAAAACATGAATAGAAGTGAATATCCTCTAAGTTATGAATGTAATCAATTTTGAGTCTTTAATTGCAATTTTTTTTCCATAAAATTCTTTTAATTTAGTCTAATATAATGGCACATCAAGCAGTAATGGGTACATTAAATTGAATCATGATGTTCATATACACATTTTATGACACAATCAAATATCCCAATGCATTAATTCATGTCAATCAGTTAATAAAATCAAATAGGAAGCATTTCTCCAGTGCTGTTAACCGCGCTTCTCCCATTTAGTGGGTGACAAGATGGTGAGGACCTTTCTGTCTTGCCCAGTTCATGTCTTCTTGGCTGCGTTGGAGCCGATGCGTTAATTGATGAGGGCGAGGCGTGTTGGTTGCCCTGGCCCCAGATGCCGCATGGTGGTGGGGAGCAGAAGGGACCCACCTTCACCTCCTCCTGCCCTGGTTCCTGGGTACGGCCCCGTCCCCAGAAGAGAAAAGAATAATAACCGTGAACTTGGGGAATACCTTCTCTTTGAAGATTTCCTCTCTTCCAATGTTCGCCTGCAAGGACAAAGAGAAGTTGTGAATTTACGGGTGCTCTTTGGTGAGGAAGGAGAAAATTAAATTTAAAACAGTTGTCAAGGGGCTGTAGTTTGAGCAGGTCCTCTGTGTCTCTCCTCTGCTTCACGGTACAGCTGATGGTATTTTCGCCTCCTCTCTCTGACACTTGTTGAGCGTGCGAGTGCTGTGCCCCGGTCCCACCACCCAGGAGCTTTTGGGGGAGAGATGACGGGCTGTGGGGTGGCTGCGGGGGGAGAAGGGGCACGGCCGTCTCCAGAGTGCTCAGTGAGGCTGAGAAAAGCCAGAAGGTAGGGGCGGTGGTGGAGCCACCATCCGTGCTCTCTGCTCCTTCCCAGAGACGGCTGTTTTCCGTGGCCATCAGCTCCTCTCGTTCTCCCGTGTCACCTGGAGGCGTCACTCTGCGGATGCCCCTGGGGAGGTTTCCCGGGATGGGCCGTGGGGCTGAGGAGGGCTCGGAGGAGCCGGGCTCCCGTGACGCCCCCAGCACCGGTGGGGCCCATGGCTGCGCTGCCTGGGTTGCCTTTCTTTGGTTTTAGGCAAAAGTTGGCTTTCTAATAAGCGACACGTTATTTTTCTTTGCTAACAGCCTACTGATCGATGTCTTAAACCACTGAACTGGGGAGTGACCTTGTGTACAGCCTGCGCCGAGAGCGGACCGAAGCTAAGCCTGAGGGGTGGGAGGCTTGTGACCCTCGAGTTCCAGGCTGGAGCGGTTGGGTGCGGGCGGCAGCGGCTCTCGCTGGCCGTGCAGAAGGGTTCGGTGTCGGTGAGAAGCTGAGGAGCTAAATGACTCGTGTCCGATACTCCAGAGAGCGGCCCGGAGCTGCCGTTCTCAGACCGTGTCTGCGATCGGGCTGTCACATCCTCTCAGAGCCAAGTGAAGAGTGACTTTGCAGGAGTGAGTAGCGTTGCCAGCCCGCTCTGCAGCCGCGGGCGAGTGAAGGAGATGTTGTGCTGGTGTCCAGGGAGCTCCGGCGTCTCAGACGCTCCTGGAGAAGGGCCTCGGGTCTCCAGCCACAGGAAAGAAGGAGCCCGTGCTGGGGCTGACCTCGGGGGGAGGAGGCATCTCTGCGTGGTGAAATCAAGTACGAATGAGTCCAGACTGAAATGCCTGAGGTGAAAGATGAAAGATTCCCATGTGGTGCTTGAAAAGATTATTCTCTTTCTTTTTTTGTTTGTTTTTAGTTGTTTATTGCTATTTGCAGGGTTTGTAGGTACCAGGCCTGACCTCGGTAGCAGGGAGCGCGGGACGCGCCAGGGGCACTGAGGTGCTGTTCCCCTCCTGCAGCCCGGGGCTCGGGGAGCAAAGTCCCACCGAGCACCGACCCTTCCACCGTCCCTGTTGTCAGTGCGCTGGAAGAGAAGAACCCGACACCACAGCCATGAAAACCCTCCAGCTTTAAGTGCCTGTTTCTCCTTCTTCGTGGCAATTGCCCTGTGCAAAGCAGCTTTGGACCTGCTCGCCACGAGGCACTGGAGGGCAGGCGGTTTTCAAAAGCCAAAATTGATGAATTGTTAATAGGATTTTGAAGAACTCCCTTTTCATATTTCAGTGAGACCGTAATTAAGTTTTCTTGGACATCCTGAGGGGATTGATTACATCCTGGAGCTCAGCGCTGTTTGAGCACCACGATGAATGGGTGTTGTGCCTGCGTGGTACGTGAAGGTAGGCTGGTAGCTGTGCTCCCCTTTCACTGCCTTTGTTTTAGAAAGGGGGAAAACGGTTTCTGACTGATGGAAAGAAAAGTGTATCTGTGATGTTACAAACACGGCAGCAATTTGGTCTCTGTAAGGAGCTTCCCACAAGCAAAGGCGAGATGTTATGTGAGTAGCTAACCTCAGCACCCGTAACTGGGCGAGGGTGGGTAGAGCTTAGGCTCAGAAGTTAGTTATGGGTTTGTAGGAGGCACATTTAACGTAGTGATGCTGGTTTGAGGCATCTCTTCCTCAGTTGGCTGTTCGCTGCTCTCCTACTCTAACTTGTTGAGTTCTCTCATGTAATCCTAGTAAGTCAGAGACATTGCTTGTCTTTGGACAGAAAGCAGTGCATCTGTACCAAGCTCCCCTGCAGGGAACCCCGGCGTGTGGGCTCTTCCTTCCAGAGGGACAAGGTTCTTGCTCGGCCACCCCCGTTGTGTTAGACCCAAGCGGTGCCCGGCTGGAATGAGATGGTGGGTCTGAAGCAGTGGACATCTCACACAGTGAGAAAGTGTGGGTGGTGGAAACCCCTTTTGGCAGATTCAGAGTTCGAGGAGGGGTAGCTCTCTGTAGTCCAGTAAAAATACTGTAAATGATAATAAATTATGCAGGAACTAGTTGAGTTAAAAACTTGAGCTACTAAGTTTAGCCACAAACTCCTTGATTGGCCTTTTGTAAGTGGGGAAGGACATGCATGAAAACTGTCTGGCCAGAAAGGAAAGCCAAGCTGGTGGTGAACGTCACAGCTACGGATGAGCTGCTTTCCATAGGCCGGTTGGATCTGTACCATGCCAGGGATGGCTGGGGATTGATTATTTTTTCCCTTTTTCCTTTTCGTTTGTGGCCAGGTAAGTAACTAGATGTGATCTGACATAACTTGTAGGTGGCTGCGGTGCTGGCAGGCAGGGGAAGCAGCCGTCTTGCTACCAGTTGAGTGCATCCAGTATGGATCTCATTGCAGGCTGGTCAAGGGGAAAGGAATGGGAGGTGTCCCTGCCCCTGCAGGGGGTTGGAACTCGATGATCTTTAAGGTCCCTTTCAACTCTGACCATTCTATGATTCTAAATGACATCCCTTGGCAGAATCTGAATCTTCTCGTGTGACTTATTTGTTCAGGGAGAGGATAATAGGTGGGTTTCTAGGATGGAAAGATACTTTCATGAGATTGGAGGTGGCAAAGGACAGGGCTCTGTTTATCGTTTTGCCCTTTTCAGTTGGAATTCAATGGGCTTTCGTGTACCATCTGCTCCCACCTGATTGTAGACAGTAGGTGTCCTAATTTGAGATGTCTAAATGGTCTTTGAAATGGTGTTTGCTTTCCCTTCCACTCCCTCCCAGTGTCTGGTGACAGTCCATCCAGGAGAGCGCTCTGGATGGGCAGCTGTAGGGAAGGCAGGCAAACCAGGAGAGCACCTCTGGGCTGACGGAGAAGGAGCCCCAGAAGCAACGGAGCAAAATAGTGGGGGGGTTGTCAGTATTTGAAAAGGGAGTAACGTCCTTACCTTTCCTTTTGGCGGCTGGCGTAGCTGTGTGCGGCGCTGACTGGCACCCTCCAGCTGGGTCCTCAGCGCCTGCGGGTGCTGCTCCTCCTTTGGGTGAGGCAGGAGCCCAGGAGCCACCCTGGATTTTGGCTGGGTGGCAGCAACGTGCGGTGGGGCTCTGTGGGTCTGGGTGGCCGTGCAGCAGGCTGACCTGGGCAGGAACACGAGTCCCTGCCTTCTGGCTCAGCCGCGTTTACTCTCCAAGCCAACTTGCTCTGGGCAGCTGAAGAGCTCCTGGGACCTTCCCTCCCCACGTGGAAGTCGTTAATGGAGGTCAGCGCTCGCTCTGCTGCCAGCAGGTGACACCAGAAGAAGTTCTTTACTTCAGATGAGCAGAATGGGAGAGGCCTCGTGCAGCAGCAGTGCTTTGAGCGAGGGTTGGAGGGAGTGCTCCCCCGGCAGGGTCCGTGCTCACCACACTCATCTGGTGTAGGAGCAGTGCTGACGGGAGAGTCTGCCAGCTCATGTGCTTCATCACCACGCTTAGATGGGCTCCTCATCCTCACTGTGCTCTTGTACTTGTGGATTTGCAGTTGAATCTCTCCAATGGGCCAGTTAAGACCCGTGTTAAGGATAGTGTTACCCTCTCAGCCATGCCAGAGGAGTAGCTATTTGGGATGTATTCAACGTAACCAGAAGCGTTGTGCCGTCTTCCCTTACCCTCTTTAATTAGAATCTGACCAGACTCACTGGCAAGAGCTTGTGGAGAATCTACTGCCTATTTTCACCAGAATCACTGTTTCTAGAGCCTGATTTGAGGGTGTGCTGGTTGCTGATCCCTGCCTGTCGTTACACCTGGTGGTAGCCACCAGGTACGTGTGAGTGAAGAGTGGGGTTGGGGAAAGATGAGCAGTTTGTGGTTTGCAGGGTGGTTGTACGAGGAGGAGAAATCTTCAAGGCAGCGGTGATGGTCGTAGGTGTGAAATAGCCCCAAACGCGCTGCCTCTGGATTCCAGGATTTTTCTAGGGAATGGTTAAAGCCATTCCTCCAAGCCCTTGTGGTTTTGTATCGTAGGATGTTAGGGTTGTGTTGAGAAGAATGAGAGGTGACAGCTCCACGCATCTGGATCTTCTGCGAGCAGAAGGGGTGGGAAGGGAAGGCAAAGGGCTGGGAGGAGGCTGCGTGTGGCTGGAGCAGCCGAGGGAGCCCTCTGCCGATGAGCTCCGGGCGCTGGTGGGTGCCCCCAGCTCCTCCAGAGAGGGGGCTTGCCTTTCCCCTCCCTCCCTCTCTGCATGACAGGAGAGAGAAATTTCCAGGAGTGCTGAGATGCAGCAGGGGCAGATGAATACAGGCTGAGTAGAAGTCAAAATGCTGCTGAGCACCAACCCGGCTCGGGCCGTGCCCGTGTCAGACAAAGGCGCTTTACAGTGGGATAAATCGAATTACCACGGTGAGAATATGGAGGGGAAGGATGGAAAGGAGAGTGTTTGCCGTGTTATTTCCAGTGAGGGAAAGAGTGGCTTTAGCTGTGTTTGCTTTCTAAAGGGCTCTTCCTGAATAAGATGGAAAAATTTATCCTGTTTCTGAAGGACAGATAGAATTCTGCAGTTCTCTCCCTCCACGCGTGGTGCCTGTGAAGGACGGCGGCCGCAGCATCTCTGTAATCCAGCCCCAGCGCGGCGCCGACCCTGGAGCTGCGGGAGGAGGTCAGCACCTCCGTGTCTGACATCGCAAAACCGCCCTCGGCTGATGTCCCAAGGCATTTCCTGAGTCTGCTCCGTCTAATGGGGGAGAAGGTGTTTAGTCAGCAGAAACAGCACACAGTTCTTGTTTTTCTCCGCACACCACAGTATTTGTTTGCAGCATTATGACAAACCCAACACTTGCTGGCAAATCTGTCTGAGGTGACGGCTGTCAAAGACCATTTCAGACTCGTTTCTGTACAGCTGGAATTGTGCTCCTTCGCGGGACTGTCCTGGGATGGGGAGGGACCCCAGGGACAGCGACCGGGGGGAGGACCCCAAATCCCCTTCACTTGGGAGGGAAACACGGGTGAGAGGCGGTGAAAGCCAGGAAGGATTTAGAAGGACCATCAGCAGTGGAGTTGGGTTTCTGCTGGTCCCCTCCCTGGGAACGCTCTTCCTCTGCTGCCTTACAGCATTTCCAGCTTTCCACAACTGCCTCTTCCCACTGCAGAATCTTCTCCTGACAAGTACTTCAGAATTTCCCCAGCCCTCTTCTCCTCCTGCAGAGAGATCTTGGTTGGTGCGTGTGTCCCAGGGCAGCTACGGAGGGAGCAGCTCTCGCCTCACCCCTGCCGAGGTGTCACGAGGGCGTGACCTCCAGTATTACCAGTTCATGCTGGTATTCCTCATGAAGCCGTGTCCGATCGCTGTAAACCCACAGCTTCTTGCCAGTCGCGCTCTGGGCAGTGAAGCCAAGGACTTTATTGCCGGTTTTCCACCACTAAAATATGGAAAGCCTGTTTTAGCGCTCAACAGAACTGGTGGGGCACTGGGGATTGCTTTATGGCAGTGATGATGGGAGAGTCACCCAGCTCCTGTGCTTCATCACCGCGCTTAGAGGGACTCCTCATCCTCACTGTGCTCTTGTCCTTGCAGATTCTCAGTTGAGTCTCTTCAGTGGGCCAGTTCCCCAAGAGTCAGGATCACACTCCCGCCCTTCCCCGGTGTGGGGCAGAGCCCAGTTCCCCCCCTGGGAGCTGTGCTCCACTCGTGCTTGGGTGTCAGGGGATCATGAGAACATCAGAGCCTTCCCTGGGCCATGAACCGTGGCAATGTGACTTCTTTAAGTGCAGCCAAGGTAGGAGTATGGAGAGAACTTTGCAGCTTCAAGGCACGAGGCCTCCTCAGTTGTTCTTCACAGGCTCTGCCCCCTCAGTCTGCGTTGGCTGCCGCAGAGCGCTCTGCTTTGCCGGTGGGATGGGAGGGGAAGCTGCTCTTCTGCCAAAGAAGCAGCAGTTCAGGGGAAATCCTCTGTTTTCATTCTTTCCCATTCCTCCTACCAAGGCGCACAACCCATCTTGCAAATGGCACGTTTTTTCAAGGGGACACTGCCGTCTCCCTGGCGGGGAGGCTGGGAGCGGGCACCGCGCTGGGAACCGGAGTGACCTGAGGAGCAAGGGCCTGGGATCTCCCTGTCCTGGTGTGGGCCTTGGAGAGCTGCAGGGGCTTTGGACAGACGGAAGAAGAGTGCTGAGACTGACAGGTGTTTGCTGTGTCCCAGCCTGTCCACCTTCCAGCTCCTCTTGAGATCCGGTGAAAAGGCCAAACCGAGAAGGTTTCAGAGGCAGTCCCTTGGGTTTTTTTCCCTTGGCGTGACTTCGTGCCTGCTGTTGACACCGCGGTAGGTGAGCTTCATGCGTGTTGTAGGCTGGGTGGTGGCAGCGGCTGTGACACCGGCGTGTGTCCGGTGGTGTCTTTGCAAGCGGGAGTTGTTGCAGGCTGCGTGTTGGCTGGAGAGGAGCAAACCCAAGGCACGGTGCAGGAGATCTGGACCCGTATCTCCCGTGCTTTCATTAAAACGCCTTTACTACAAACCTGGTTATTTTCAAAGAAGCGTCTCCGAAAATATTTGATGTAAGAAATGGCAATGGCCTGCCCGTGCACGAGGAGATGAGGCTGAGGGTCCCGGTCTGGCTGCGCTGTTGTCCGTAGGGTGTTTTCGTGCCAGTGGGAAGGGGGAACCTGGAGGCCGACGTTCCGGGGCGTTTTCTTTATGACACCCACGTGTGCGGAGCCACTGGGGGAAGGAGGGGCGTCTCCGAAGAAATCACTAATGAAAATGTTCATTTTCAGTGAGAGAAAGGGCTCTAATCAGTATGCTTCATCTTAGGTTATTAGTATAATTGAAAACACAATCTACCTAAATCATGCAAATTATATGCAGGGTGAGGATTTTTTTTCTGCTATCGTAATGATAATCTAAATAAAATGTGGTTTGTAAGTGGAGTTCTGAAAGACTGGATCCGAGATTAATATGAAATTTTAAAAAAAATAAAAAAGGACAGGCGGAGTGTGGAGCCACAACTTTGCTTTTATGACATTTGAGGCCCTGATTTATGAACATCGTTACAGGGTTTTTAACTGTATGGAAAACGAAATGAGGTTAAAATTCTTCCTATTAGCACTGGAGTTACAATCACAACACGTTACAAAAGACTAATAAATGTTACTTTTTGAGTAATGAAACTGCCATCGAGGCCCCGTTAATGGGAATGAGATTATAATTGGGGTTGTGCTGCGCGGGGAAGGGGTGTGTGCGGAGGTTGGCAGAGCCCCGATGTGTCCCGGGGACAACGGGATCCCACAGCACCTGAGCATCTCAGGCCTTCACTGGGTCATGTGGAGCCGGGATGTGGATCTGTGTGCTCCGGGAGAACGCGGGCAGGTTGGCATCGCCCAGTCCTGCCCCAGCCCAGCCACACGGTGGGTTCCTCTCTAACCCCTCGGTGTTTGCGTTTGGGGCCCAGGAGGACAGCATCTGTTGCAGGCCCTCTTGTAGAGAGAGTGTTCATCTAGCCATAAGGTAAATATTGCTGGAAATGCGAAGGAAATCAGTATTCCAAGCTTGGATACCTGCTGTAAGTCAGGAGGCTGATCACAGATATTAGAAGGAAGTTTCTCCGATAAGCAGAAATTCTGCTTTGTAAACACGTGGTGGTGGATTTCTGATTTTATTCCTGTTGGGAAAGATGTTGAATTGACAGGGCTAGAGCGGGGATCAAGGGTCCTTCTGTGACTCAAAGCCCCATAAAATACCTGCAGCGGAGCCAGACTGGCTCCCCAGTAAGTTACTGAGCAGCTGCATGGCAGGCAGCGTTGGGGTGAGCTTCCCCGTGTCCCCCACCTCTGCCGGGTCCCGAGGAGGGGGAGCGTCGCGAGCGGTCACAGCCCCTTGAACCGCACCCCCATGAGGAAAAGTGCTCGCAAGAATACACAGGAGCAGCCCCGCTTTGTGGCTGTGCAGGGGCTCAGGTACCAGTTCCCAATGAAGCCTGTGTGCCACAAGTGACCTCCAAGTGCCAAGGGATGTTTGTCCTTGCAGCAGCTGAGACCTGGCACAGAGCGAAAGCTGGTTCACGCTCAGTGAACATCTCCACTTCTCAGTTGATGCCCTTGATTTCTGTCCTTTCCCTCGTGCTGGTAGAAGATCTGGCCTGCTCTGTGTTGTGTCACCAGAGTGGAGCCAGGGCACCTCCAAATCAGAGATGACAGCACAAGGCAAGATCCGTTCTGCGATACACTGGGACCCCCATATTTCCGAAGGCTGGGTATTCTGGAAAAAGACCATTGGATGGTGGTGCCTCCGGAGTTGGGCCGGCACTTACCTAACTGAAAAAGAAATTACATATGGTGTTTGGAGTAACTAAACAAATTGTATTCAAAATTGTGCAGTATTTGTTTCGGGCTGTCCGCAGACTGGCAGCTGGGCAGCGAGGAGGGGCAGCTCAGGCTTGGCAGTGTGCGGGAGAGCTGGGCGGGCTGGCAGAGCCGGTGGCCGACCCGCAGGGCGGCGGCGAGCCCGGGTTCCAGTGGGCGACGCGAGAGGTAGAGGGTTAAGCGCTGTGATCATAAACCATACCGTAATTGCTCTCAGACCTATTAGCAGGATGTCTTGCATAGACTGTCATCCTGCCCTTTCCCATGGGCCCTCTTCACTAGCCCTTTGCATTTTGACAGTAATTACCAGCCAAGCAAGCACAAACCATCACCAGCTACAATACAAACCCACTGTCATGGCAACGTAGCAACCTCCAGTTCATCTTGAAGATGTTTAGTTTTATCTCATGCTTAAAATTGGACTCAACTCAAAACCGTGTCGAAAAGAGCACCAACAAACTCAATGGAAAAAACACGAGATTCTCCAGATTACAGCAGAAGCTGATATTCCAGCCTGTGGAATCAGATACTTGATGGGAAACACCTAGCTGGAGGAAAGGGAAAACTTTTGGGTAAATAAGAGGGCACGTGTGTCTGAAGAGCTGTCTGCTCTCTTCCCGGCAGCTGCACGGCCCTAGTGAGAGGCGCTGCCTGTCCTCACCAAGGGTCCCATATTGATGGTCTAGGAACGTGCTGAGGAGATGACGGAGGGTCTCCCCAACTCTCTGTGTGTGCCCTGGGTATTGCTCTTGGGGCTACCGTCCAGTGCCGGCGCTCCTGTTGGGGAGGAAGGCATGGGGGGTGGTGACTGCTCCTCATCGGCTCTTTCCTTTGCAAAATATTTGCCCTAGGAGATGTCCTAAGGCCATGTGGGAAACACAGCCCGAATTATCTTCTCCTATGAATCAGCCTGGTGGTCTTGAGTGCCGTGCTGGAGACGCAGCCTCTGTGCCTGGTGGCACAGGGAAGGCACAGGTTGGCTCCTTGGTTCTGCTGTTGTCTCTCCGGAATTTTTTTCCAGATGTTGTGGTCTCTGAGGGTTGTGTTACACTTACCAGGACTAAACTTCTAACTTCTTAAAATAATAGGCAGTAGTTTAATCCACTGCTGCTATTTGGGGCTCGTCTCTGTGCTTTTTTTTTGGATGAATGTTGTCAGTCCCAGCACGGTCCTGGTCCTGCGGCAGGTCCCCGTCCCACTGGCAGGACACACTGTCCTGGCTGGCACCAGTGTCACGGTAGGGACCTGAGGAGCACGTCCCTGCCATGAACTGCCTTTGAATCCTTCCCAGACCCCCCTCCCCGGGTGTGCAGAGGCTGTAAGGGCTTCTGCAAGGAGCATCTCTCTTGGAGCATCTACTGCCGTGGGCCTGCCGTTAGCTGGGGGTTCCAGTCATCTGTGGTGTAATAGCTAATAAATACTTTCTCTCTGCTGCTTTTTATTTTTGCCTCTGTTGGTAATCGTTTTGATATGTCCATCAGAGCATTGGTACCCCATTCTTGTGGACAACCCCTAAATGATGGTGGTTTGTTTTTTTTCAGAAATGCTATTAATTTGCTTTGGAGTTGCCCTTTTAGATCAGCAGTCAGGATGCTAAATTAGATCTGACCATACAGAGATCTTCTTTGTTAACCCTTTTGCTATCTGTTGTCTCCACAAATAGAAAACAGGGCTATTTCTGCCGTGCCTTCACCTGGGTTTTTTTTGGCTGTTTTGCAAGAAATAAGGCAGCAATCTTGCAGAAGCCGTGCCACTGCCCTGCTCCTCTTCTGGCTGCCTTTGTGTGGTGAAGGAAGAATAATCCATGCCTTTGACACTGTTCTGCTCCTGTTTAGCTCCAGTCCAGAACCTTACGTTACTGAAAGACAAAGGAAATGGTTCCCTCTTCTCTTTCTCCTTTTTTCTCCCAACATGGATGTAAAAGCGACGCTCTGAGACGTGACGCTATTTTGTGCCCCCTCTCTCTGCAGCCCCAGTTCCACCCCAGTGATCCGAACTGGGGATCCACGCTGGGATGGTGTGGGGTGCGCCGTGCCTCCCTGCGGCACAAAGCTCTGCCCTGCCCCGGTGGGCTCCTGCCGTCCCCCCCAACCCTGCCCTTCTTGCCTGGAGTGTTTGGTGGCCAACGGAGAGGGGCTCCGTGTCAGCTCCGGTCCCTCGGGCAGAGCCTGATGCGTCGCTTCCGAGGAGCAGCCTCTCCCGACAGCCCAGCTCCCTTTGGACAAGTGATTGATTCCTCCCTAATAGTCTTAAATGGGAGCTGTATTGGAATCCAGCGTCGTCTTGGGATCGGAGAGACAAGGTCTTTAGCATTAATTGGGCCACCCTGTGTCAGGTGAACTCCTCTGCTTATGGGCCAAACGCAGATGTCACTTGGAGTGACTGTTAGGGGGGAGCAGACGGGGCCGGGGGAGCGTCACTTATTTGGAGCCCAGGGTTTCGTCCACGCAGCCGGGAGGGCACACACTGCCGGCCCTGCTTGAAGTCATTGCTTTGACAGGAACGCTCGTGGGTCAGCAAGACTCGGAGACGGAGATCGGGGTGTTTTCTTTGTGGTGTGTGCAAATCCAGCTGTGCTCTAGCTGGGGGTGGAAGGGCTCCCTGCGCCGGCGGAGCCTTGCGGGTTCCCTGGCAGGAACCGGCTGGGCTCGCTCCGGCGGCAGCGCCCCGCTCGCAGTCCCAGCGGCGTTTGAGGGCACCTCCAACTTTGTCCCTTTTGGGAAGTGACCCCACGGACCAGTTCCTGCCAGGTTATTCCTACCTGTGAGACAATCAGCTATCACAAGCTTGGTCGTATAACTAGTGCGTGGGGGGGGTGATACAGAGTGTAAAACGTGATGAAGCCATCGATGTGTGCGGGTACGGTGTGGAATAAATAAAAGCACCGTCTAAAGCGTCACCTAAATCTGCTTGTCTTCCCTGGCAGTGGGTGGCTGCCACACGAGTCACTGTTTGTGCCCATCCTGGACAAAGAGCAGGAGGTTCTGAAGCTCTTCAGTGGCCGACCCCTCTCTTCCTGTACTTGATGTCTTAAAATTAATGAATTACTTTGTGTTCCATTTTTGGAGGTTACTGAATGAGCCACCAAAGGTACATTATATCAAGGCCATGTACCTCTAGATGAGGGAGCAGATGAAGTTCAGGTGACCCGAGCAGGACACGGGTGAAGCCGACAATCGCTTTGGCTGAGCTTGCGGTGTCATGCTAGTTCCAGTTGGTGCACGAGCGAGCCCCTGCACTGTTGGACTCCTTTGCTTCCCTCTGGGTTTTGTCGCATCTCACCTGGGGGTGGCAGCGGGTGGACGCTCCTGCTTGGACTAGTGAATGCCTTTCAGGACCAAGAGTTCTGAGCAGAGCCGGGACCAAATGTGCGCTCTGGAGGCTTGTGCCCTTGAACCAGCATCGTTACTGGTAGTACAGCACCAGTTACTGGTGTCCAGGAGTGCAGCGGTGTCAGGTGGAGGCATTCAGAGCCACAACATCTGAGCTTGCTACAGCTCCGGGTCGGCTGAAGTTGCCGTGTGTCTGTGTGTACAGGGGTGTAGGTCTCTCTGCATACATGAGTATGTGTAAATGAGCTGGCTATTGAAATCTGGATGAATACTCTCTCCTGGCTTTTTGCGGATGCTGCTGGTTATTGTAAACTCTCAGTGCAGTCAGAAAAGGCTGCCAGGCTGAGGTCTTCATACCCTTGAATTTGATTTCCCGTGTAGCCCGGGATATTGTCCAGGAGCCCTGGCTTGTCTCTCTCTGGGTTATTGCAAAATCTTCAGTTCCAGGACGAAGCCAAACATTTGACTTACAGGAGAAGAAAGCTGGACGTGTGCTCTGAACCTTTGTATTCACGTCAGTTTGAACATACCTCAAAGGCAGATCTGTGCAGCTTTAATGGCTTGTAGGTACCAGCGATAAGTATTTTTACAGATGCTTTAAAAATAACTTGCAGATGGGTCACGGGACCCGTCCTTCTCTGGCTCGCCTAGTCAAAACAGAAATCCTCTTGTTCTCAACTTCAGAAGAGGAAGCAGATGCAACTCTGTGTGTTAAGACACCTTTTATTGCCTAAGAGTTCAGACTCGTGATGGAGCTGCTGCAGCGTCATTGGGAGGGAGGTGTTGTGTGGGACAGGGTCTGGGCATCAGCCCGGCTGCCCCGGGGGCTACAGCCCCATCGCCTGTGCCGGGAGACCTGTCCCCTCTTCTCGCCTAGGGGAAGGTACCTGCAGCTCAGATTCTTCCCGAGATGCTGCTGCTAGTTGAAAACTCACCCTGGTTGTACTGGGAACTTCAAGGGGGTGTTGGGTGGTTTCAGTTGGGGTTTTTTGTTGGTGGTGGTTTTTTTTTCAAACTTGCTACAAAAAACCCCAAACCAACCTGTGTGTGCTGTGTATCTGAGACACAGCCTTCCCTGTGATTTCCAAGAGGTGTTTATTGTCAGTCGGCAGCAAGCTGCGATGGAATCCTCTTCCCTTCAGGGAATAGTGAAGCTCTTTGGGGGGGACAGGAAGGAGGGAACCTTTCTTCCCACTTAGTCTGTGGACAATAATTTTTTGCAAACAGTAGATGCCGCTTAGTACTATATTATTGGGGGAAGTTTTACCTTCCTCCCCGACGGGTTCTGCTGTTGGACGGGTTGTGAGTAGGCGGGTGTGTGAAGAGAGACCTGGGGGGTGTCTGTGCCTCTGGAGGGGTATCTGGGGTGACTTGGATGTGTGGGGGATCGGCTCGCGCTGCTGTGGGTCACAAGCTTTTTTCCCCCTCAGAAAAGACCATGTTTGTGTTTGCTGTCTTTCTGTTTTAACTTCATTTATTCAAGTCTGTGGGGTTGGTGTTTGTAACACTAGCCCTCCATCTACCTTCTGTGGTGCCTTTCCAAGATCCTGCGTTAGCTGCTAACCCTTGGGAGATACCGAACGGGCGACTGGCTCAGGGTTAGCTTGTCTGAGAGGGGTCTCTCGGACTACGGCAGGCCGTCGCTGTAGGGATGGAAAAGGGCTTTTGCTTCCTGACGTCGTGGTCGGGGCAGCGTGTGCTCCTCGGGGTGGCAGCGCTGGCAGATCTCCCTGGGGACTGGGGCCGGCAGCCTGTGCTGCTGCCGCTGCTCTCCCATCTCCGCCGAAGGGCTGTGCTGTCCCGTGGCCCGTCCTCGGCTTTCACCTGCTGTGTCGTTCCCTTCTCCTTCATTTTCCATGCTGCCTTCTCCTTCCTGTGCCCGGTCTTTGTGGACGGTGTGCGATTCAGCACAGCAGCTGGGAGTAGATCCTGGGAATGCTGCCACGGAAGGTGATCCGGTTCTTTCTTTGCCTCAGAAGGAATTTGATCAGACACTGTGAACGCGGAGGGGAGGCTGAAGCCCCCCTTAGCACAGCCGGGGCAGGGTAGCTGTGTTTGCGTGGCTTACAGCACCCCTGAGGGGCTGCTCAGCTGGCTGTAGGTACACAGCTGTACACATCTGGACACAGCTGTACTCGCAGTACCGTACAGAGAGGATGCAAAGTGATGTGCTCTGTCACCGTGGGTTTTTAAGCACATCCTTGTAATGGAGTCGTTTGAAATCAAGCGTAATGGTCGAGGTAGAAGAACATGTACTAGATATTTTAGAAAATAATATGGTAAATTCTTTGCGCAACGTGGGTAGCTGGGAAAAGGATTCCCAGCCCTGTCATGTTTTGCAGTATGGAAATTCCTGTCGTTCTTCAGGACTGAAATGCCAGTTGTCATGATTTATCCAGCTCCTCTAATGGCCGAGGTTCCGAGCCTCTGCCAGTTGGTGAGTGGAACGTACCTAATGCGAACAGCGCTAACGAGGGAAAGCTCTGTGATTACTGTCAGCCAGAGCTTTAACGCTCGGTCTGCTCACTTTTACTTTTGAGTTGAACCGCACGGCCCAGCCCCGTCCATAAAACCAGGGCTCCGGGTTCTGGTCTGCCACGGCGGTGCTTCAGAGCCGTCTTCCCTCGGGGCGGGTGAAGATGTTTCGCACTGGCCGTGGTGGGGTGGGAAGCGGGATCCCGGCAAGCGTTGCCCGCTCCTCTCCCTGCCCCTGGGGCTGGGGTGGCCCGTGATCCCATCGGGATCTGCGCCTGGGACGCGGCGGCTGCGCCTTCCCGGGGTGGGTAAATCCGCCTGGGCTGGCACACACCTGATAAGCCAGTCTGGGCTTTGCACGCAGGCTTATATCCGATGAAATCTCCCAGTTTTACTTTAATTGCTGTTGGCAACATGTGGTCTCTGATAAAAAACATATTTTCTGTCGAGATTGCATTCATCAGTTGGGCTAATTTTTCCTGGCCCTCCACCCATCAGAGCTTCTTTGGAAAGGGAAACAGCAGCTTGTGGGTTAGCAAATGCCAGGCAACTGAACAAAAAGAGAGAGGGGGAGAGAGGAAAAAACAACTCGCAAGTCTGTTGCAAAGCATTTGTACAAAAAGTCTTGGAAGGGTTTCTTCCCAGCCCGTAGCCCTGTCGGTCTGGTGAGCGCCTCGGTGGCGGTGCGGGGAACGTGCTGCCCCCGGGCCCCCGCGGCCTCTGCAGAGCGCGCTCGGAGCTGCGATGGCTCGTTTGCGCGGTGCTGGGGAGACAGCTTGCCGCTGCTGTCACCGTGCCAGCACCAGAAGCTCGCTGGGTATTTTTGTCTTGGCAGATGCACATTCTGTTGTAAAGGTCTGTTCATCTTGTGCCTTCCTTGTTCCCAGGTAACGTTCGGCACAGTCACGCAGACGGAGTTTTTCCGTAGCCCGTGTTACGGGGTTCGGGGTTTTTATTCTTGAGGAGGACGTGGGGGGGGAAATCCCGAGGGGAAGGGCCGGCTGAGCAGCCAGTGCTGAGTGCTGTCCTCCTGGGCCTTCCCAGATGTGCTGAGCCCAGCGGCTCCTGTGTGAGAACCGCGGGTGACCCCGGTGTGCGTGTGACTGAAAACGCCACGAGGAAGCAGATTTGGTGGGAAGGCAGCCTGTCGCTCCCCAGGCGCCGTTTCGCTGACCGTCTGGAAAAAACCACCTCGGGTTCTGGAGAACTCGCTCTTGAGTTAACAGAAGGGGGGGGAGGGAAAAGAACTTCCAAAAAATTGATTAGCATTAGTTTTGAAGCTATGCTGAAATGTTTGCAGGGTTTGCATGCTGGTCTCCATATGTCTCTTTTCAATTACATGTGCTGGAAGAAAAAAATGGCAACGTGTAAAGCGGTTTGTTAAAATGGAGAGCTGCATTTGGCTGCAGCCCGGAGCCGTGACCTCCGGAGGAGCACGGACAGGTTTGAAAAACCCGGGTCACCAGAACGTCCCCGATGTGAGAATAACGAGCAAGGGCTGGATGTGAAACGGGGTCCTCGTGTTTTCTCCCGGCCCGAGGAGACGGAGGCTGGCAGTTGTCAGCTTCCAGCCGCCCAGCCCCTTTCCCCAGCGGGTACCGCACAGACAGCAGCATCTTCCCTTCGGGGGAACTTCCCAACAGCCCGGCCCATCGCGGCGCCGCCGACAGAAAGTGTTCTTCGTTTCTGAACACCGACAGAGTAAGCTTTGTGCTGCTAAGAGTGCCTTTCTGCCCAAATCCAAGCTCCCGTCTTCTGAAGCGATGGCAAAGCTCCCGCTGACTTCAGCGAGGGCAGGGCTGGGCCATCTGTCGCGCTTCCCCTGCGGATACACGCGCGCACATACGTGCACGTTCACCCGCACGCACGGCTCCTCGCAAACCACAGACACTCGGTACAATATTGCTTGTGTTTCCTGAATGGATTTATAATCCATCCAATACGGTACATTTTGAATGTGTTACAAAAAGGACAGATTTACAGGAGACAATCTGCCTCCGTGATGATTGCATATTGTGGCATTTCTAGTCCATATGGATCAGTAAGACTTGGATAGCAGGCATTTGACCTTCAAAATCATGCAAATGTGAAACCAGACTTCCATTTTTTACAGCTGGGAAAGTCACAGTGTGGCTCCTTCATCTTATTTGGGAGGCATTGATTAAAATACAGTTTGACTTTAGAAATTATTGAGGTTTTCATACTGCCTTTTTGCAGAGCGGTGGCTTGAGATCCTTCTCCCGCCTTCCTCACCCCTTCTGGCTAAAGTTGACTCATTAACGCCTATGACTCAATTGATCATTTAAGAGATAAGTTGCTAATTTAGAGCCATGGGCTAACTATAAACAAGACTTTAAACCTTTTTGCTCACGCCATAGTTAATCTGTGATAATAACTCCTGAAAGCCTTTGAAAAGGTCTGAGTGTGGCTTTCTGTCAGCCGCATTAGGAAACTGTACATTTTCTCACTAAGAAACCTTGATTGTGCCAGATCCGATCAGGCCGTTCGCACGGCAGCATTAATCTCCTCGGTTTACAGAAAAACAGCTCGCCCAGACTATGGGGATGCCGTCGTTACGAGGCGCGTCCTGCTCCGACAGGAGCCCCCGCGCAGAGGGGCTGCTCTGCCCTCGCTGCCCGCCGTGGCTGAGCCCAGCTGGGAGCGAGGGGGCGACCGTTGGGGCTTTCTTGCTCCAGGGGCACCCCAGACATGCTGAGTGCTGGGCAGTGTCTCTGGGGGTCCCCTACAGCTGCCAGCACGTCCAGTTCAAGCCACGGACTAACGGTTTGTGGAAAACACCGTGGGGTGGCGTTCCCTCAAATCGCTGCCATGTGGGAGCTGCTTGCTCTCCTGAATGCAGTGTTGGAAAGCATCAGGCACGACTCAGAATCCAGGTAATTTGACCTCCATGTGCATTTTTCCAAGCCATGGGTGTATTTTCTGCTTGGCTGTGTGCGTTGGGTGCCCTCCCATCCCTGCTCTCAGCCGCAGGTGTTGGATGCTCAGTGCTCTGCTCCCGACGGGCAGACCTGGGGCTTAGGGACTGATTTTGTCAGTGCGAGGGTGACGGTTGGGCTCAGTGATCTGAGAGGTCCCTCACAACCAGACAGTTGTATGATTTTATGATTTTTATCGCTCTGTGTCCCCAGCCTGAGCAGTACCACTCGTGTGCAGAGCTGCTCTCCGGCTTCCACCAGCCACTGCATGGTGGAGCCTTTGTGTCAATAATTGTGCCTTCTCATGAGAAATCATGCACAAGTGCCTTTGTTTTTAATCATTTGGTACGCCAAAGTCCTCCTTTGTAAAGTTTAAAAAAATACAGTTAATCTTTGCACAGTATTTTGGAGCCATAAGACACCATTTACTTGTACCGTGTGCGTCTGGGGAGCTGTTGTGCTCCAGAAGGGACACGGTCAGTCTCCATGAGGAGAATCTCGCCTGGCACAAGGTGAAGAGAGAATTGAAGACGGACAAAATGCGCCTGTGGCTTTAGTTTGTCTGGTTTTCCATGAGATTCTGGTGGGTCTGGACCATAGATTTATTGAGTTTACTGATGTTTTTTCCGTTCCTTCCTAGTCTCGATGCATCCGTGGAGCGTCGTGCCGTCTATAACACGTCGCACCCTTCTGTAGAGCGTTTGTCACGTACAAGCCCCTGCAGAAGTTCATTCCCCCGTCTGCTGGTGGAAAACAGGTCTCTGGGCTGTGTGTGCCGCCCCGGCGGCAGTGTCTTGCCCCTCGGCCCGGGCTGAGGAGCAGTTTCTGTTGAGCCCAGGCTGTTGTGGTGCCCGCCCGGGGGGCTGCTGGCTGCTGTGGGGTGTTGGTGTGGGTGGGGGTCACTCCTCTCCGTGCTGTCACCCCTCTCCTTCCCATCCGAAACAGCTGATGCAGCAGCACAGCGCGGTGCCTTCTACAAACCGGGATGGAGCTGGTACGTTAGGGGTGGGCAAAGAGGGAAAGGATTCTGTGCCATCTAGTTTAGGTTTTTTTAAAACAATTTTCTGTTTCTTCAGTTTTAAAATTAACTCATGGACAGAAGTTTCTGAAGTTTCTGTAATTTAGTGGCCATATGCCACAGAACTGTTTCCTGCTGTGAAATCTGTCACGGACAAAGAATTGAAAATAGAAGGAAAACCTACACTAATATCAGCAGCTCCATGGAAGAGAAGGAAGGAGTCGTGGACTCTGGACACTGGCGATCAGAAATGGTGATCGAGGCCAACGTCTGACGTCATTGTTACCAGAAGCCCTTGACAGAAACCTCTTCTCACAGCATGAGCAGAGAAACGGCTCCAAATAATGCTGTCGGCTTGTTTGTTTCCCACAAGCAGAATCTCTGTGGTTTAGATTGCTCGCACAGTGTAAGCGGCACACACCCAAAACGCGTGTCCTTCCAGCGCCCTGCCTGGGTTTGGGGTCCTGTCCCCCTGCAGCGTCCCACGACACATGCGTGGCGAGGCAGCAGCGGGAGATGCCCCCGCGATACGCAGGCAGCGCCGTTGTCGGCTTCCCTCCGTCCCAGCGCTCCACGCTCTGCTTTCTCGGAGTAGGTCCTCGTCCCCGCTGGTGGTTACACATGGCACAGACCAGCCTAGAGCATCACAAGCAGCACCAAGGTGTCACAGCAGGGTGGTGTGTCTGCAGTCAGCTGTGCTCTAAAAGGGACTGAGATGCTTGGAAGACCTGGACTTGCTTTGTTTCCTTAATGATACGCTCAGCTCTTCCTTTAGTTCCCAGAAATTTTGCCAAAAGGAGCTGGAGGAGGTTGGGGGTTAGTGGTTTGTTTGTTTTGTGAAGTCCCCTTTTTGAGCAGAGCCTACAGCACCTGATCTGTACCGGCCGGGACGCAGGGGACGAAGGACAAGGCCGTCGCTCGCCCGTGAGGAAGCGTCCATCCTGGATTCACGCAACACCAGACACCTGGCAGCACTTGACAAATTGTGCATTAAACTGGTAATTAGAGGGAGCAAGTAAATAAGACTTTTTACAGTGAATAT
Organism: Pedionomus torquatus; assembly: GCA_013398155.1. NCBI lineage: Eukaryota > Metazoa > Chordata > Aves > Charadriiformes > Pedionomidae > Pedionomus > Pedionomus torquatus. The sequence goes on from VZRU01013210.1 coordinate 76,850, forward strand.
TCAATCTTCAGACGCCCAGTATCGTGTGCGGGGCGGTCTGTTATTATTAGTTGCTGCTGGTAAAGCAGCAGACCCTAAAGATAATCGTGTTTGCTGGAACGTGTTTGTCAGGAAGCCAGCTCTTCTTTCAGAACGGCTTTTATTCTCCCCAGAGCTCTTGGTGTGGCAGCCACTTGGCTTTAACTCCTCCTGTTCCTGCCTCTCCGGTGCCCGAGCCTGCGCCCAGGCCCCGTGGAGCGAGGCTCCTGCGCTTTGCCCAGGAGATGCCACGGGGAGCGGGGTCGGGCCCTGGGGGACAGGGACACCTCCGTCCCCTCCCGGCTGGGGCCAGGGCAGAGAGCGGCTGCCCAGGGACAGCCCTCAGCCGGCTGGTTCTGCCGCTGGGCAGGCGGCTGTGGGGCACAGAGGCAGCCAAATTCAGACGAGGGTGTCCCCACAGCCTCGCCTTCGGAGGTCCAAATCCGGTTTGGGGTGCAGGAGGGTGGCTCTTGTGCCAGAGATGGAGGTGGTGGCAGGGGGGCCTGAAGAGTCAGCTTCGGTGTCACCCACGCTTCCACACAGCGTTGTCACCGGCAGCACCAGAGCCACTCAGGCTGTAATTAAAACCCGGAGTCAAGTCTAGACTGTGTTCTGAACATCACAGGGAAAAGTGTGACCTCTCATTTTTGACCTGCAGCCTCGCAAAACAATTACTGCAGCCTCTCCTGTTCTCCTCTCCACACAAAAAGTCCCAGTCGATCCAAGCGCTTTGTTCTCTTGGTGCTGTTTTCATATGGAAATACTGAACGCTCACATGAAAACCTCATTTCAAGGGGGAGAATCAAGATGAAAGTCACAATGAAGTGAATTCACTTTATCAGAAGTTCCTTTGTCATTTCAAAAAGTGATACGTTGTCAAAACATGCTGAACGTTCTGGTTTTGACGAGCTGTCGCAGTGTGACGGGAGGCTCTTCCCTCGGACTCTCTGACCAGGCAGAGGAGCCCCGAAACAGCGCGGGGCCGGGCTGGGGGTTGCTGAGATCCGCCTTTCCCAAAGGCCGAGGTCCGTTTTCGGGCGGTCAGCACCGACACCGTGTCTGTTACCCGTGAGAGCAGCTCGCTCCTGTCTTTGTTCAGCAATGATCCGCTTCTGGGGGGAGACGTTCAGCTCCCAGACCGGGCTCCTCTGAACCTTCCAAGCGTGTCTCGCCGGTGCCCTGCCCCCGGCAGTCTCGCACTCGGTTCCTCTCCTGTCTCAGCTGCTTCTCAGCAGTAGGATCTGCTGAGCCCACAGCCTTTCTCCTGCAGCACCCTCTGGTTATACCCCAGCAGGCTCCCAGGAGGGAGAAGAGGCCCCACCGCATCCTCACCAGGGCTGCTGGAGCTGGAGGGGCCGGTGGTCCCTGGTGTCCCCCGAGCAGGGGTCAATAGCTGCGTAGTCTCCAACACACATCGGTCTTGCCTGAGCTGTAACCGTGTTTCACGCCGTCCAGTTTGGCCTGGGTTCAAGGGGAACCACGGGGAGGTTGGCCTTGGAGGGCCACCAAGATGCTGAGAGGGCTGGAGCCCCTCTGCTGTGAGGACAGGCTGAGGGAGCTGGGGCTGTTCAGCCTGGAGAANTTCTTTGCTGTGAGGGTGGTGAGGCACTGGAAGAGGTTGCCCCGAGAAGCTGTGGCTGCCCCATCCCTGGAGGGGTTCAAGGCCAGGCTGGATGGGGCTTGGAGCAACCTGGGGTGGTGGGAGGTGTCCCTGCCCAGGGCAGGGGGGTGGGAACTGGGTGATCTTTGAGGTCCCTTCCAGCTCTGACCATTCTATGATCCTATGATTCTAGGTTGGCTCCCACCGTGGCTGTGTCCTTCCAGCCTTCTCGGTGGCAGCTCCCGGTGAAGGCTGGTGGTGACCCCTGAGTGCTGCCGGCCCGGGGGACCCCAAGGGGTGGCGCTGAGTGGCGGGGCCGGGAGCGGGGGCACCGGGAGCCTTTCTGGGTTCCCCGTTGTGTTTGGAGCAGGTGCTGCGGCACAGGAGGTTGAGCGAGCTGTGGCAGCGTGCGGTGGCACGGCCACTCGGGCGGGTGACTCTGATAGCTCTGCCTTGTGGTGCCCGAGTACTGCAGGAAAGAACTGGTTTAAACCGTGTCCGTGGAGCTGCAAAGAGATCGAAGAGCCCCAGAAGAGCTGGAACATCCTGGAGATGTTTCCCCAGCTTCGTCTGCCACAGAGAACCTACGCTGCTGCTTCCAAAGTCATCTAAAGCGTTAGTTAAAAGCCTGTTGTGACCCGATCCCCGTAGCTCTCTGGTTTGAAGCCTGGTGGTCTCAGCGGCGAGTATCGTGGTTCACAAACGGAGACAAGGTCCATGAACACGGGGCGGGTGGGGCAGAAATGCGTGTGCGGTGTGGACCACCGTGCTGCGGGTGGTGAGCTCTTGGTACCCCGTGGGATCAGACGGGTCGGGGGAACCGGGGAAGGGAGAAGCGGGTGGGAAGGCGGGGGTCTGCTGCGCCGCTCCTTGTGGGACCGGGACAGGCTGGGCCCCAGCGTGGAGCTCAGGCTGCCATCGGGGAAAGGCGGTACGAGCCAAGCGATCCAAAGTACCGGGCAGAATCAGGTAGGTCGCTTGGTTCTTACCGTTTCAGGCCAGATGCCTGTCCCCTTTTCCAAGGCACACGTAATCATATGTTTTAGGCAGTCCTGCGTGTCTCGTGTCAGAAGAGCTATTTCTGCCAGGGCAGCAGTGAAGATCTGGTCTTGCGTAAAGCTCTTCAACTCAAACCTGGGCTTTTCGTCTCTTTAAAACCGTGCCCTGTCTCTCCCCAGCTCTCCTCGGGTATCGAAGGTTCCGTCAAATACAACTGGAAAGTGGTTATTTGAGAACAGAGCCCCGGGTGCGTGTTTCTCTGAGATAATGTTGTCAGCACTCTGTTTTTGCCAGAGACACCAGTACAGCCCCAGCCTGTGTTCTGGTGTTGGTGGTGAGTGTTCAGAGATTGTTCTTAGGGAGAGGAACTGAGCTGCTGCTGTGTGTGGCGACTCGTCAGCCCTGTGGGTTATTGCAGTCTCTGGACCGTAGAGGGGGAAAAAAAAAAAAAGTGTTTTTTTTGGGTCCTAAACTCCTTTCTGGGGCG
>VZRU01013210.1:79960-90649 GCA_013398155.1 Pedionomus torquatus
AAAAAAAAAAAAAGTTGTTTTTTTGGGTGCTAAACTCCCTTCTGGTGGGCAAAATCTACCTTGGCAGATTTTGACAACTTCTGGTTTAACAAGTGTGTGTTACATTCTGAGTGGTTAAGTTTCCATGGAAATTCTGTGCTTCTCTCAGGTTCTGAAATGGCTCCCTGTGCAGTCTGGATTTTAGGATAATCGGTAGCTTGTTCTTTCGCTTTCAAGGCTGCCTCTGGGCAGAGCGAGCCCGCTCTCCTCATCAGCCACGGGAGGGTGGTTTCGTGGGCGTAGCAGGGTCCCTGGTGGAGCCGTCCCATCCTGCTGGCGTGTGGGGCAGCGCGTACCTGCCCGCGGGTGCTCCCGCTGCCGTGTCCGACCAGCCAAGCCCTCCGCGGGCAGCAGGTGATTTAGCTGTGCTCATTTGGTCGGTCTGGGTCCCTTCCTGGAGCTCAGGGGGGAAAAAACAACCAAAAACCTGTTCCCACTCTCTTGTTTCCTTACCCAGTAACTACCATATTCTTCCCATTTTGTGGTTTCTGAACCAGTATCAGGACTTGGTGATAACTGATGCTGCTTGGTTTATTTGCCCCTTACATTTTCCGTGTGGGAAGCTTTGGGCTGTCCCAGGACAAAGGCGAGGCAGGAGGCAGAGCTGTTGCGGGGCAGGAGGTGGTTCTGAGCGGAGCTCCCTGCAGAAGAGGGGGAGATGCTGGGTGTGCCAGGAGGCTGTTTCGGTTTAGAGACTGTTCCTCCTCTTCTAGGTGTTTTCTTCGTTAGCACCCATGGCGTTATGGGCTGAACTACCTCTTGAAGCGGGGTCAGCCGGCCCGAGTCCCGGCTGCCGAGGGCACAGTGTGTGTCTGCGTGTGTGTCCGGAGTTCCCGAACTCAGCGCGTCAGCTGGAGCGAGGCACTGAGCAACCGGCTTGGGATTTTTAGAAAAGACCCTGTGCTGAGGAGCCTCTCCTGTCCAGAGATGGCAGTTGCCCAGAAAATTTTTTCTAAGTGTCTCTTTTCCATGTAGATCGGCTCAGGGGCAGTTGGAAAGGTCACTGAAGGAGAAGCTACTCAAGCTTTGGGTTGGTAGTGTGTGCTTCAAAATGTAAATATGTATTTATGAACAGCTCCAGAGGAGTCAGTCAGTTCCAGTGGGTCAATAATTGCATTTTAAGAAGAGCCTTAATACATATTTACATAATCTGCATTTTAACAAGTCCTTAATTATGTGTTTACATGACAGATCATAACAGCTCCAAAGGAACCGTTATTGTCTGCTGTGTCACTCCTCGTACTCTTCCACGAGGGGTATTTTCCTCCTCCAGGTTGGCATTTGTGCATCTGAAGGCCGAGGCTGGTAGCGAGGAGTGGGCTGTTAGCAGAAGCCGTAGCGCTGCCCTGCGCCGGGAGTCATGGAATGGTGAGAGTTGGAAGGGACCTTCAAGGTCATCCAGTTCCAGCCCCCTGCCCTGGGCAGGGACACCTCCCACACTCACCCCCCGGCCTCATTTGTGCACATCGACCGGAGCCTTCCTGAGACAGATCCCTCTGTTTGAACAAGTTTGAGGTTGGTTGGGTTACGGAGGTGGCGCAGTAGAAGTTCTGGTGTGGTCACCAGCAGACACTGCTGAGAGGCTCCCGTAGGTTCGGGTCAGGTGAAACCCGGCTGCTCTATTTTCTGTTTTTTCCTCTCCCTGGGCCAGACCTCGACTGGCAGCGCAGTTCCTTCTGTAAGAAGAGACAAAACAATTTCCATGGAGCTGGTGCGGCTGCTCGTGAGCCCAAGAAGAGCCCGTGCATTTTATACCCGACCGCCGTACGTAGGTTTTGGACAGTGTCCAGAGGAGGTCTTTGTTCTTGGTTCCTCACTGCGTGGCTTGTGTGGTTCTGCTAGAAACATCTGCAGAGCCGTGCCCTGTCTGCACTGGCACAGAGCCACTCCTGAAGGTGACGGTGCCTGCGCTGGTAGGAACAGGGCGAGGATGAGGTGGGTGTCTGCAGACAGCCCTCCTCATCCAAGCCAAGCCCCGAGATGAGCGTTGGTGAGTGGTTTCCTGGCGTCTCTGGTGTGTTGGGGTGGTCCGTGGTTGTGCTCGGGCAGAATGGCTGTTCTGTCGGGGCTCTGCAGGGAAAGGTCCCATGAAGGACAAGGCCGTGTCCTGGTGGGGTGAAGACATGCTCAGCGAGGGACGCCCCTTCCCAGGGCTCGGGCCCTGCTCTCCTGGCTGTTACCTCTTAAGTATTCTAATAACTCGCGTAAACTGCCGGGACAACAACGCGGCTACAAATGTGTCTGGAGATTCTGCATCTGCCTGCCTTAATCAACTTCCTTCCCTGAATATGAATTGAAATAATGAGTCAATTAACGTTCTCAAATGCCAATGAGATGCAAAAGAGATTGGTGGAGGTGGTAGCAGTGCGATTCGGGAGCTGTTCCAACGCTGGATTTTAACAAGAATCACACACTGAGCGTGCAACTGATTATTTATCACATAACAACGTGCCTGCCTGTCACTTTTCCCTGCTCGCCCTGCCCCAGGTCACCCAGGAAAGATCTGCTTTTTCAGCAGGGCTGTGAAACCTTCATCCTGCAGGGCAGGATAATAAGAAAACTGGGTAGGACCAGACCAGACCAAAGCCAGACTGTTGCCTTGCCACTGCCTGTGACCAGCTTGGGGGAACCTGGGCTCTGCAAGATGAGCGCCCGGGGGCCCAGTTCCCAGGAATTCTCCCCTTTAAGATTTTTTTGTGGGGTGTCAGGGGGAATATTCACAAGAGGGTCTTGCCCTGCATTTGTGCAGTTCTTGCATAGTCTTCCCTGGGCATCTGCTGCTGAGTGTCACTGGACACGCGGCGCCAGGCTACACGCAACTTCTGGTGCCCCCACAGCAGCACCCACACCTTCCATGTCTCTGTGTTCCCCAGCTGCTCCACACAGCTATCGGAGCCTTGAAGGATGGGGGATCAAACCCTCGGCTGCCCGGCTTCTTCCCCATGGAAGGTGTGTCTGGTCCTGTCTCCCCCAGATGGGCTGCTTTATCTCCTACGAGAACCTCCTGGCTGTAGAAGGATACCTTTCAGGTAGCAGATGTTTTCCCTGGCCTCCCCGAAATACAGATTATTTTGGAGTAGAGGGGTGTCAGGAGAGGGAGGACATGGCCAGGTCAGAGCCTGAGCCCCACAGCTTTACTGTCCACATGTGGAGCAGTCCTGAGGGCCTTCAGCGAGGTTCACACCTTCACGTTCCCTTCTGAATTCCCTACGTGTCGTGGTGTGTACCTTTTGGCCATGATAAGAAAGGCAAAAAGGAGGTTAGAAGTCTTAGAAAGAGAAAAGGTGGTTAGAGCCTTTTCGCTCTGCTTCCTCTGTGCAGGTGCCACTCGTGCCTCCCAGTTCTGGGTAGGAATTCTTCCAGTGATGGTGTAAGCGGTGGAATAGGCTGGAGAAGGGGAGCAGGGGTCTGTTTGTGCACAGAGTGCTCTTCACCCTGCCTGCCTGAAAGCCAGCGGCTGGGGACACGCTCAGGCTGTGGTTGCTGGTTTTGGTACATGGTACCCAACCGGGGGGTGACCTGATACACACGTGGGAGAAGGGCTTTTCCAGTGTCCATCTGGGTGGAGGCTGAATGTGCTCTGCTGACGTGAGAGGAGACCCCTGTACCCGCTGAGGTGGCATGGTGTCGAGTCAAAGATGAAGAAGGAAGACTCCCGCCCTGCCGTGGCTTTCTGTGTGCTCTCGGGGGGGACAGGGCCTTCTGCTCGTCCAGCCAGAGCCCCCTCCTCCCCAGGAAAACTTGTGGAGCTCCTGGTGGTTTGCTCTGACGCTGGGGGTGGGAAGCTCCACTGGTTCAACGAGGCTGGAGACGGGCTGAGCTGTCTTGCTTTTGCTTTTAAACGGGGGATCCTCAGAGAAGGAGAAGGAAAAGCCAGTCCAAACGCTCAATTCTGCGAAGGGTCATTGAATTCATCTCTGCAACCTGCACAAATTATGTTGGCAAGTGCCTGGTCCTCTTCTTCCTTGCTTTGGCTTCACCTTTGCTCAGGCAACACTTTGACACTTTTTATCACACTTTGCTCAATCTCTCTTCTGGAAGTAGAAAAAACTCTGAGGGGAAAAAGCCCACAGAAATAACCCTGAAGAGATGAACGCTTCCTTAAAAACTGGCCAGCAGCAGCAGACAGGAGTGACGTTCAGCCTGATTAGAGTGTGATGCAGAGAGAGAATCGGGACCAGCCCTTTATCTGCAGCCAGACGGTATGTCTCCATCATTGTTTCCCCTGCCTTCGCACGGCTCTGGTTGCGATGCTGTGCTGCAGTGACTTGACCTTTTTGGTCATTATGTTTTCTCTGCATCCAGCCCTGACAAGCCCTTCTGCGAGCTGCCGCCCTCCGCGCGGCGTGGGATGGGATGTGGCTCTAGGGCCTTCTCCCACCCATCGTTCCTGCCGTGCCCGGCGCGGGCAGGGTCAGCCCCCGGAGGTCCCTGGAAGCTGGATCCACGGGCAGGGCTGGGTAACGCGGGGTCGGAGCCGGTGGCAGAGTGAAGCTGCTCCCTTGGTTTGGCTGCTGTGTTAGGTCTCACAAAGATGCCCTGTCCCAAAGCAGGAATACCCCCAGGGAGTCTGTTCCCTGGAGCCACAGGGGCGTGAGAAGGGAACAGCAGCAGCACCAAGCAGTTTTAGCTGGGACTGTGGATTTCAGGCATGGTTTCTCTTGGTCTGCTGTATCACCAGGGACACTGGGATGCTCCAATGGGCAGGTGCACTTGTGCTGGTGCAGGGCAGAGCGGTGGGGCCCTGGCTGCTATGGCTCCTTGGTGTGAAAGAGGACAGGTAGCTTCTCCCGAGGTTCTTCCAGAGATGTTTCTGTGCTGGGGTGTGTGTGCAGAGCATCAACCTACTGCTGGGCAGTGTCTGCCCCGTCCTTCAAACGAACCTCCCTCAAAGCTGTTCACGCTTCACATTATACTGACATTTTCTCCTGTTGAAGAACAGCTCACCCAAGTACCAGCTCTGTCTCCTGTCCATGGGGACGGCTGAAGGAGGTCCTTTGTGAGCACTATGGAATAATCTATACGCTCTGGTAATTAAAATCGGCAGCCTCAGTTTATGAATAAAACACTCTTCCATGGCCCCGTTGGAGCAGTTGGAGGTTCCTGCCTCTCGGCTCCACGTGAACTCTGATGAATTGCCTTCTAGTACAGCAGCCAGGACATTTAGGGATGCAAAGGGTGTCCAGAAGTTCCACTGGTTCGCATTAGCTATTGTTGGGTTGTAACTGGAGATTCCTGGGATTTTTTAATCAAAATGAGCCCGATGTCTGGCAGCACAACACGGAGGAGAGAGTTCAGACGCTGGAACTGGCCCCTTGGAGCCCTTTCCTCTTGTGCGTGGCTCCCCCGGCGCTGCTGGGAGCGTTTGTGGGGCCAGGCCGTGGCCGGTGGAGCCACCGTGGGGGGGGCTGGGGGGCTGGGGGGGGACTCCTGTTAGTACTTGGCAGCACCTTGTTTTGTCCAGCTGAGCCCCAGTGAGAGAAGAGACCTTGTGGACTTTTTCCTTAGGGTAAGGCCTGATTGCCATTACATCATTTTGTTGGCTTTCCTTTTAAATAAATACAGTAAGGTGTGGGTTTTACTTCTATTTCATGAACTAAACACAGTTTCTGTTGCTGGGTAATGATTTATAAAAATGGCTAGAAGGAAAAGAACAGTTCCTAAATTTTAAGTTTAACATTCCAGTTCCTTCTCTCTTGTCCCATTTCCCTTCTCCACAAAAATCATTATAGTTGCTTTTCATACTCTGGAGGGTTTTACATTGTTTGCAATACTGTCTCAAGCAGAACTAGAGAGTGTGGAAAACGGCTTTGCTGTGTTCTCTGCCTCCCTGGTTTGTGCTCTTTATTGCTGTAGCAGAGCTTGATGCTCTGGGTAGCGCCCTGAATGCCCACGTTGTGCTGTCTGTGAGCACCGATGGAGTGCCTTCCTTGCCGGGGGGGATTTGCCATCTCAAAAGAGAACAGCCTGTGGGGGAAGAGAGGGTGCTTCTTACCCTGTCCCTTGGCGGGGGAACCTCACGTGCTGGGGGACTGGCATTAACTTCGTGTCCGTGAGTCTTTGAGAGGAGCGGGAGCTGGACGCTGAAGCTGTGTTCCAGTCGGTTACTCCTGCTGACCCCCCAAATCAGTTTGCTGGTGGGGTGCTGGTCAGCCCTGAAACCTGCTTCATCCCTCCATCACCTGCCAAAGGCATTTCTGGGAGGCAGGGTGGTGACTGCCCGTGCTCAGCCCTGGGCCGGCGGAGGGGGCTGCTCCTGGTGGCTCTGGTTTGCTCCCCCAGCCCTCCCCTCAGCTACTCCTCCTGGGTGACTCGGAAGAGCCCGCTGCCGAGTTATTCCACCTGACAGCAGCGGCACCCCATCCAGGTAAATAAGGATCACAGCCTGGCTGAGAAATGAAGTTGGATCCCAGTCAGATCTAATCAGGGTTACCTCACTTAAAAGCTCAGGTGTCAGCATGTGCAGGGCTTGAGACCCCCTCCCTCCTCCTGGGGAGCTGCAGAGGGTGTCAGCTGCCTCACGGGGCTGACGGGCTCTGCTGCCGTCTCCTGCTGGTGTACGGTCAGGTCCTTCGGCTCAAAGCCATTGCTGAAAAAAACTCTGCTAAATAATCCTTGTCAAAGGGGCAAAAATAGAAGTGCTGACCCTTTGATGAAAAAGGCATGAACAGGTTAGGGTGCTGAGCGGGGTTGGAAATGGGTCAGGATGGGGTTTTTGAATCCCTTGGGTAGTTTGGACACGTTAGGGTGATGTCTGCGGGGACGGTGGGGAGTGAGGGTGGGAGGAAGAGCTGAGGTTGCTCCACCTGTGTGTGTGCCAAGCCCCCTGTGCCATCTCGTGTCTGCTTTGGTTGGGTTTCTCCCTGAGCACAGGACAGCAGCTGGGTGTGACGGGAGGGGTGGCGAGGGTGGCCCTTGGGGTCAGCTCTGCAGCACGGCCGCCCACAGATGCCTCTCGTCTTCTCCCTGCTACTCCTCAGCTCTCCCAATTAGAAGCAGGGCCAAAATAAGCTGAAAGCTTATTCTGCTTCTAAGGAGCAGCAAGGGAACAGTTTGTGTCGGGGCAGAGGTATTTAGGTAGTCGTGAAACTTTGAACCTCTTTGGTTGAAACCCCCGTTATCTGGAGTTAAGCGCTTTGGTGACTCGTCAGGGCAACACAAACCCAAGCTGAACCACACGAAATAACGCAAACTGGGGATGAAAGCCCCTGACTGTAAAGGATTCTTCTCTTCCTGACCTCAGCGAGAGAAAAAACAAACCATGTGGTTTTCAGTATGGACCACAAACTTGCCTGTTACCACCCGGATTTTCCTTGAAATAGTTCTCGGCTGTACCTCCCCCACGTAACAGCACAACAAGTCCCTCCCCGTGTTCCGCTGGACGAAAGGTTGTAGCCTGTAAGTACCCCCGCTCTCCAGTCCCAGCGCCAGGCACCCCGTGGGTCGGGTCCGGGGCTGCTCCCGGGGCACCCACAGCCCTGGGGACGCAGCTCAGCGCGGTTCCGTGCTGGGCGTGTGCAAGAACAGCGATTAAGTATTTCCAGCTATTTTATGTGGGTTAATTTAATCTTTCGGTGAGTGTGTCGCAGGAGGCGGGTGACACTGGTGCTGGATTTTGACTTGGCGGCACTCTCCAAACTTTGCCGTGTTTGGTGTTTGTCTCCAGGGATGAGGTGCAGCAGTGAAGGGACGAGGCTGAGCTCGCCGCCGGCGGGTCCTTGGGGCTGCTTGGGTGCGCTCCGGGTGGGAGCCGCGATGTTCTCCCTTGTGTTACTGCCTCGCCTTCAGCCTGGGGAACCGCAGCACAACCTGTGGGGGGAAGGCGGGCTGGCGGGGGTTCTGCTGGAGCTCTGTCATGTGTTATTTGTTAAAGAAGCGGCGTCTGACGAACCCGCGATTGTAAGGAAGCTTCCAGGCTGGCTGGATTCCAGCTTTGTCTTGGTACTGAACCAGCGACCGCTCTCTGGAGAGTGGGGAGCCCAGAGCCCCCTGCACAGCGTGTCCTCGGCTCAAGGTGACCCCGTCACGTGTTGGTGGCTCCTGATAGATGCTTCTTTGCTTGTCTTTGCTCTGCTTTTCCTTTTGCTCTGAGAAGCCCTTGCCAGCTGAGCGCAGGGAGATGGGCCGGCTTGTTCTGCCCGCGTCCCCACCGGATCGTGGTACCGGGGAGGAGCGACGCGTTCTGCACTTGGCCCCCAGGTTTCATTTGTGTCCAATTGCTCCTGAAAGCACAAACCTTTCCAGCTTCCTCCCTGGTAAATGATGAACTCTGTATGGAACACGTTATTTCTGTCTGTCAGGAGGCACTGCCTAATTGCGATGGGAAATGTACCGTTATCCTGTAACTTAACATTTATGAAGCAATTTGCTATAGGAGTGGGGACCGTGTGATGGCTTTTCAGACAGAAAGCTGCATTGCTTGAAAATGCACACAATTTAAGAGCTGACAAATCCAATTCCGAGGCAGAGGAGGAGCGCTGTGATATTTTGGCACTGTTTAAATATCTGCTCATTTGCCTGCCCCGTCTGTGGAAATATGCTGCTGGTTGTTGCTGCAGCCTCTGAACTGGCGGGGCCGGTGAAGCCCGGGATGCCGCAGCCGCCTCGCCGCTGAGCTTGATTACAGCTGATAGATGCAGATTGCTTTGGCTTTGATATTTGTGTTTGATCTGAAGTGGGTGAGGAGTGTGCGGAATAGAACCAACTTCTGATAAAGGCAGAAGGAGCAGAGGGCGACCGCGGGTCCCTCGGCGCTGCCCTGAGCGAGCCCAGGCTGCGCTCTGTCCTTCAGACAGGAGATGAAAGAGCGTAGGCTCATCTAAGATTGACCGTGCCGTTTCTCCAGCAGAAAAATTCAGGTGAATTCCAGCAAACTGGGCAAACCAGGTGGCTTATTCCCGGTGTGCTGAACAGGGAAGGAGGAGGCAGCGAGCCCGTAAGTCCAAAGGACTCCTGAGGCCTTAGGGGAAGCTAGGAAAATGATGCACTAAAACTTCTGCCTCTTTACTTGTTTCTACACCCATTTTCCATCCTCTAGACGTTTCCAGCAGCTGGAGAGCCTGAGCCACTGGCTGGAGATGCCCCGCTGGGTGTTTAAGGGAGCTGGGCACAGCTGTAAAGCTGGGAACAGCCACATGCAGCAAGGCGATCCCTTTGCTCTGGCCCGTCTGCTTCTCCTGGCACCGTCACCCTTCAGCGGGGTCAGCCTTTCACTGCCTTCCCCGCCTCTCCCCAACCATCAAACAGCTCTTAGAAAGCACTTTCCGTAGCCGGCAGCCAGAGGTGTTGTTTCTACCAGGATAGATTTTCTGTCTTTTCTCCCCCGTGCCTCCAGGTGTGATTCCAGGGTGGAGTGTGCGCCACGCTGGGTGGATTAGGCACTGACCCCTCACCGGGGGACGCGCTCTGGTTTCCCCTCCCTCGGGGTGGCAGCACAGGCTTCTCCTGTGCCCCGCGGGTGAGTACTGCAGCTGCCAACCTTCTGCAGGTTCCACGCGCCCTTCTGTGGGTCTCTGCTCCTTACTGGTGCCCTTGGCTTTGTCCCGGTACGGCTTTGGAGTGAGTGCTGGGATTGCAGAGACACGGGAGCTGCCTGCCCAGCATCCTCCTGGCTTGGAGCATCTCTGCTGGGGGAGAGGGGAAAAGGAGCCGGTTTGTGTTATTAATTATTTAGCCTTGCTGGTCTGTGCACTGGTCACTGACACTTTGCACTGTCAATACCCTCCCGCAACTCTGCGGTGCAGATGACAAGGTAATTTTCTGCAGCTCCAAGTCCTGTTAGCCAGAGGATCAAAGTCTCTTGAGGAGAAAGGGGTGCACTTTAAAGCTGTCAGATGCAATCAGAATAACCTTGCTTGTCATACAGATTTTCTTCCCTTTATTCAAGGGCTGAAGACAAACCCTTGAAAGAAACAAATATGAAAGCCATACTCCTGCCTGCAGGCTTGGGCTGCGGTGTTATGGGCTCGGGGGTGGCTTTTTATTTCTCTTCTGTGATGGAACACTGAAAAGGAATGCATGAAAGAATCTGCCTGTCGGACCCCAAGCCAGCTGTAAAAGAATTGGCCCGTGGGATTGAAAAGGACGAAAGGGGACTGTAGTGGAGGACTTGCTGCCCAGTGACCGTGTGCCACTGAAACACCTCTGCTGCTCCGGGGGGTGTCTCTGCTCGATGCACGGGACACCTCGGCCCTGGGCCTGGCTCTGCTCTGGGTTTCTCATCACTGGCTTTCAAACCACTTCCATAGTTGGGTTCTTTGGAAGATGAAGGTGCCAGGAGCTGCCAGGATGAAGCTGTTCGGCGCAGGTCAGAGGATGTGACTCAGTGTCTCTGTGTCACCTTGGGTGGCTGCACCAAGAGATTGGTGTGCTGTTTCAAGAGGAAGAAAAGTCTGGGGTGAAGACCAAGTGCCGTGTTCACGTTTCCCAGCAAGTCCTCCACTACAGTCCCCTTTCGTCCTTTTCAGTCCCACGGGCCAATTCTTTTACAGTTGGCTTAAATAGCCTTGACCCGGGGTCTTGAGGTCCAGAAGGGCCTGATGGCTTAACCGTCCGTGTGTTAATTGTAGTATCTCACAGCACGTTAGAGGAGGCGCAGAACCCGCTTAAGCCCAGCCAGAAGAAGAGCGCTGTGGGGGACAGAGGCTGGGG
>VZRU01013240.1:328-23212 GCA_013398155.1 Pedionomus torquatus
GTGGGTGCAGCCCTGCGGGGTCCCGCCGACCGGCCAGGGCCGGAGGTGGCCGCCGCTGTCAGTTTGTTGGGTTACTGGCCTTTGCCGAGCGCTGATGTCCTCCCCTGGCCCGCAGAGAGCTCAGAGCTGGCGTGGGCGCTCGCAAAAAGCAGGTAGAACTGTGGCCTGGGCTGCTGCTCTCCTACTCGCCACCTCCTAAAGGTGCTGGTTTGATGAGCAGCTTGCACCCTCCACGGTTTAACTCTCATGGTACTATAAAGTGTCTGGGAAAGTTTCATAACGAATTTTTTAATTGGTGTAAATCTTGAAAAGAGCTTGCTTATTTGGACAATCTGGGGAGAGCATGTGTGCTTATGCAGAACCTCGCTAAAGATAAAATATTTAGTTTTTCCATTCACCCTTTCATGTTGTTTTGGATATATACGTTCACACTGGAGAAAACACAGTTTGGTTTGATACCATGCCACATATGAGGCATGATAGTCCAGAGGAGCCCTAAGTAAAGATCCATACTGAATGCCTATTGCCATAATGATCTTTGCTGTCTTGACCGTAGTTACAGTTTACTTGGCTTTAGTCTCTTCCACTATTGTGAGTTTTGAAATACATGTACAATATGTCTACAAAAACGTTACAGATCTAGATGAGTTACATATGTTGAACGTGTTGATGCTGAATGTGTAATTTATCTCTTACAGGGGCTATCTTGACAACATAACAGCAATTGGGCCCAGAACAGTTGGAAGTCCAGAAAATGAAGTTCTTGCAGTTAACTACCTCTTAGAACAAATTAGGGCAATAGAAAGAGAAAGCACAGATGCTCACAAGTTATCCATAGACATACAGAAGCCCACAGGCTCCTTCAGCATTGACTTTTTAGGAGGCTTTACTAGTTACTATGCAAACATAACCAATGTTGTAGTGAAGCTGGAACCGCAAAATGGAGCTGAGCATGCAGTGTTATCCAATTGTCACTTTGATTCCGTACCAAATACCCCGGGTAGGTCCACATGTTTGTTCTGCATTTCTGTATATTACTTGGGTGGCAGAGCTTGGCTCAATGTCTTCTCACACCAAGTAGCCTTACAGCCACATGCTACAGTACTGCATGTGTCAACTATTCTGCTTGATCTCTGTGAGAGATTCAGTACTTAGAGGGACAAGTTGATCCTGTTAAAGACAGGATTTCACTCTTAACTTTCTGGTAGGCAGCAAATTGCAGATGCTATATATAGATGTCTACAAAGTGTGGTTATATATCTGCTTTTCTTGTAGTGTGCTGCTTATGCATGTAGTTTGTGTGCTGCTTCCACTTGCTGTTCAAGTCTTTCTATACTTCTGTACTTTTCTTTCTCAGGACAATTTGCGCTAGAGACTGTTCCCACCTGCAGTAACTAGTCTGCGTTTTCCCTCCCTTTTCTAGTATCGTACTTTATCTCAGGTTTTTATTGTGATATCTTTAAGCTTTGCCAATTTCTTTTTCTTTCAGCTTTCAAAGTTTCTGTCTCAAAAGGCTGTAGTGATCAAAGATTATGGTACTGTTGCCTTCCAGTGTATACATCTCTCTACTTTCATTGCCACAGACTCTCTTACTCTTGTCCCTCTGCATTTTTATAAATCTAATAATGTTAAATAATTATATCATGTTAAATAATTATTGCAGTAAGGGTATAAACAGCTTTGTAAATACATGGTTTTAATATTGCCAGGAAGGTAGGGAACTGAAACCTGTACAAAACAATCTGTTGTAACATTCAGCCACAGGTGTGTGTCTGTTACTGCAGCTGAAAAATACCTACAGATTGCAGTCACCAACAGCTGAGCTTTTAGTAAAATTTCTTCACTTACACCCCACATGATAGCTTACTTTTGGGAGTGAACCTTCTGTTCTTTAGCATGTGCAAATAGCCTTCATTATTGAGAATACAGTTGAGTATTAGAGAAACAAAGCACTTGTGCTTTTTTTTTCTGTTGACAAATAGTATACAGAACTTTTATTTCTCCTAAATTATATTTGGGCAAGGTGAGTTTCCAAATTAAACATAATAGCTGTGTCATTATTATACATGGTCTGTGATTTAGGAACTGCAGAGATAATTACTGTATAATCTAAATATGGCTGCTTAGACTTAGAATACTTCAGAGGCATAATAAAATGATTATTGAAAACTCTTTAAATTGATGTCTTTTGTAAATTGTGTGCCTGCATCTATGGGTTTTAATGCAGGATTACGTCTGCATAAATTAATTTCTTTACAGTTACTCAGACAGTAAAATATTTCAACAGCCTTGCACAGAGATGCCAACAAATACTAGTGATTTGTATAGGCTTGCACAGAAATGTGCAGAGGAGCTAGAAATCAGCCTGAATGCTTGTCCTTAATCACAAAGCTGCCTAGCCCTTTAACACAGGAGTGAGGAACTGCTCTGTCTTATTTACATGGTGTGAAACTTGCAAGAACCTTTTCTGCTGCATTTCTTTCTTCCTTACAGCTTTTTTTCATTACTTAGAAGGTAGTATTTAACCAGAATCAGCAGCACTCAGTGATCAACGAGTAATGCATTTGAAAACGAGATAATAAAACATAATCTGCTGTTGATGCTTTTGCTTTACTTGTCTTGTATGCATAACTTAGTAGGCCATTAAAACTTCCTTGTGAAGGAAGAACAAACTGTAAACTCCTAAAACGTATCTCTTGTTCTAATTATACTAATTTTCAGTTCATATGTCCTCTTTGATTCTTTTCTAATAAACGTGAAGGTAGAAACATCCTTGAAATTACCGCAGGCACAGCTGACAACGTGGTTTTCTTAGGTTCCTGATATTTGTCATCAAACTGATGGTAGCTAAAAAGATTTTGTTTTATATGAAGTATTTGAGCCTGATACTTTTTCTGTGAGCTGGTTTCATAGTCTGTGGCTACATGGCTGCTTTAATCAGTTTTAAACCTCTGTCTGTTAAAACCAGTAACTTATTTTTCTTATCTTCACAGCAAAATAGATAGTGATTAATCTTGCTGAAAAACTATAATCACTTGTGTAATAAAACTATATACACTGTGTGTATAATTCAACACCGTATATGTTAGATAAAAGAGCTCAGTGTGGTGAAGAGTACACTACTGATAAATTTGACAGGACAATTAAGCAGGGCTTTAAATCAGATAGTTCTGGGGGGCTTTTTAGAAAGCTTTTGGCAGAACAGGCATTAATTTCTAGAGAAATAGGTTAGAGGTGAGTGTATTGGAAAGGTATTTATTCTTGTTGGAAGAGAGGTTGGACTAGATGACCTTTAAAGGTTCCTGCCAACCCAAACTATTCTATGCTGAGGTCTGACTGTGCTGCTGGTGCCGTCTCAGTGTGTCAGCATCACATACAACCCAGGCCTAAAGAAATGATGTTAAATTTCTCTGCTCCCAAATTTAATTGATTAGAGTAAGGAAGGGGGGAACTACAGCTTACACCAAAGGATGGAAATGGGGCAATGGGAGGCCCTGGCTAAAAGATGGGTGCTTAAGACAGAATACTGGTGGAGCATAGAGCTGTGAGGAAGTGCAAATAAGTCTAGAGTAGTGTTGGATGAGGAACTTGGAGAACAGACTACTGAGCTCAAAGCAAAATAGGCTTACTGCAAAGGGAGACGGGTGGTGGAAGGTACCTGATCATGGAAATACTGTATTATAATGTATACTTTCTTTTTAAGAATGTTATAAAGATGTGAATTTTGGTGTTTCCTTTGCTTTATTTTACAGTCTTGGCCTTATGTTACTTTGAGGATTTGTTCACTTACTTGAATGCATTGTAACAGTGTAGAATGCCTTAGGGTGACTTATGTGGGAATGTTTATTAAAACTTGAGTATGATGTAAGTGAAAATTATGTCCTTGTTTATTTGTATTGTTCTTAGAAAAGTAGGTAATGATCGTTTTGCTTGCTTAGTAAGCTGGTTAGTCTACTTTTCTCGAGCAGCAGTATTGGATCTCATACCTTGTACTTCACTTGGTCAACATTTAAACATTATTTTTCTTTCTGCTATTGCTTTTCACTAGTATAGGCATAAGGTACAAACAGTAGCAAAAAAATATACTGGAGCCTGACATAGTTTTACTTCAGTTAGAGTGACTGGGACAGCATGAAGTTCTTTTTTCCTCTTGCCTCTGTTGCAATTCTGTGTGTTCATTGTAAGCCGTACTATTCTGCTGATTATTTTAAGGTGCCAGCGATGATGCTGTTAGCTGTGCAGTGATGCTTGAAATACTTAACACACTTTCAAAATCGCCAGAGCCCCTGCAGCATGCCGTCATATTCTTATTTAATGGTGCAGAAGAAAATATTTTGCAGGTGAGTATCTGCCAGAATTATAAAATATACATCAAAGCTGCTTATTAAGACTCTGACAAAGAGTAACTGCAGATACCATTTATAGTTATTCTGTTGAAATATTAGTGAAATGCCAGTCTTAACATTCTGAGGAGAATATGTCTGCTTTCAAAGGGAAAAATATACTTAGATTGAAAATACCGTCCATATTAATTTAATTAGCAGACTTGGATTTTCTGCATCTGTTTGTGTTGTAAGTGATTTGGCTGCCTTTTCCAGTCTTGAGTTATGATCATACGTGATGGAAAATCTGGAAGATATTTGACCCAATTTTTTTTTTTTTTTCCCATCAAGGCTAGTCATGGCTTCATTACACAACATGAGTGGGCCAAGTCAATTAGAGCTTTTATTAACCTGGAGGCAGCAGGTGTAGGAGGAAAAGAACTTGTTTTTCAAACAGGTATGAGCTTGCATTGTGTCCAGTTTCTTCTCTAGGATAATTTGATAATAAGCAATGTAGGCTTGAAGGAGTATTGAAAGTTACTCATAAGCAAAAGACAGGAGAACCCCTGTGCCTCTTTTCCCGCCCTGTGCAGCAAGTAAGTTGCTCTCTGTGTTTAGATACATGTAGGCTAAAGCAGTGCCACAGAAGGTGGGAAGCTTGTGTAGAACAGAATTACAGAAGTTGCATTGCCCTTTTACATCAGGGTAATACGGAGAAAAACAGGTATGGGTATCTCATATCTTGCATGATATGCTCATATATTTTCATGAACTTTATTTTATTTTCACAGCAGTTCTTTCAAAAGCTTTGCAGGGAGGTGTTGTCATTAGAGCTCCATCTGCTGCTAAGGGAGCAGCAAGACTTCTGTGTTTTGTAAACTACAGTTAAACTTCTGCTCCATCCTAGTTGGACTGCAGACTTCCTTCTGCTGATGGAGCTTAATTGTTTACTTGAACCAACTGCTTTAGTGGAGAGACTTTTATCTAAACAACAATTTTGTGGTGTGATGCATAGATGATAAATTGGAAACTCTGCTAAAGATTGTGACTCTTCAATAGGGCTGAGTCTTTTTTGGGAAGTGGCTTATCTACTCTGCCACTGAACACTCAAGGCGTCAGTGTTGGCTTTTTTTTTCCTCCCAAGTGTAAGTAATTCTTTCTCTCAAATGTGGGTCATCCAACCAACACAAGTCAGTTTAGCATATTCCCTGTGGGGAAGCAGTGTTAAAACTCTAGTGAGTTCCTTTGCATTATTTCTTTAGTAATATATATTGGTTATAGTATATGTATTACATATAAAGATACATATCCTAGCTGAAGTTCAAGACGTATTGTGAACTTTCTACTCTTTTATTAGGACCTGAGAATCCTTGGTTGGTGCAAGCATATGTAGTTGCAGCCAAACATCCCTTTGCCTCTGTGGTGGCACAGGAAATATTTCAGAGTGGTATTATCCCAGCAGATACAGACTTCCGTATCTACAGAGACTTTGGCAATGTTCCAGGTATGTTACCAGAAGACATGTCATGGCACATTATGCAATCATTTGTCTTACAAGGAGACTGTTTTGCAGTTCAGTGTGTGAATGTTCTCAAATTTGATTTGGCTTTCAGTTTGAGACCAAGTTTTCCTGCTTTTTTTCTAAGGCAAGAGCCTTTAGATTTTGTTTGTTGTGTGGGTTGTTAAAGATGATTTTTGGAGATTTCCAGGAAGGTGCTACGTGGTAGAAAAATTTCCTGAAAATCAGGAAAACACTTCAGAATTAAATATTCTGGTTCGAAACATTTTGGTAATGAAGCTAATAACCTTGTTGCAGGGATTAAATCTCTGTGCCTAATGGATAAAATAAAATAATCTTTTTTTAAGATGCAAACACAATTCAAAGGAATCTAAACTTATATAAAATCCTTACTGTTTGGCACAGATTCTCATTGGGGTTGCTTTCAAGAAAAGTGATATTTCTGAACTGATTCTTAGAAAAAAATGTGTTGGCATATTCTGAACCATTTGAAAATATGCTTCAAGCCTGAAAATAAAATAGCTGATTTGGCACAATGTGCTCTTTCTTTGTTCAGAATTGTACCTGGATCATAAATGGTAAATAAAATCTCACTGGCCTCTATTTTTTTCTGAACAAATAGAAATTAACTAGTTGAGTTAAAGAACTAGTTTGTTCCTCTTTGTCCATTGGTAGAATTGAGGCCTGATTTGTGAAACCTGTGCAAAACTGTGAGGATTCAGATGGCATACAGCAGCTTCTTGCATATGCAGTTGAGGGGGCGTGTGTTTGGGATATACTGCATGTGTGATTAATTCTGCAGAAAATCTTTTTTGTTGGTAAGGGTTTTTTATTTTTAAAAATTATCTGGACTTTGAAATTAAGAGTCTTTAGACTGGCTATTTGAAAAGCTGTTTACAAATTGGAAGTAAAAAGAACACAACGGGTATTTTGAGGAGCTGTTTCGGTAGTTCCACAGTGCTGTTTTTTTATGTGTCAGCATGGATCTCTATTGATGTTTTGATAGTAAATGTTTGGAAATAACTTTTTGCATAGTTTCTGAAGCTGAGATGAATAAGAATTTTCATGTGTTTCTCAAGTAGAGATTGGCTTGTGTATATATGTCAAGCAAATCAATACATTAGAAAAGACAGTTATTTTAAAGTGTTTTAAAAGTGTCTTTTTAAATACACATGGAATCTCAGTCTTATTTCTACAAAGCAGATTACTCTGTTCATCTCCAAGGATAATGAATGGGCTACAAAGTAGAGTAAACTTTTCTGTGGAATGTATCTGAGGCTTTAACATCTTTGTTTTGAGGTTCTAGGTTTACATAATTTTAAACTTGTTTTTTCTCTCTCCGTAGGAATAGATTTGGCTTTTATTGAAAATGGCTACATTTATCATACAGAATATGACACATCAGACAGAATTCTAACAGATTCCATTCAGAGAGCAGGTTGGTGTTTCAAGAATTCAGTAATTTACTAACAAGTACTGTTGTAGCTGCTTTTTCATTTTGCTATTAAGACTATCATGGCAAGAAATTAATCAATTTAAGTACAAATTTAGAACATGCTAGATGTTCTGAAGAACAAAGAATTGACTGAATATGTGGTTTTTTATCTTTCCAAGTTGACAAAATAACTCTGTATATCAATGTTATCAGTATCCAGTGATGATGATTTGAAAATAACTGGAATCTAAGTAAGGTTATAATCTGGCCATTTATACATGATTGTTCAGCATTCTGCGTTCCTTTCCTCTCAGTAGGTCCTCTTACTAATTAATGTTAATGATGAGAAACATATGGTTAGGTTGGAGGCATGGAAACTTACCCACCAACAGAAGTTTTTCTTTTAGAACAGATCTCACTCAAATTTACGTGGAACCACACAGGCTGTGGATTAACAGGATTTATTTTTTACTAACAGTTTGTGCTCATAGCAGACTGCTTGACAGACTGCAGTAAAGAAAATTGCAGCAGGACCTTTAGTTTTCCAGGAAGAACTATCGAAATCCTAAATGCCTACAGCATTTTGACAATTTCCCTCTTTAAGCTTATACAGAAGGCAGCTTAGACAACCAGCATGAATAACAGTTTTAATCACTTTCTTGCATCACTGCAGTTGCAAGACAGAAAGTAACCCTTCTAAATTCCTGTTGGAAAGATGATTTTACTGGTCATGGTGGTTACATAGAAGGTCTCTTGTTAAATGTGCCACATGCAAAAAAACCAAAACAACTTTTCAATCAGTAAGCAATTTTACAGGCCGAGTAAAAGCAAAATGAATGTTGAGAACAATTGTTCTCACTTGATTACACTTTGTAATCAGGTTTTAGCTGCACCGTGGGAAAGGAAAAGGTGGTTTGTACCTGTAGGCTACAAAGACAGTCACCTTGCAATCATCTAGGGAAAGAAAGGCAAGTAATCCATAGTCATCAAAACATGCGCGGGATTAGTACTGGAAAGGAGAAGAGGAGGAACATTACAAAAATTATAAACTCTTCTATGGGTTAGCTTTGAAGTCCAACACTTTGATATCATACCTGAAGAAGGGCTGATGGGCTGAAAGTTTGACTACTTCTTTTACTGCAACAGTCCTTAAATACGTGAAGCTACCCAAGTATACTGATTTTTAGTGACAGCTATCTAGATTAACTCATGCTGTGCATACTTTCAAACACCTATTTCAGAGTAATCCGTTGAATATTCATGTCTTCCTTGAGGATATTTCAATTTAGTTTTCTGTTTTGTATCTGCTTTTTTAATAGGTGACAACATTCTAGCTGTCCTAAAATACCTAGCAACATCAGATAAATTGGCCAAATCTTCTGAGTATCGACATGGAAATGTTGTGTTCTTTGATGTACTTGGTTTATTTGTCCTGGCTTATCCTGCCCGTGTTGGCACCATCATGAACTATATAACAGCAGCAGTTTCTTTTCTTTACTTAAGCAAGAAAGTAGTACAGCCTAAAACTAGAGGTAAGTCTAGGTCTTAAAAAAGCACACACACAAAAAAAAAAAAAAAAATCACCACAATCACATTACTCTGTATGGAATACTAATTAGTAGATGAAGAAGCATTCAGGTGATTAAGACATCTTTTTAGATAAACTTCACAAATAAATTTTGTGTGTGCAGCATGCCATAGGAATTGCTTTGTGTTTAAATCTCTCAGCTGCGACTAATTATGATGAAGAAAGACTAAGATAGACCTAGATGTCTAGCATTTATGAATCACAATTATTTCTCTTACCTTTTCATGAAGATTAAAATCAAATCCTTTAAAAAGGCCTGAAAATAAAGAAAAAAAAAAAAAAAACTCGCTTCTTATCTATATAGATTTTNTATCTATATAGATTTTGTTCTGTTAGCATAGGTAGGGCTTCAGAATCATGTTTCTTTAACACCTGCCGATAGGCAGAAGCAAGTAAGAAAATGAACGGGGGAAAAAAAGGTAACAAATATTAATAAAGGATGTAAGATAACTTATATCGTCTAGTTATACCTTTTCAGGTATGTGTAGGAACATACATGTTTAAAAAAAAATTAAATGTTTTGGAGTTTGGTTAGTTTGTTTGTTTTGAGGCTTTATAGATATGATTCAGCTGTTTCTCTAGAGAAATTTTTGCTGTTGGGAACCTGGTAATCTGCAAAATACACTAGTACTCTGGGAACAAATCCTGCAGTGGAGAAGACTGTGAAAAACGTGCAAAAAAATAGGCTAAATAATTTAGACCGTGCTGTTCAGTAATCTTCGGAGTGTAATCCTCATGCAGTTTTATTTTGGTCATTAAAGCAGTTGCGCTGTAGAGTGATTACAGTCTTGATGATAGTCTGCAGTAGCGTATGTGACTGTTGAATGAAACTTCTCTTTTTTTTTTTCCTTCATAGCTCTTCAAAATCTGAAGAAATTATTTACTGCGTTTGGCTTAATACTGTTAAGTTGGGTCTGCACACTGGTGGCAGTCCTTATAGTGGCAGCATTTGTCTCTATCATTGGACGGTCTCTTTCTTGGTACACACATTTTTATGTGTCTGTGTTTCTGTATGGTACTGCAGCTGCAGCTAAGCTAATTCTTGTGCACACACTAACCAAGAAGTTTTTCTACAAGGTAAGTTTGACTTTGTGGCTAATGTTGAAGGGTAATGCAGTGCTTAATCTGTGGCAGAATTAATTTTTTTAAAATTAATTAAAATGATGCAAAGAGTTTTCTGTATTGGAAAGAAGTATTACAAAATGTTCCTGTAAAAACTGCTTCATCTCAGCATTGGGATTTTTTTACCAAGTCAGAAAGTTAAGATCTTCATGATTTAAGGCTTTAGGACCTTGAGGAGCTGCTTCAGGAAAAGAGGTGAAACGCTAGTAGAGTATGTTATAAAGTACTCTCTCTTTCCCTGTGGGTAAGAGATCAGAGCAATAGCTGGAGAATGTGGGGTTCTTTGATACCTTTCAGTGTTCTTGATCATTACAGAATCTACATATATACAAAGATGTTCTTTGAATCCTACCAGATTCTTGACTCTGCATGTACTTGTATGACAGGTTCCCTAAATTTAATAATAAATTTTGGTACAGTACCTCCTTATGTATCTTTTAATGTTTTTATTCTTTGTTTAATTTATCATTTACATTTTGTTGTAAAACTTGGAATTCCAGTTCTCCCTGTTTTATTCTGTTCTTTTATTATGCACATTGTTTTGGTGATGTCATTTGTATTCATAGAAACCTTTTAAGCAAATAATATTATGAGAGCTTTTTGGTTACAACTACCAGAATTTCTAGATTTTCTGGAATTTTCTAGAATTTCTAGGTCTATCGTGCTCTCTTCTAATACAGTAGTCTGTGCTGTACAGAATTTTCTAAATAAAGCTCTTGTATAAATTTGAGTAGTCACCATTCCTTGTACGATTATTCTTACTGTTAGTTATTTTGACCACAGCAGGAAATGAAGCAGAACTCTTGATAGCTTGTGTTCTTTTCTGCAATAAATAAAGGTCATTTAGGCCCCCTGCAAGGCTTGGTGAGGATTTGGTGTGTTTGACCTTTGCATTGCTGTCGTTTGTCATGATTACTATGTACCTTTTTTGCTTAGAATTCTTTATGGACTAACCAACAAGATCTAATGTGCATGATACTATCATAATTATAGCTCATAGCAATCCCATATGTTTAGATGATATGTTTAGAAATAGCTTTGTATTAATAACAACTAGGGCCTTGAGGTGGTGCCTTGAGATACCAGACAGGTGATGCTCTTCCAGAGCAGAAGTCAACAACTTAGCCTGTTAGGTTTATGTTTTAGGCACAGTAATATTTATTTATTCAGCTTACTATTACTTATTTTCTCAGCTATTTGTACAAGCTTTGGGCAAGGGAGTTTAGAAAACCAAAGTTATCAGCCAAGTCCAGCTTCATCCAAGTATTTGAAGAAGTTACTGAAATTTAATTGTATGGAAAGTTCTGGGTGAATTCATTATGGCTTTATCTGGAAGTGGGTTTTTTAACTGTTAGAGGAGTGTTAACTGATGTATGTAAAATGTATGTATATGGTGGTGTCCTTTTGTGGAAAAGATAAGCTATTTATAAAATAGATGATGTTAATATCTTCTGGTCTTTCAGACAAGCTGACAGGAGAGCATACTCTTTGGCTATTCCAGGCTCTGGATCTACTTCTTGCCTGCTGATTGTCTGATCAGCAGATTCAACCAACTTGATATCATGAGTCTCTTAATTTTCTTGCATGCTGGAGCTTGCAGTATGCCAGAGTTTATACTGTCTCTGTAACTTTAGTTGTACTTAATTACATAAAGATTTTGGAAGGTAATCTCTTGGCTGTCACAGGTGACGCCTGGGTGTTTTCTGTTAGTAGCTCAAAAACTTGTGAGTTAATAAGTTTTTTGTTTTGAACTAGATTTGGCAGCTCATGTTTCTCTCTTCCCACCTCCTCCCCAACCTTTTCAGCCCAAAACTGAACTAGGTGCTTTCTTATAGCCATTGTTTACACAAAATCCTTCTTGCTAGTAGCAGGATTTGCAATAGTCTTGCACTACAAACACAGCAGCATTGCCAATATGATTTTGTTTTATACTTGCTTAAGTTATGTTTTTGATGGTTAAACTCCCTTCTTTTTGAAAGCATATATGGTATTATCTGAGCTGTACATGTCTATTCTTCAAATAATATATTTTAAAAAGCAGACTTCAGAAGTGACAGCTGTGACATGACATATAAAGGCACCAGTGTAATATTTGTGCACTAATAACAATGCTTGTATAAGAAGTGTATTAATGGCAGCTGCTCAAAAACGGGTCTAGAATCTCGGGAGATATACATGAATTTTTCACACATAAGTAATACATAACTGTTTTATATACTTCACAAATACCAGTGCTTTTTATAAAAAGGCCCTATTCGCCTGTGCACTGGCCAATGTAGTTTCTTTTTCAAGCTATGTCAGAGCAGATTAAAAAAAAAAAATCTTAGAAGCACACTGTCATGGGTAACTAAATGGCAAGAGAATGGTGAGATGATGATTGCAGAGTTGTTTTATCAAAGGAGAACAGTTACAGACAAGAAGGGGATTATATGTGTTCTTACGAGATGTGATACATAGAATATGCTTAGTAATAAATGTATTCGCTTCTTTTGCTGCAGAATGTGAATGAGCAGTACCTGGGAGATGTTTTTTTTGATGCCTCGTTGATGACTTGGTCTATAGCATTGGCTGTGATTACTCAGATAGGCCTTTGTTCAGCATTCATTTGTACATTATGGGTCGCGTTTCCTTTACTCACTAAGCTGATGATCCATAAAGAATTCAGCCAAAAAGGTATGAATTTTGCAGGGGGAGGTTGTATTTTGAAGCTTCTGCCCCTATTATTATATGTTGGGTGCTTTCCTCCAAACTCTACTGTTTAAGCAAAAGAAATCTCAGTCTTTGAATTTTGAGTTGTCCAAGTATATATGTGACATTTTTGTCACAAAAAGTGTTCTTGAATGAAAGACATTTTGAAATTACGGAGAAGCTCTTTAAAAAAACAAAAAAAAGTACACTGAAAAACATCCTTAGGTTAAAAAGGACAATATTTTATAAGGTTATTAAGTGATTGGGTACTTTGATGGACAGTATAGGTTGTTAAAAATACTGTGATATTTAAATAGTTTTGGGGACAGAAAAACTTTGTAAAATTTCTTTTGTAATACAAGAATGGTTTTGTGGTGTTTTTGAAAGAGTTATGTTGGCATTGGCTATGCAAAATGAGATTCTCTTTCCATATCCATGTCAGGAGTGAGGAAGAGTATTGTGTATTGGGCCTTGCAGTAGTACATGGATATATTAGTGAAGTTCTGTGTTTATGTCCTCTTCAGCTTTTATGTTTTTTTTTTCTGTCCCTCATAGGTGCCACCATGAAGTTTGTCATGATGTACATGTTGGGAATGTTTGTTCCCTATCTGTATATGATGTATCTTAGTTGGACTGTATTTGAGATGTTTACTCCTATCATGGGGCGAAGTGGTTCAGAAATTCTACCAGATGTGGTGCTGGCAGGATTTATTGTTGTCATCACTACGATACTGTCATCCTATTTTGTAAGTAGAATTTGTAAATATTTAGAATGTTTAAACTCTCCCTAGAGTTTAGAAATCAATGTTTTTCTAAGTCAATACTTGAAGTTAATGACATTTTGACAGTATCTTGAATTCTAGGAAAATTCTGGGAAACATGTCAAAGATTCAGTGTTTTGTGTTAGGCAAAGAAAAGTCATTGAAGCAGAGCTTATAAAAAATTTATTCTATGATGATGTAATAAAAATTTTTGTAAAAAATACAATTTAATGCTGGAATTTTAAGTGAAGTGTGTGGCTGAACAATGTGTGCTACACTTGAAAAAAAAATCACAAAAAACCCAAAGCAAACCAAACCCAAAACCTCTTTGAGTTTTATGGCCCCTTGCTATCAGTGTTCTAGGTTTTTGTTGGCAGATGCTTTAAAAAATAGGAAACTATTGAAACTCCAAGAAGTACTCATTTTATTCCTTTTGGGTTTAAATACTGAAAATTACAAAGAAGTGTCTAGTGTCTGGTAGTACTTACTGTTCTCTTTTTAAAGTACTTTCAGTTCCATAATTGGATTTTAGAGTTTTACAAATAGTATCTTGTTTCTGAGTGTTGCAGTTTTATAACCAGGATGTCTTTTTATTCTCTAGATTAACTTCATTTACCTTGTCAAAAGTACAAAAGCGACGCTAATAACTTTAACTACTGTGTTTGTAGTCACTCTGATTCTCGTTTGTAGTGGAATCTTCTTTCCTTACAGTTCCGATGCGGCTAATCCAAAGCCTAAACGAGTCTTTCTCCAGGTAAGAAAAGCTTTGTGTGTTGTACTGCCGCTACTGGTTGCAGGAGTATTTGGGTTTTTTCCAAATCTTAACCCTCACCGCCCCCCCCCTCCAAAAAAAAAGAGTAACCTTCCCTTTGTTGCTTTATTTAAAAGCTCTAATGATTAGCAATTCTTTCAAATCCAGAAATAGTTTCCTGTGTTCAATTTGTGGTTCAGCTAATCTGTGTCAGAAGAGCAGGGGCTTTTAGGGGGCTTTAAATGTGGGAGTTCAGTAGGCAATGGTAATTTAAAAAGTGAATGTGGTAGCAGTTCAGCAAATACTTAGAGCACAGTCTTTTTCTGAACGTAGGTGTCTTTATGGTATGTTTCTTTTATAGTTATCTGCGTATAAATACTAAGATGTTCACTATGTGCACTCATACTGCAAGTGCAGCAGACCTTAAGGATAGAGGATATTTCAGAACACACTTCTGAATTTTGTGAATTGCACAGGCTCCATCAGCTTTCTGAGTATCTTTTTTTTTTTATTTCTAGCATACAAGCAGGAAATTTCATGATCTGGATGGAAATGTGGTTAAAAGTGACTCTGGTATATGGATTAATGGATTTGATTATAATGGAATATCTCACATAACACCTCATGTACCTGAAATCAATGATACCATTAGAACTCCATGTGATGAGCAGGCTCCTTTCTGTGGCCTTCCTTGGATTCTGCCAGTGCATTTCATGTTCCGGTTGGTGTGAACACTGCTTCACTTGAGCACTTACTGACAAAGCATGTTGGTCCCTTATGTGATCTCACTTATGTAAGGGAGGAAAAAGTAAGGCTGAACTTGGTCTAAAAGTGAATAATCCTTCCACTTCAGAAGATACTTGAAAAATTCTGTCTAGGTGCAGTGTCTTCTGCCAGAAGCTCTGCAAGAGTTTGCCGAGTCTCCTGCTGTAGAAGTTGATTTCTGGAAAATCAGTGTTAAAGCCAATGGAGAAAAAGGTGAAGGGGGGGCCTTTTAAAGGGCAGTTCAGATTTGGAGCATGTGTGTCTCTTACCTTCTTCCGCCTCTCACCCCAGCTGACAGCAGAGGAAGTCTAGAATAGCCAGTCTCCACAGAGGAAATGTAGCTGCCGTGGCTATTTCTCATGCCCCAAGAGTCCTGTGAGCAGAAGTGTACCAGTCTGAGGATGCAAATATTCTTTCTTATTTTATTGTTTTTGAAATTGAGGCACATGAAGGTAACAAGTGAACACACTGGTGACTGTTTTTCTATTAGTATGGCCTTTAAATATTTGTCTGGCCAGGAGTTGCTAATTTTGCCCAGGTTCTGCTAGAATCACTAGCTTCTGAATATTTCATTTAGTAACAGCACAGTCAGCTGTGCTACACAAAAGATTTTTCTTGGCTTCTTATCTTTAATACATCTGAGTGTTGTGTTGAGAGTTAATTTTTTTTTTCTGCTCCAGGAAAAACTGGTATCTTCCTGCTCCAGAAATTCTTCCAAGAAGCCCTATTCACTTTAAAGTTCTGTCAAAGGAGTTGATGCCCTGGAACAAAGTGAGGTTAAGCATTGAAGTGTCTGGTGAGTGACTTAAGTTTCTGGCTTGTGATTCGTATTTATGTGTACGCCCACAATAAATCAGATACTGATTCCAGTACTGCAGCTTCTAGTGCCATTCCCAAGATAGCGAGCTTTGTAAGATTAGCATGAATTACTTCAGTTCCTTAACACACTAGAAGCTGTGGGTGTTGTGTTGCATTTGTTACTTGGGGGGCTGATAACTTTGTCTATTTTGAGTAAGCTGTGATCTTTTATAGCTAGTAGTTCTTTAAAGTCCATGTTTATAGCTCTGTCACTCTCCTACATCATCATCATCTTCTTTATCTCACTGCTTCAAAATAACTGAAATTTCTTGAGTAGAGAAGGACAATTACATCATGTTTTGGAAGAGAGGAATAGTAACACACAGGTAACATGCTACTGTACAGGGAAATAGGTGGTTGTTCTAGTTCTACCTGTTGATACATCTAGATATGTACCACTGTCTCTGCAGGTCCAAGTCACATGTCTCTGTATGTTCGGCCACATGAAGGGTCAACTCTGTCTACCTGGTCCCTTGGGGATGGTGCACCAGTTGCTAGCTTAGGAGGAGACTACTTTGTGTTTTACTCCCGCGGGCTGCAGGCTATGCCGTGGCACTTCTGGATAGAACTGACGGTGAGTATGCTGCTGCTGGAAACCCAGCGATCCCTTGGTCTAACCTGTTGTCACCATTTCTGCATTCTTTCAGGAAAAATGTCATAATAACACTCTTAAGCTTCGCCTTATTGGATAGATTCTAATTCTAGCTTTGCTCTTTTAATTTGTCCCTCAGCTTTATATACAAAACATGTATGTTTTTGATGCTTAGTCCACTAACTTGCCAAACAGCCAAAGGGAGATTATTTTCCTTGCTGTCATGGTCTTAGGTTATAAGCTTGATTTTCTCTGTTCTTAACATCGTAGTTCTTGAACTCTTTATTGCTTAACAGCAATAGAAAAAAACTTCAGAGTTTTTTCCTGTTGTGAATAGTTTCACACATTTGGTTTGCCTGGTTCTGGAAAACTACCGGGAGCACTTAATGGGAAACTTACCTGTCTTGAAAATGTCGTAAAAGCTTTGTTCTCGTAACTTTTGTTTTACATTATTTTCAGTTGGAAGCGAGCTTTTCACCTTGCTGTTCTGGTGGGATTTATGATCCCTGCCCTCACTGATTTGCTAATAAAGAATTTCTGCAGAAATTTTCATTATAGGTTTAACAGTGTCTTATTCTTTGAGTAAGTATTACAAGAACCCCTGAAAGTTCAGAAAGTCCCTTGTTCGCTCTTGGATCAGGCAGTGTAAGCTTAACCAAATAATCCTCTGAGGGTACTTGCTAAAGGCAGATGGGAATCTGCAGGTTGACAAACTTTGCAAGACTGACAGTAGCAAAGCTAGAGAGAAAAGAATTTTCACCCTAAGGATTCACAATAGAAGAATCGGTATCAATGCTGTGTTGGATGGAGGCCATGTCTTGATGTGTCGGCAAAAGTGACAGACACAAGCACTGAAGTTAGAGCACGGGCAAGCTACTTAACGTGTGGCACTGCAATATAAATACCTAGTTGCAAGTTCAATTCATATTGAACTCAGCATGTAAACAGGCTGATACCATTGAAGATGTGTTTTAACATACAGGATGAAGAGCTGCAGGGTGAAGTTTGTTGCATAGATACTAAGTCTGTAGAAAAGTATGTCTGGATTGATCTTACGTTTAAAAGCCATAAACAACCATAAAGACTGTGTTGCCCTTTTCTCACTTTCAGGCCCCAGAAAAGCGTTCTGATGGAATAGTCTCCCTCGCCATAGCAGCACATTACTTTTTTGGGGAAGATCAAAAGTCACCTCAGCTCTCTGCATTACTGGAGAGGTTTCCAAACTGGACATTTTCATCGGGTTGGTCCTGTACTTACGACCTCTTTGTCTTTTAATGTCGACAGTACTGCAGCGCTAGTAGGGTGGTGCGGCATGTTCTTGTACCAAATACATTCTAACAAGACACCAGAGCCTTTCACAAGAATTTAAAGTACTTTGGAGACAAATGGTGTTTCTTTGGCAGTTTGACTATTTAAAGTCTACTGCTATCTTGGGGATACAGTGATATTTCGTGTCCATGTGGATACAGTTCACTTTGGTTCTTCTGCTGAAATAGCAGTTTGACTAGTGGGTTTCTTAAAATGAAAACTGCATTCAAGGAGGTATCGTTAGTATGACCTGATGGAGTTGTAATGAAAGAGCCTCATGAAATTATATTATGTAAAATATAACTATATTCATGCACATGTGGGGATTATTGTCTGTCCATCCTATTAAAGTAAAACCTTCAGCTAAAAAGTGCTTGTTCACTTGGTGGAGGGGACAGAGCTGTAAAAGTTGGAAACATTACTTTTGTCACTGAAAGCTATGATGCTTGTGGAGGTTGCACGTGCAGT
The DNA here is from genome assembly GCA_013398155.1 of Pedionomus torquatus. Lineage (NCBI taxonomy): Eukaryota > Metazoa > Chordata > Aves > Charadriiformes > Pedionomidae > Pedionomus > Pedionomus torquatus. Next base: position 18,506 of record VZRU01013240.1, read on the forward strand.
ACTTGGCAAATGCACAGTGCAGAAAATTTGATACTGTGATGGAAGATGGTAATTATTTATCTAGATTATCTTCTCCAAATAATGATGTCTCTGGTAAAAACTTCAGTTCCTACCCTTTTGCCTGTCTCTTCAGTGCTACAATTTGAGTGAGTAAATTTGACCCTAATAACCATCTTTTGGTTTTGTTCCTGTTGGGGTCTTTCAGTATCGGCATATAAGCATGGCACTTGCTTTCTTGTATGTGAGAGTGCTAAATCCCCACTCCTTCATGTGGGTATCTTATGATTAATCTACTCTAAATTTAAAGTTATCTTCTAATTTATTAGAATTGGCTAATTTTTGGTATCTCCTCTGGAGATACTTTTGGTGATGTGACAGTATTGCACTGTGCTAATACATTTACCTGTTTCTTAAAATACATTTTGCTTTCCATACGGAAAAATACCAAGAAGAGTCATCTTTAAAAAGATGTCTAATAGGTCTGGATTGCTCTTGCTTTAATTCCACAGGAAGGGTTTTATAAAGGACTGTGAGGAGTGACTTAAAATATTTTCCAGTTCTAATTGACAAGCTTTGCATTCAGAAGCTGCTGATCTCTTTTTTTTTTAATACTCCCATTTTTTTTTCAGCACTGTGTAATAGTTAATGTTTCTGAAATTCAAAGAATTCTGTGTACCTGCAGAAACAACTTCCTGCTTTTTTCCAAACTATATAGGAAACATTCTGTGACATCAGTATCACCTACAAATTGTACTAATTAATATTTTGCTCATCTCATCAATATTGTCAAATCTCATGCAAAGCAGATTTTGTGTATGCATCATCATTTTGAGTACTGGGAAGTTTACAGGACATGTGAAAGAAAGTTTTGTAAGACTTTAATTTGTGAGAGCTGCACTGGACAGCAGCTACCCAATCAGGTATTTTCCCTTCAAATTGGTCTGTAGCTCTGTATGATAGTGGCAAGAACCAGTTTCACTTGTTGTGATGTACATTCATGAAGACTGCCAACCGAACCATGGACTAGAGAAAGAGGTTTAATTACTGTAATCTTAATGAACTGGCCGTTAGTACCTTAAAACCAGTAGTTTTTAATATGTACATTAGTCATCACTCGATTGTATCTGATTTGAAACTACAATCCCTATATTATGCATTTATTATTTTTTTAAAGTGCTATTAATGATTTGAAAAACAGAGTTTTATTTCATAATTCCTATGTCTTGAATCTCAATAAATGTTTTGTACTGTACTCTAGCTGATGCACAGCTAGTTAACTGAGGTGGCACTGATATTTTTCACCTTCCTCAGTTTTGATTTTTATCTTCTGTGTTGCCTCTGATTTAAAACTTTGAAAAAGTGCTGTGTGAAGAATTTGTACTGGGAGCCAAAAATTCTAAAATGCTTGTCAGCAATTTCTGCAACTTTGGTGAAGCAATAACTTCTGCTAACTCAGGATGTAGCCTTTATTAAATAATTTAATTATGAGGGTTGTCTAGTTTGTTGTAAATGTCTATCTTTGTAAATACAAGTGAAGCTTAATCAGTGAAACCCAATTTTCAGCATGATTAAAGGAATATTTGAGTTGGTTTTATCCATTGCACTAATGTTTCTTTTTTAAGCTTGGAGTAGAAATACTGCTAAGTGATGCTGGAGTTAAGCAGCTAGAGTTAGAGCTATGTGGAGGATATGCATAGACATTAATGTAAAAATTATCTGAGCTGAGAAAAAAAAGTTTGCAGTTTTCTGCAAAACTGATAGTTGAGAGCAAATTTATTTTTGACCACAGGTAGAAAAACCAGATGGAAAATTTTGCTAACGTTTCAGTGTCCATCTGTCTGTTTTCCCATTTAGTACAAGCAGATTTGTCTTTTGCTACTGTGGTTTATTATTTCCCATTAAAAGTATCGTGTGTCTTATCCTGTGTAGTACACAAAAAGCAAGCAGCCAGTAATCTTAAGGCTAGAAGGGCATGGGAGTAGAAAAAGTCTGCATTCAGAGTGGGGACAGGAAGCAGCTGGTTGAGTGTAATTTCTCTGTGTTCACCTGAAACAACTTGCATTCATAGCCTTTTCTAAATCACTTTAGAAATAAGTACTTTATCAACTTAATCACGTGTTTGCAAAGGAGGCCTGTATGTATTGTGTTTATGCCACCTAAGCCAGCATTGGAGCATGTCGGTGTACCTTCAGATTGCCTGTCATTTGAAGAAACTGTTGAGATAGGTACAAGGAACAGAATTCCAGCTATCACACACAAACTGACAGACTGTTGAGCTGAGCAGAGCTGTTCTGTATTGGCAAGACTTGTTTTTAATGTCTCTTCAATCTAGGTTGGGTTGCAAGCCTGCTGGAAAAACACAAATAGACAGGATCCAACAAGTCTATACAGAGCTAATTGTAGCATATGGTACAGAGCTGCTGAAGAGTTGCATGGTAATTACCTGCATGGTAATGCTGCTCAGTACTTTTTTCCCTGGGGGCTAACCCTAATCTGGTTCTTGGTAATAATCTGGAAGGAGCCTGCAGGATGACCCATTTTAGAGCTTGGTATGCAGTCTCAGTGAAGGATGGTTAAAAAGCCATGAAAGGTCAGTAACATGAAGTGCTGTCACAAAAATGTGTGGTTAGACAATGTGACGTGTGACTTATGTTTTGAAGATGGAACATGGATTGTCAGTCTTCATGAAAATGTTGTCTAGTTTTGGAGGATAAATTAGTTGTAGAAATTACTGAGGCTTCCCCCTTCACTGCAGAAGAGGCTCTGTTGAGTCAAGACACTATGGTTTTGTCAAAGCTGCAGATGCAGCTTAAGAACATGCCAAGGATAAAATTGAGACTTGCACACGAGGTATAAGCTAATTTAGGGAGATCTAGTCTCTGCTATCTCTAGCAAGGTGTGAAGCATTACTGGCCATTAAAAAAAAAAAGGTTTTATTTTAAAAAAAAATCTAGTTTCAGAAAGGTGTCAAAATTAGTCTTGAAAGCAGTAGTTTTTTTAGAGAGGAATAATTCTACCAGTCTAGTCTGGGACTGTGGAAAAAATTCAATAGGTACAAGGTGAATTCAAAGCCAATAGGTACAGGTGAGTTCAAGTAACTGTCTTACAAAGCTGCCCCTGTGTGGTTTATTCAGGGATGCTGCTGCTTCTGTGGGGGGTGGTGGTATGTTTGTTTTTTTAATAGGAAACAATAAATTGAAAGTTGTGTGAGTGGTTAGGTCCCTTACATCTGACCTGTCTAGCTACCTGCAGCCTCCAGTTGTGGGCTTTTGAGAACTGCTCTCCATTAGGGAACTCTTTGAAGTTTACTTCTTAAGGATGGTACAGGATAAATAGAAAACTCAGGAAGAGCAAGTTGTACCATTTTGTTGGGAGCGGTATGAGAAAGCGCCTCCGTTTTCTGTGTTTAAGCACTGGGACTATTTTTGCCATTCACTATAAGCTGGAATTCATCTTACTTCCCACTAGAATACCTTCAGCTCTAGGACAGGAAACTATTATGAGACAGTAACTTGGGTCTATGTGCTCATTTTTTTTCTCAGGGGCTCTCCTCCTTTCGGTTGAAGCCAGTTTACCTGACCCTCAACAAGCCACCCATCATCTCTTATCACTATAGCTGTAGAAGACACCTCAGTTTATAATGAAAAGAAGGGACCTCTTTTGTAGCAGTTCTGGGTAAATCATGAGTTCTGGCTAAATCGTGCATTCATGTACTTCTGTTTACTTAGTAGTAGCACTCCGGCTGTAGCTGTCAGACACTTCGGCTCTAGAACTGTTCACAGAGGTTGCATTGGACTAAACCATACTAGTGAAAAATAAACATACTTTGACAAAAGTGGTGAAAAATTTATCCTCAGAACTGTGACTTGGCTTTAAGCAGTTTTGCAAGTATACCCTGTGTGAGGGGAATTTTTTAGATGGATAGCAAGGAATCCAGCATTGTTGCTGTTTTTCAGAGGCAATTAGTTTTGTACGTGATGAGAACCAGATCAAGAAAACTTGATGGTATGCAAATACTAGTGAAGGAGGAAACTGACATTTTTTTAATCTTTTTTTTCCTGTGACATTAAATGCCACATGCTTCAGGAGGGCAGACTGGTGAGAACCAGGGCAGCCATTTTACATGAGGTGGATAAAGTGAGGAACAGGGAGCTGAAATTCTATAGAAAATGTTCTTGCTCAACTGGTTAAATGGCCCATTTTTTCTACAGTAGCGTTGAAGTAATAGCACACAGTTGTAGATTAATAACCTTTTGTGGTTGGGTTAACTGTGGCTGGCTGCTAGGAGCCCAGCACACTGCTCTCTCATGCCTTCTCAGCAGGCCAGAAGGAAAAAGTGAGATGAAAAACCTTATGGTTGAGACAGGGAGATCTCTCACGGGTTCCGGTAACGGGCAAAACAAACAAGCCTTGGGGAAAAATCAGTTGAATTTATATTAGCCAACTATAAATATATATTAGCCAATTATAAATAAAGTAATATGGCAACAACAAAAGATGAAAAATCAAAACAAAAATCAGCTTCTTCTTTCCTCCCAGACTCAACTTCCTGCTTTTGCCTCCTCTTCCACAATGGTGTAGTGGGACCAGCAGTGGTCTGTCAAGGCTTAGATCAGGGTCAGTCCATAAGAGTTCCTCTCTGCTGCTCCTTCCCCCTCACAGTTCCCATGCTCCACCATGTGCTGCCTGACATGGGATCTAGTCACT
>VZRU01013240.1:23235-48230 GCA_013398155.1 Pedionomus torquatus
CAGTTCTGCCAGAAGACCTTCTCTTGTGTGGGGTCTCCATGTGGCAGCTTCCTCATCCCCTCCTGCAGTGTCGGGTCCTCTGCAGGATACAGCACAGACACCTGCTCTGTGCTCCACAGTGGATTCCAGGGGAACAACCTGAAGCAGGTTGTTCTAAAGACAGATATAACTGCTGAACAACAGTAGCACAATACTAACACAAAGCCTGTTAGTGTTTTGGTTAATGTATGTGTTTACTTGTACAGATCCACAGGCTCCAGGGATCTCTGCTCCTGCCTGCCGCAGCTCATTTTTTTTTCCTTCACCCACCTCTCCCACAGCTGCTGTGTTTTGTCCCTTGTTAAATACATTCACCGGCTCAGCTGTCATCCACGGGGTGACAGACAGGATCAGCTCCCAGGCTCTACTCTGCCAGGCAACCCCTGCAGCCCCACCTTGTCCCCTAAACCAAATATACCTCTTTTTCAAAACAATGGGTGGATCTAACTTCAAAGGTGCAGTAATATGGTAATTTGAAAGGGAGAAGCTTGTAACCTCCATCCTGTAAAACAGGCCCCAGGACTCCGATGTGGCTAACTACAAGAGCCTTCACTGAGTGGTTTGTTTGCTTCTCTGAGACAAATCTACTTGAGTTTTACTTGAGAGTAGTGTAACATCAAGGGCTTGAAGTCCGAAATAGTGATTTCCACAGGAGTAACTTCAAGTAAAGTTGAATACATTTGTCTTTTAATTACAGGTATAACAGCAGTGAAATAGAAATACAAAATTAGCATGTAAGATTTGCATAGAGATAATTACTACTAAAGTAGTACAAACTTCTAAAATTTCACAACTAAAAAGATGTAACTGCTAAACAACAGTAGCACAGCATTAAGATACTAATATTAAGAATGTTAGTATATCAGTTAATGTACGTGTTCACGTGTACAAATCCAAAACCTGAAGAGCAGAAAGCTGATCAGGATGGGCTTGGCTTACATCATTACCACAGAATCACAGAAAAATATTAATTTGAAGCACAGTTTTTATTTAACATAGATTAAGCAAGTTTTTTATCATTAAAAAAAGCTTTAAGTATCCCCTTATAACAATGATGGATTTTGACATAAGATCACAACAGGCTCGTAGGTATGATAGACATTATCTGTAACCAGTAGCTACAATGCAGACTAAGCTTAGTGCTGGGACTCCTTAACCAGCTTCTTTCCTGTACGTTCAATACTAGTTTCAACTCTCAAACGGAAATTTAAGCTGCGTTCACTGAAACCTCCAGCTTTCCAAGTAATACTTGCAATTATTGCACTTGTACTGGTTGTATTGGCTTAGTAAAGCCATTCTAAAGCAACAGTTTAATATTTGTACATTTTAAAGCACTTGATCTTACCTACAAAAGAAATAAAGATGATAAAAATCACAATTTATTTCAACTTAATAGTGAATATTATTAATCTTCAGATTTTAAATGGATGCACATTTAGAAACTACACTAGAAAAGCAACAGATGCTGTAACTACCCTATGATGACTAATTTGGTCCGTGTCAGTAATCAAGTGATGTTATAAAAAATAAACTAGTTTATTTTGTATAAAATGAGTAATGTTGCATTTTTGTTCAGATTGCACAGTACAAACAAGCTAATATCTAAATTAATACTGTTACAGGTAGTTATTACAGAGGGACAGCAGCTAGAAAAAATAAGTACCTCCAAGCAACAGACTTCTGCAGCCAGCTTTCCATAACATTGTATGAAAGTTAAATATGTCTTAGTTACAAGTATGCATATTATAAAATGTTTGAAAAATGCTTATGTATGAGCTGTTAAACTAATTTTCCATAGCAAGAGTATATGATGATTATTTACATTTTTAAAATCCATTTTTCAGAAAAGAATTTACAATGAAATAAATAACGTTCAGCAATCCCTTAAACCCAACCACAAGATCTGTAAAGCGGCAGTAAAAAATGGGTAAGCCACCTTGTGTCGATGTTAGGTCAGCGAAGTTTGCCTCATCCAGAAAGAAGTGCAACTCTGCTTTAACTTTACTAGTTGTCTAGAGACATGCACAATACATACAGGTACCTTCAAATACGGTACAACCTTGAGTATTTGTACAAGAGTATTCACAAAAAACATACAATATATATTTTACAGTCCTTTAATACAAAATATGGATATCAAACCAATATGAACTGCATTGATCAGACATTTCTTAGGCAGGCAAGCTACGTAGGACAACAGTTTTTAAATTTAATCCCCTCTTCACCTTTTAAAGTCAAGCAAAAACGATAAGTAGTTTCTTCAGAACGTGTTGGTGATGTAAAGGTACTGATGAACATCAGCCGAACAACAGTCTCTGCAAGTATGCACTACCTGTCACCACTCTTAACTATCAGAACCTAAAGCTGCAGTCTGAAGAATGCATTAAAAAAAAATAAATCTTGCCACCTTTTGAAATTATTAGATGAAATTACTGCTTAATTATCCCCACTAAAGATTTCAAAATTGAAGCAATAAAAAAGAAAAGAAAAAAAAAAAGAAGAAGAAAAAAAAAAGAAGAAAGAGTTCACACCCAAACCACAGAAGCATGTCTAAGAGCTGGTTTGCTTCCTTTCACACCTGATGCTTAGGAAGTTATTAATCTTCCATTTAAGACACAATGCAGTCATAACTGCCTTCTTGGAATGAATCCTCATCCTCTGTCTTAGACTTGTCCTCTTCATGCCTGCTTGCGCTAATGCTGCCAGCATCACTCTGAGGACTAGTGCCATGGCTTGATGAAGTCCTGCTTTCCTCAGCTCTGGGGTTCACTTGTTCAGTAACCTTAGAAGGATTCGCTGGCTGAAAAGCTTCTGGCTGTACTTGCTCTTCTGCTATTTCACTTAGTTTCTGGATCTGTGGTTTGATGATATTTAAAAATGGCTTGTACCCAGGGCTAGGAAAATAGTGAGACAGAACACCATGAGTGAATTAAAAGTGTTTCTGTACAGGAAGGATTAGAGAAGATACTTATATTAAACATCTCCTGAGAAGTGCTGCTTTTCAGATATATGACAGAAGTACTATTTTATTTAAAAAAAAAAAAAACAAACAAACAACGAAAACAACAAAGGGAAAAAGGCAACCATAATTAAACAATAAAAGGGAGGGGGGTATTTTGGGTTGGTTTTTTTCCCAGTTTGATCATGACTGTACTGTCTGTCCTGAAATCATCTGCAAAAATGCTTTTAAACAATTGTTTCAGCTGTGTTTGAGGTAATTCAAAGTTACTTTTTAGGTAACTGATTACCTGTAACTGCAATGAAGACAAAGGTGGAAAGTGACACTTACCAATCTGTTGAAGCCCATTTGTCAACAGCATGTAGGCCAGTCTTGATATTCTGACAGATTTCTCTATCGATATCAGAGGATTGCATTATACTGAAAACCTGGTTGATGACTGAAGATTCTCTGAGGATAAGGCCTATGATAATACACCAATCCAGACATCCTGCTTCCATGAAGATATGTAACAAGTACCTAGTGGAAAAACAGTTGAATTGTTTCTTTTTGCACTCTGAAGATAAAATCCCAGTAGTTAGTGTGTCTTTCTTCTAATGCTGCATACAAGCCATTTTAAGTTTGAAATGCAAAGATTACGTTACTCACCGCAGCTGGACCTGTGACTTGTGTGGCCCTTTACTGGCCAGTTCTAGAGAGATATGTTCAAGCTCTGACTGAGTTAAATTTAGACTGGAGAAGTTTTCATCCACCATGGTCCAGTCGCCATCCACCATAGAACTTGTTTCAGTCAGGTCTGTTGCTGAACCTATGCTGCATTCATCACCTATCAAAAACACTCAGAATATAAGGGAAAAAAACTACTTACTTTAGTAAGGCTCAGAATTTCTGAACTACTTCCTGTAGAAACTGACAAATTACACAGTAATGCTTTGCTGCATATCACAATGCTAAGAAGTTACTTCAGGCCAACCCAGTTCAGTGCTCTTGTCACACATGTATTGTAGAACTATTATCAGAGAAATGCAGAAATGCAGTAGTTTATCAAATAAAAATAATCCTGCTGAATAGTATCAATAAGGGATCCTAAAGATGCGTTGGCAATAGTTGTAAGAGCGCAGTGACAACCTCTTACATGCTATAATCCTAGAATTAAGACTGTAGGAAGGACTGCAGTCTAAAGATTCTGCTTTCTTAGTCTTTTACTGTTAAAAATGCAATACCAAGTTCTTTTCTTTATACAAAACCCTGAAGATTCTGAATGTAGATAATTACTTGCACTAACTACAAAAAGAAGCAAGTGTTTCCAATAAAAATATAAAGAGTAGATGAAAAGTAAATGTAGCCACAGAATTCTCAAGGAACAGTGACAGCAAAGCTAAAATCATTCTAGTGGTGAGTCAAGGCGGCACCCACCCTCCAGAAGTTTTCATATTGAAGCAGGTGCATCTTTTCTGTGGAAAATACTTAGAAAGTCAGAAAGTTATTTCATTAGTTTCTTGCTCATAAATGCCACTGCCAGATTAGGTATTTGTAAAACTATTATTGTTAGAAGTCACCTTGCAACACTTTAAAGACTATTAATTCAGTTTCACTTTAGAAATTAACTGCTTCAGAACGTGTACTAAAGTCAATTGAACTCAAAGGTCTTCAACCAGCTCAGAGAAAAAAGTGAGATACTTGTTTAAACAGTGGTAGCGACAGGCAGCGGTAAAAGAAAATGCAGTAAGAAGAAAAATAAATTTTCTCCATTTAAATTATGGGGGTTTTGTAGCATTCTGTAAAAAATTTACTTAGACCTAATGCATTCTTGCAGTTGCTGGAAGTAATAAACAAGAGAAAGAGGAGTGGAAAAGGCAGTGCTCAAGCAGAGGAAGAGAACCTTGCACTTTCTTCTTATTTTAAAGCCCATCAACTTGTTGAGGCCCTAGCACCTTGTGGAGATCATAGTTAACACTACATAGGTAAGGTACACAGGTCTTTCCCCTAATAAAGTGGAAATCACATGATGTAGAGACTGCTAAAAACGTTGGCCTATGCCATCTTTCCTGTCTCTGACTGGTCAGAAAAGATGCATAGGGAATAAAAGTCCCTATGCATTTTGAGAAGCTGACTGTACATTTGAGCTTTTAAAAAGGAACTTCAGCAAGTATCAATTTAATGTTCTACTTAAAGTACTTAAAGATGTATGATATGGGCATTATCCTTCTGTTGTAAAAATTTCATTTCACTTTTCAACAAGTCCTCTTTTTGCTTTTCCTTCTCTAAATTATGGTTATCAGCCGCTGAGAAGCGACAACACAGCAGTGACATTCAAATATCAAAATATAAGTGTGTACTTCCAGGTGCATTTTTCTAGTGATTATGCAGACAGAAAAAAGAGTGACTAACCTTTACTTAGCAAAGGAGAAAGGAATGCATCTTGCATGTGTGGTCCATGGGATGAAACTGTGTCAAGCTCTCTCTAAGAGGAGCCAATAGTGCCAAGCCAGCTGCGACTCCGAGGTGTGTTTGAAACCCCTGTGTCCATTTCCATATTTACAAAGGTGTCTGCAGACTGAGATTTTAGCAGCTGCTCCCCCACAGCTGAAAAAAAAAAAAAAAAGAACCCACCAAAGGACAAGTCAAAACTATCAAAAAGGCAGTTTGGAAAGCTCAGGCATTACAGGAAGCTAAAACTTGTATTTAAGTCAATATTCAATTACTTTACTGAGGGATCACCAAAAGCACGGAGACATAGCAAGATTAGGCATTTAAAGAATTTTGGTTCAGCTTTTTAGGTTAGCACTTGCATAAAAGAAACACCAGCTGATAAAGTGTTAGCATCAACAGAACTAACTAGTGCTCCTGCTACCAAAAAGAGGAAGACTTGGCATTTAGTGTCAACTTTGCCGTAAGAGGGTGAACTATTGAACCAAGAGATTAATAATACAAAAGAGGTTTATAGTAAGTTCTCAAAATTCTTACCCTTCAAAACAAAGCAAATTTCAAATATTAGGAACGCTACTTTTTAAATATAAAAAAGTTATTCAAATCCTCAACTAAAGACTGTATAAGAATGCTGATTTTAGTAACTTTCTGTAGCAGAATTTACATCAAAGAGTAATATTCACGTTCAACTCAACATCTGCCAAAGTGATAGCCAATTCAATGCACCTGAAAAAGCAAGAAACCTCAACAGAAACAGTAATGTAATCAGACTACAGAAGAGATGCCATCTGTGCTAAATGGAATCCCTTCTGAAAACGTTCCGTGCAGGTGACAAGCCTCAGCCTGTTCTTTGCTTGGCTGGACCAGAGAAGGACAGATTCAGGCTGTTGGGTGTAGGAGGGCAGGAGAGAGACCTCGTCCAAATCAACTCAGATGTTACAGCACCTGTCTTGTACTTTCCATTCTTGAAAGGTGAATTAACGGAGGAGGCCGGTATGACTGGAAACGGCCAGAGGAAATCCTTGTGTAGCTTTTTCAAAGCAAACACAAAATCCTCCACGCGGGCAGCCCTGGTTCGCTCCTTGCACAGCCAGCCGATCAGCTCAAACCCTAACTGGGCAGCAAAGCAGCCAAGGTCTTTCAGCTTGATCTCCTCGAGCAGACGCCGAGCATGCCGCCACAGCATCATGTCAATGTACATGTTCTCGGCACAGTCACTGTCTTTACTCCACCTGCAGACAGACCACAGAACAGTGACATTAAGTCTAATATAATGCAGTCATAAAGGCTGTTTATTGGCTACAACCACACGACACTGAGTGACCAGAGTAGTCACGAGCATTCTATATACAAACAAAAGCAGTTTCCACTATTCCTTCCTATTATGTTCTCTGAAAGATCCCTCAAAGGTAAGTGAAATAAGGGAAGGAAATACAGCAGCATTGTCGATAGAGCACTGAACTATTAGCAATGCAGAAAAAAAGTAAAGAAGGAGACATAAAAGGCAGACGCCATTGCAAAGGGACTTCTGAGAAGCAGCTTTAGAGAAGAAGCCCAGGATCCTTCCTGTCAAAGCTCTTAAGATCAAAACTCTCTATGGAAAATTACTAAATAAAAGCATTTGAATCTGTATTAAGATTCCTTTGAAGGTCTTATACGGTGGGGGGAAAGCCTTTATGACTTGACAACACACTACTGTGTCAACGCATACACAGTATCACAATACACTGTATACTATCAAGCTGCAGTACTGGAAGCTGTTTGAGATGTATCTTTCAGCAAAACAGATCCTTCAAATACAAAGCATGCGGTCTCAATAGCTATTTCAATTACTACATATGCAATGCAGTGTATTCAGATGCTTTTGGTCAGCAATATCCATGTAAACATACCTGTGTATATATACACACACAAATATTTACATATGTGAGAGTACATTCTCCTAAGAATGTAAGAGAGAGGCACAGACATTATGAAGAGTCAGGACAAGAAATTCAAAAAGATGTGGAGGGAGACTATTACAAATCTAACTCTATTATGTAACGTACTACTGTAACTTGAATTGGTACAGTGCTTAAAGTGGGGAAGGAGAAGGCATTACTACCAATTAATTACCTTTTTCCAGATGGGCCAGAGGGCATACTCAATGTTTTCGTCAAGTTAAATTTGCTATGGAGATTCTCTGCTGACTGGGATAAACTAATGCTGCGATGCCTGAAGAAGTCAAAGCCACTACTTGAACTAGGTTCCTAAAACCAAGAAAATCCAAACATAGCATCAAAAGAGCAAACATACTACATAATAGCAAGATTGCTGATACAGGGTTTGATGCACAGTATTTACTATTTTCATCACAAACCTGAGTTGTTGGTGTAGCTGGAGGTGTCTCTGTTTCTCCAGAGCCAATGGCTTTAAGAAATCTGATCATATGACGACAAAGATCCCACTTGCCCTGCTCTAAGGCAGTATTAAATAGGAGAGTAGCATGTTGTCTGCTAACTGCTGGAACTTCCATATTCTGCAGGTAACAAAGCATAATTAAGTCATTTGCTTTTGCCATTGAGCAACAAAAATACTATTAAGTCAATCCACATCACGTTCAAGTATACCAGAGATTAGAAGCAGCAAACTTCATGCTATTATTTTCCTTTTTATAAGAGTAAACTGCTTACATTGTCATTTACGAAGAGGGGAATATCAGGCAATCTCAAAAGAAGATTGTTAAAACTGAAAATTCGTATAACACATGCAATTTTGGTATGATATTACTTTTTAAGTACTACAACTTCAGCAAGTATCACTTCTCTTGCAATATATGAGGTACCATTACCTGCAGGATAATAAGGTAGGAGGCAGCTGTGTCCAAGTCCTGGGCCATTAAGCACTCTTCAAATAAGTCCTTTGGATTTCCAACAGCAGCAAAAAGGTAATTCCACAGGGCATATTCTGTCTTCCTAGCACAATGAACAACTGTCTGCAGGAAGAGGGGGAACTCTGTGATGAACTTTGCCACAGTGGGAAGCAGAGGGTCGGGAATGGGTTCCCGCGAGGTAGCTTCTTCTTCCAGCACTTCATGAAGCATCAGTTCTAGTACGTGAGGAAAGTATGGTAATGTGGCACAGGAGTGGGCCAAAAGCAAGGCTTGTTCACCGAGGTTCCTAACCAAGAGCTGGCGTAAAATGTGATGGAGGTAGATCTGAGAGGTTCTCTCAACAATGGAGAAAGGAAAGAGAACCTCTAAATGTTCTCTAGCACTGGTTTGAGTGTATAAACAGTCATAGAGCACAGTGTCATTAACAGCACCAAGAACCAAGGCATCTTCAAACAAAACAGCCAATGGGTATATGTTGATGTGGAAAGGCAGCATGATCCGTCTTGACAGAAAGGAATGCGGTTTTCGATGATCTCTGGGAAACAGTGGAAGCCAGACTTTCATACCTGCCCCACCACAGCTGAGCCACAGAGCCTCCAACAAGTGGCGTTTCTGTTTGTTGATCCTGCAAGTAGTCCATACATTTTCAACAGACTGGGCTAGGACAACTGGAGCACAAAAAGGCAGCTGTTAAAAAAAAAAAAAAAAAAGGCAAAAAATAATCAGAACTTTGATTTCTTTGGGTTTGGGGTGTTTGTTGGGTTATTTTACCCTCTTTACAAGAAGTCTTTTTTCAGCTAATAACTACTCAATTCAAAACATGCTATTCTTCTAGCAAAGAAGAAACAAATCTGCTTATCCCTTAACTGCACCCTAGCACCTGGGGAAACACCATTTATTATTTATTTAACTCAAAAAAACATTTCTTTCATCTTTTTTAAACCTCCTTATACTTAGGAAACCAAAGGGCTAAGAATAGGGGAGGAAAATTAAAACCTGGTCTCTGCTACAGTTAGCCTGAGGGCCTAATCTGGAACTGACATTATTACTACGTTCACCAAATTTGCTAGTGTTTTATTGAGCTGAAAACAACTCTTCCATCTAAACTTTTCAAATTTCACTCTCCCAAAGTGCTTGTTTCATGTTGAAGTTTTTCATCAGCACAGAAAAATTGAAATTTCAGAAAAAAAAAATTGAAAAATTGAAAAGTTCAGTCCATTACTGTTGCTCTTGGGAACTTTGTAAACATTCTGCAAAAATCATAATGTTCCATAAACACACAGAACAATTTTAGACAGACTGGAGATTTTCTGTCATCAGCATGTACCAAGTTTTGGACAGGACCTTTATGCTGTGGTATAACTGGTATCTTTCACTGCAACACAAGGAGTAAAGACAAGTCGTAAATACTTTAGTTAGACATTCACACAATTAAGTAGTAATGTTTCACAGATTCTTAGTGGGGAAAAAAAGAGTAAGTCACAGGAGTAGTGATTTACTTCAAGCTGACAATTCAGCCTGAAGTGCAGACCCTGCCTTGTATTATAGACCTCTTTTCTTTATGCCTGGACCACTCCCTTCCACAACTTCTTCAGTCTCTGACAACATCTTTGAAGCCATATACAATATTTCACATATATTTACTCACATGCTTCCTTTGATTAGGATTATTATCCTTATCTCGTATCTGGGGTCCAGATCGATCCCTCTGCAACATGATGAGTTGTCCTGCTAAGTTTAGCATAATACTTTCAGCCTCACAAGCCTAAGGATAAAAGAGTATTGCGGAAATTATTTAAGCTTTCTGAATGCAGGATTTTACCCATACGCATGATACAAATCTAGAATAAAAACAGTAAATTAAACACGCTGCCATACAGAAGTGACTAACAACCAATTTCAGTTCAGAAGGACTTAGAGAAATTAAGTAGAAGTGAGAACCTACAGATAAGATTAATATATCTAGTTGTTGTACAAATGAGTAAACCTTAAAAAGGTTTTTTGTTCACTAGACTCATTTCATGCATTTATTTGATATGGGCTTTTTACAACTACACCTGTTGGCATGGAAAAGCCACCAGTATTTTAAGAAAAATAAACCTCTGGTTTTGTATCAGTATCACTGTTATGATTGTCAGCAGCTAACTGCTTAGACTAACATCGGTAAATAAGCCAAAAAGAGGTGAACCACATTTGTACGGTATCTTGAACTTTAAGAAGCAGCGGTTGGAGAAAAAACTTTTTAGTTAGGTATATCAAGAAAGCAAAGTATTCTTCCTAGAGATTTCTTTCAGAACAGTTTCCTGTTAATTTTAAACCAAGCTGCTGGAGCCAATAGCATGCTGTGCATGAAGTTTGGTTTTAAAATGCATGGTAAATTTGCAACGTCAGGGGTTTAAGGTCACCAACAGGTAACAACCCTGAGAAGGCTGACGCACTAAGTCAGACAGATCGCCTTGTCTGCAGTGCAGCGTCATGTTCTGTGCTAGAATTCATAATTTTCTTTTAGTCAGGAGGACTGACGATGTTTGAAGACAGGGCCTCTCAGAAAGAGTAGTGTTAATATTTGTTCAATCTGAAGGCAAATTGAAAATATTACTAGTCCTCTAAAAAGTTTCATAGCTTTTTCTCAAAATTAGGAAACACCATAGGTCAGGCAGTTCAGGAATAAGGATGGTGTCTCACAGCAAGACAGCCTAGAAAACCAAAAGCACATTGTGTCTTATGCCCTTGTCTAAGATGATACCAAAGTCTCAGGACACACATTCAGCATGGTGGGACACTAAATTAGAATGAACTGAAGAAAGCAAGCGCAAACCTTCAGATCTACATCTGTGCCATTGCTTCCATATCTGGCAGTGGCACTAGTATGTGGAGAAAAACACACGCCTTTGTATGTCTACATCCTGCCTCACAGACAACACAACTTCTAAACTATCTTAAGGAAGCTTAAGAAAATCCACTTCGTACTGCAGCTACTCAAATAGTTAAGCTTAATTTGTTTACACTACAGACAACGAAAAATCCAGGTTCTTTTTGCACTGTGTTTTCAGTGGCCTGAATAATTTCCTGAAGTTAAGGCATGGCTTCACCTTCACATCTTAGTCATTTGGCTGTTGGCCTGTGTCACACCTAGACACTGAGTCTTTTAAATTTTGCATGCTATTTTACCTGCTGAGGCATCTTCAAGGTGATGCCAGTCTCTGTCCTCACTGATGTCAATGTAACAGACACTACAAGAAACGGATGAGGAATGTACCGAGACATAGACACTTCTTGAAGAACTTGGATACTGGCAGTGGGGTTAAGACTGAAAGGAAAGATGACTACATTTAGCAATTTTAAAATATTATTTGACATAAAATTAATATATTTACGTACAGCTAATGAAAATAAGCAACTTAACAACAGCAAACAGTTTATTCTACAGACAAAAATTACTATTTTTTTAAAAACCAGGAATCTCACAGGCCTACATATCTACTCTACATGAAGTTAGCAAATAAATCTAAGTTGGGCTATTTTATCTTGATAGTTCTGAGGAATACAGTTAAGGTCCTTTCCTGCCGTATTTGAGATACCATAACTGTAAGAAAAATAAGCTCCTTAGGCACTTCAAAAACCATTTGTGAATCATTATCTCCTCCCCGGGGTCACCAATTTTAACTGTCTGAAAACATCTGGTTCTTACATTGCAACTTCTTTTGTATGAAAATAGCTCCCCACAGACCAAACTTTGCTAATCTGCCACCACCTTCACTAATTCCTAATGTTAGAAACACTTTTTTATTAAAATATTCAAGCACGTGGGTGCCTTTTAGTACCTTTTGCTTCTATTTACATTCAGTTTTCAAGTTTCTATCAGCTAGAAAGAGACAGCTGGATGCACGCAGTCTCATTCACTACCCCCACATGCAAGTGACAACAACCATTAACTATCACTTGCACATAAAGATAACACTTACACCTATGTATTTTAAACATCTGACCCCACAAGTTAGCAAACAACTTCATACTATACGAAGAATTTGCTCAGACTGAGAAGAAGTTTACCAGTATATTACTGCAAAAGCATCCAAACGCTGATACTCACCCTTCAGGTCTTCTCTCAATACTGTAAAGGCAAATGGAACAATCTGCTCTGAACAATATCACAATGTCCCGGAAGACGCTCAGTAGTAACGTGTCTGCTTGCACTTTGGTGATGTGTGCAAATGCGTTGTCAAGGTTAGACGTTCGCAGGTAGATTCTCAGCTACAAGGAAAAGGAGTAGTTTGAATACAGCTTCTCCTTACCAGCAAAGCCTAATTCCACATTCAACTGCTTTCTTTTTTGTGGAGCGGCTGTCAAGGATTTCTAACATGACACTTTACTAGGTTTTGGTTTCATCAAATATCATACCTATTGCATTATATTATTGCATCCAAAGCGGTCAAAGAACAGTACAGCCAAATCTGAAGTACTGAACAACAAACATAAGGAAGGCATTCTATTAATTCGTTTTAAGAAGCAAAGAGTAAATAAAGCTCTTCTGCCCATCTAATTTAAAACATTACAAGAGTGTTCCAAAATACTGTAACTAGATACCTCAAACAGGTTTTGTGCGAACACCAAACAACATCAAAAAGTTTTGTGAACAATAAGCAGATTCATAGTAGTCAGCAGAAAATAGCTTTTCTGAAAAGAATTACTTCATAAAGAACTTCTAAACTTGATCAAAAGCCACCTATGTATCAAGCTTTTCATGTTTATACTACTACAGTAGAACAGGTCATATATTCTAAATATTATTTATTTACTTCGAATTAAAACATCTCACCTCTTCCTGATGATCATTTAAATTATAACATGCAAGAACAATGAAGTCATTCCACCATGCTAAACCACCTGTTACCATCATATTTTGCTCCTGAAAAGAAAAAAGCAAGTTACATATATACTGATACATACACACATGTTCTATGAGTAATTTCTCAAAGCCATACATGACCTCTATAATCTTTACTTATAGTGGCAAAACAATCTATGTATATGGAGTGTTTGTTGTTTAAAAAAACCCAAAGTACTACGAAATATTATGTGAAGGGAAAAAATCATCTTCCAAAAGACAACTCCAGAGCTATTTATGGTTACTGGCATGTCTGAACTCTCTCAAATTATCTTTCTGCTCTGGCCAGAATTTACAACCTTGGTACCCAACTTATATCTCACAAATTCTCAGATAAGACATAGGAATAAGTGTCTGACTATACCCACTCATATTTTTAAACATTTTAATAATCAGGCACAAATTATTTGAAAAAGCCACAAGGTAAGTGTTTCAGCCATTTTATGGAAAACAAATGCAAACCCAGCATCCCTAATTGCAGGCATATCTACATGTTGTTCTTTTGAAAAAGCTATTATTTTATTTTCTCCAAGAATCACATTCCAACAAATACAACTTCCTCAGTATAACCCAATAAAGTATCGTAACCTCTCACCTGGGTAATGTTTCCAAACAGCTTCCATTTTTTGGTGAGTAGAGAATAATGTGCAAAACCAAACTTGCCAACAACAGCTACATTCTGTCCAAGCTTGTCAATAGCTGAAAACTGTTAAGAGAAAAATACTCAGAATTTCAGGAATGAACTTACTTAAATGATATATCCTACTGAAGTGCATCGTGACAGGGCAATATAATGTCAGATTCAAAACTTGTATCTTCATGTGATTAACTTTACTGCCCAAAACGTGTTTTCCTTGTTGAAATTTAAAACAAAAATTTCAGCTTCCAAAGCTCAAACCATAAGAGGCAGTTACAAAAACCCAGTATTTTTTAATGAAGCAAGAACATATTCTTAAAATAACTTACCCTTATAGGCCAGTTGCTCTCTAGATACGTACTATGAATCTAAAAAAAAAAGAAAACCAAGACCATGTAACTATATGAAGTACCATCAAAGCAGAGATGAATTATAATGTTCTAAAGGAATTTGTACAATGTCCATGCTTTCCCAAAACACCAGCTTAAAGTTTTTTTCATGCTGGGATTTCTTTTTTAAATACAGTTACTTCCCCCACCCACCCCCAAAAGGTACCAAAGCCTAAATATTAGCCTGCTTTTAACATAAGAAATACAGAAATGTAATAGCAACACACAACAGTTAATACTCTATTACAGATCAATAGTAAAAATTTGTTCTGTTACCTGTCTAGGTATTTCTCCTCCATCTTAATTTTCAGGGGAACGTAAAAGTTCTTATAAACACAACATTCAGGAGAGCCTATCAGTGCTGGGATGAAATTTTTTAATCCCACCAAAAATACACACCAGCACATCCAAAAGTCTCTTCAGAACACTTGACTGGGATATGTCAAATTATACTTGATCCTGGATTCTTCACGTCACATGGGATGATACAAATCCAGGTTCAAAGGGTAAAGCAGAGAGTGGTGAGATCAGCTGCAAATTCCAGTCCTATAAACTCTCACCAAGGAGAAAAAGCACAGAGGGGAACCAGTGACAATTACCTGTACAACATGCCAATGCCTGTGTCCTAGTAAAGTGCTTAAACCCTGAGAATCTAAACTGCCATCTGAAAATGGGCCTCTTTCCCTGGTAGGCTTATGTTCAGAGTGTGCTGAAGTATTTCTGGGATTCTGAGCCTGTGATGCATCTCCACAGTTCAAATACAAGCGATCTTCTCCTTGAAGGAGGACTTGTTCCTGGTTACTCTGCAGTAAAAACAAACAAAAAAAACCCCAAAAAGCAACATTGAACTCCATGGACAGATAACAAAGGAAATCACATGATCAATGTATTAACAGGTTCTGTATAAACAATATGAAAAATAAACATTAAGGTAGTTCTCAGGTTTTGTTTCACTATCTACTAGGTAGGTTTTATGTTACAGTAATGCTAAGCAATATTTTAAAAGTACCACTTTAAAGATTCTATCATAAAAAAGGAAGACCAATCTAATGGCTGCAAAACAGACTTAAAATCTGTTAAGAGAATTAAGTCAGAGGTCACCTGAAATATGGAATATAGAAATAATATGCTCTAAAATAAGGATACGTTTATCAACAAAAAAACGTACCATACAAGGGTTAACAGTGAGTGCACTCTTGATGAAATGAAACTGCAGAATACCAAACTGGCGAGCTTCATGATTTGCATCTCTTTCAGGCTTCATGTTTGAAGAAGTCCCATCAATAACCCACAGATGATACCCTTCTGATCCCCAGGTCTGAATGTAAAAGTATAATAATAAAAACTCAAATCCAATACTACATATTCTCAGAAAAACAAGAACTTACTGTAATTGATCTTATGATAGACATAAACCTTGTTAAAAAAAACCCACCCAGATTGGTGTACCAAAATGAACCATCACTAAAATTTTAAGTAACCCATAGCAGCAAAATCCACAACAAGCAGTAAGAATGCTTAAGCGTTGCAGTAAGCAGCTTAAATGCTTTTCTTTATGTAAAAGATGTTGATTAAGTAGTAATGAACTAAGCAAGATATCCATATACATAATGACAGCTATTTAGTTTGCAGCTTAAAGCAACTAACAACGAATCCACAATCAGAATCAGGTACAAAAAAATTCTGATCCCCAGAATTACATTGATTGCTGCGCATTAAATTCAATGGTATTAGAATTTCTGTCTTTGGGTTTTTTTTAAAAAGTTGAATTGTCCTGTCCTTGTAAATACATACATCTACTCAGGATGATTGTTTATAATTGTCAATCTTCACAGCAACTAGGCTATACATAAATAAAATCAAATGTTTCAAAAATGTTGTACAGAAGTCATCCTGGCTTATTAAACAGGCCTTGTCTTTGGTATTTATCAACATCTACTGTTTTGACACACTAACAGGATTTCACGTTAATTAGCTTGTATTCAAACAATATCAGTTAAGTTTCTCCTGAGTTCATATTCTGAGTTAAGCTACTTCAATAGCCAAAGGTAAACTAGTAATTTGCGTGAAATAAGTACATTTATAATCAGTACTGGTTTAGTTCTCATTCTGCTGAAATACAGCAGCAGACTTAATAAAAAAAAATTAAAAAGACATTAAGGAAAACCAAAAGTGTTCATTCTTAATATCAAAAGCAATGCCAAGAAAAAGTAGCATAAAAAGTAGCATCATCAAGCATATACATAGCAGGTAAAAAAAAAGGAATCCTAACTTTTCCCTTTTTCCACCTTCCTTTAATACAGCACTGGTGTAGTAATGTATGTAAGAAAGGCAGCAAAGGCATCTTACTCTTTACAAGTAACAGCCTGAAGAAAGCCAGGAAATCTGTTTTACTAAAATAACTAAAAAATTAACAAGCCTGCCTATTGCAGTATTTTTACATCCATATTTACCATAGAACTGATCCTTAGAGGGTCCTTTTTGGCACCATCAGACTGATACCTTAAAAACAGAACAGAACAAGTTTAAGTTTGGAACTAACTTCATCAAAATAAGAATTTTTCTTACTATCTTCGCACTGTCACGTGGTTCTATACTGAACCCTCACCTCAAACTATAAGGCCTGTTTGATCGTGACACTGCATAAAAGGCAATGCAATTGTCAGATATCTAGCATAAACTGTTTGAATTGTGATTTCCAGATGTTAGCACATTTTCAGCAAATATACACCAGCACTGAGGGAATGTTAATATTTGCCTGCTAACACCTGCCTTTAGGGTAATTTGCTTTTATGGCCAAGAAGACCACTACAAAAAGAAACTTCCTCCTAAATATTATTCAACGATTCCAATATCTAAGGAATTTTAAAGAAAAAAGATTTTTTTAAAAGCCTAATTCAGTTAATTACTTTTCAATTAAATGCTTTTAATCAGAAAACTTTTAATAAAACATTTTACATTTTCATTAAAAATACTCACGCAAAATCACCTCCTAAAGTACAGATAAGCTGAGCACCAAAAACACTCCATAAGGATAAGCCTCCACATTCCCAGGTCACCATCACAACACAGCTATCAGGTGACCATCTGATTAGTTTAACAGGTCCTGTTTTATTCCAAATATCTGTGTAAAAACAGAGAATAAAATACCACGTGAAGAACATCAAATGTCCATCTACTGCTTTCACCACAAGAACAGAAACAAAAATATACTGAAATAAACATTTGATTTTTCAAATTTGCTTCTTTGCTGCATTTATCACACCAACCATCTCAGAATAAATAAGCAGCTAATGAAGAATTCATGTTGTGTTTCCAATACATGTTTGGTTTCAAAGGAAACTAAGAATACATGAAAACAGGCCAGAAATATACTGTGTTATGACACAACCATAGGATTGAAATTCTAGTAAAATGATTTCTTGGACAAAAGAAGATTTTATATTCATGCTTGAAACCCCCACTTTATATGTTCCTCACTCTCAAGCTCACAATATTCATCACTACTACATGACAAAAATTTCCACAAGATTTTCTTCACTGCAGTTCAGGCAGGGTGCTGAACAATTTTTTTTTTTTTTTGTACTCTACATGTTAGCTGTTTCAAGTTAATACACACCTCTATTTTATTCATTGTTAGTTTTGACAATAATCTCTCACTTTCTTAGGTGAGTAATGGAAAAGTAACCTCAAGACTACACATGGGAACTACTAAGATGTACAGCATTTAGAAAGGAACCACCAGAAGCAGCACTGTCTGTTAACAGCTAGATTGGATTCAGTAAAATAAGACCAAAAAAACCCCCACACCCACACAACCAAACCCCAAAAAACAACCCCAGACCCTCATATATGAAAAACATCCAAAAAGTCAGTTACAAGCAATCAGCTAAAAAACAAATGTGCAAGAGTAAATTACTACAAACATGCAAAAGTAAACAGCAATCGCATCAGTGAGAATCCAAACAACAAATAGTTGTTAACTAGCCAAGGGTAAAAATATTCTATAGTACCCTAAAAACAGCTGGAAAATTCTATCAATAACAGTAACTCACCAGGATATTGTTTTGGTGTCAGCTCCAATTTATGTGAAAACTGCATGGCGCCAGAGGCAGTATCTATCGTATAAACCTGCACAGACCCGCTGTAAAAGATTACACACACTTTAGACTACAAATCACTTGGATTTCTCATCAGTTTCCAGAAGTTAATGAATGCTGCTTTTTTGTCACCAATACCAAATTTATCCATAATACAGACATTGTGTCACATAACATTTAAAGAACCATACAAAATAAATTTATATGGTACTTTGCAGAAGGCATGGAAGACTATAACAACCAATCCACTGACTATTTAATTCTCTGAATATATACATGCGCACACAATCCACATACATTTATGGCCTCAAACTGCAAGACAAGAGAAGTCAGCATTCACTTGCTGCTATAGTTTAATCAGGAGAGTACTAATGTATACCAACATCAATGAATTATTGTAACTATTCCTGTTTCAGAGGCAAACACCAACACTCTGCGTCGTTACTACAACCAAAACCACTACTTCTTAAGAAGACAGTTGAAGACTGCCCAGACAGGTCTTTTGTAATGCTCTGAAAACCAGACAAAATAGTAATAAAAAAATAAGCTGCACTGTAAACCAGTTAAAGCAGTATCACGCAGGAGGAACTGTTTGAAGGAGCAATAAGCAAATCACAACTTAAAGCACTTTTGCAGCATTTAATTTATTCAGTTACTTCAGTTAGTCAATTAATGCAGTTAATTCAGTTGCTCAAACTGGCAACATTTTTCCTGACCAAATCAACACTTCACAGCCCATTTTCTCAGGTGCGTGCAAAGTGCTGATTCTTGTCCATTATTATTACAATTAGTTGCTTAAAACTGACTTTATAATCCTGCTTTGAGACTAACCAGAACACTAGCACTTTCTAATCCTTGCTACCAGCCTGGCCTTCTAATTTTTTTCCAGAGCTAAGCGGCCAGCATCAATTTCAACTGAAGATCAAGCAGGCAATCATTTTTTTTCACTTCCCTCCTACCTTCTTGATAAAGCAGATTACACCATCTCTAG
The DNA here is from genome assembly GCA_013398155.1 of Pedionomus torquatus. NCBI lineage: Eukaryota > Metazoa > Chordata > Aves > Charadriiformes > Pedionomidae > Pedionomus > Pedionomus torquatus. Next base: position 42,541 of record VZRU01013240.1, read on the forward strand.
GACGACTGACCATTTTCATCTTTACAGCTTTTCTAACACAACTTGCTAAGAAGAAAGTAGTATTTAAGCTTTAAAATGAAATCATTCCCCCTGTCATTGAACTAGCCTTACAAAACTTACTTGGCACATCCAAATGCCATTAGCCTGTATTTGTTATTTACTGCCACACAAGTTCCATCAATCACATCCTGTGCCCAAACACCATGGAGCTGCTGTAAAAAAAGGAATTCACAGAATTTGGTTAAACACTGCTTTTATTCATGGTAACCAGCTTATGCCTACGTATGCCCTATTACAAATTTAACAGTTGGCCTTCATCAACTCAGGAAATTTTCACTGGAAATGTCAAGATAAAGTGATGTGGCTCAGATAAATAAAATCCTGTATATGTAAAACTGGTGTCATTGTTCTTAATAAAAATTACAGAAAGATGCCAGTATGTAAGGAAACTTTATCAGAGCTCTGAATAACCAAAACAAATCAATAACTCTAAGAATATCCCTGATACCGCATAAAAATCAGCAGATGGTACCAAGGCTGAAGACAAAACAAGAAATTAAATACCCATCTGTTATAACTGAAATTGCATATAAGTGTGCGGAGGAGCATGGGGCAGACTACACAAATCTTTCTGTGTTTTCTGTAATTTAAGAGATCTAATGTAAATGTAAAATATCTCATAAGATGAACTACAGGTAAAGAAACAACCAACTTGGAAAAGATTCCTTTAAAACAAATTCTGAATTATGCATGCCACTAGAAGAGTTAGACCCAGTTACAACTGAAAGCTGAAGTAGCCCCTACAATACTTTGCCATAGGAGAAACTTGTAATTAGAAACAAGAAGTCAGTCACAGAGAGAGCAAGAACTGAGAACTATAATGACACTTGGAAGTAGTAAACAAAAATTAAGTCTACTATCACTTATGCTCTCCCATAGAGAGGTACTAGCCCTGAAACAATCTAGTTCAAATTATGGTATGAAATGTAGCTTGTTCTTACGTTCTCTCTTAAGCAGTTGCTAAAATTAATTTCTTTGCAGCTGAACAGAATTTGAAGTGCAGAGACCAAGGAAAACACATTTATTGCACAGCATATGCTAGAAATACTAAAGGAAATATACCTCAGCAGTGAATCTACTTGACATTGGTGTAATGAAACCAACTCTGCCATCATTAAAAACAACAGCAAAACCATCAAGCGTGGCACAATATTCCATATCTCTGATGTAAACATCTTCAAAGCCCAAAAATGAACCTGCTGAGAAAATATTAGTAATTTAAAAATATATCACCACAGTGATACTGTAAGCCAACTGACTTTTCAGTTGCTTACTTATTACTTCACAGAAAAAAATAATTTAAACAGGCTATTTTGTTCACATTTACAAAAGGCACATTTTTCTCATTTCTACCTGAGAACAGTATTTTATATTACACAGTATTTTGCCAGTAGTTAACTATCATAGGCTACGAAAAAAGCCAAAACTTACCTCGAGAAGACTGCAGGTCCACAGAAAATGGAACTGTACACAGGTTGATGGCCTTCCTTCCATTGGTCATACCATCCCAGTGAACAAGATGGAGAAATCCATCAGCAGTAGCAACAAGTAGATCTTCTAACATGGACTGCAAACTAACAAATGCATTTGTCATTCTCAGAAAAACTGCATCTATGTCACAGAAAAATCAATTAATGTAACAAACGCTAGGTTACTGCCTCTTGTATAAGAAACTATGTTGAGAAGTTACATCAAATAAACAACAAAATAAGTGTCCAAGTCTTTTACACAGTAAAGGTACTAAGGTGTCAAAATACGGTATATAGGTATTTTTTTCCAGGAATGTGAGTTCATTAACAGGTTTGTGTTGTTAAGAGTAATTGTTTAACCTGTATATGAACTGCTGAAGGCTATTTTAGTATTTTCGACTAAACATAAGACATTGCAGCAAAAATCAATTATTATTCTATCCTAGAACACTACCCATATTGCCTAAACTATAAATGATCCACAATGCTTTCTAACCCGTAGTCTAAACAGAGATTAAGATTTACTGTAAACCCTTCCCCAAACATCTCCAAAATTCTGAAAGCTACTGTTAATCTGTTTCCACACAGATACCAACCCATACCTTCTCAGGAAAGGTTTTGCAGTATATACCGGGTTTATTTTAACATCCATTTTCTCCTATGAGGCGTCTTCCCAAATTGCACTTTGTTACTTTTTCACCCCCTACCCCAACACTACAGTTTGACCAAGTTTTCACAAACACTCATTTAACATGTTCAAAGCTCATTTATAGGGAAGGCAATTGCCCCTAAAAAAGGAAGAGAGAAACAAAAAGTTTATCCAGGACAAAAAAAAATGGGACCATCTGTGGGCTGCTAGAAAAAAAATTTGAAATGCTACAAAGTTCTGCTCTAAAGTACCTGTATCTCCATGAAATCTCTAATCCACGCTTTGAGCCCAAGGACACATAAGCTAATGCTAAACACACATGCAAAATATACTTCTATATGCTAAAAACATCAGTGTAGCCAAGCAACTTCCTTTTTCACCTCCATAGCCTTACTATTTGCAATTATTTGTCCTTACTATTAGTAAATCTATAAACCTGCTAGAAGGTTTTTTCCATGTAGTTTTCCCTTCACTTTTTAACAAGTGACTGCTATATGCAGAGAACTATTTATGACATGATTAATGAGAATACCTTGTGATAGAGGCTTGCAAGTCCAGCACTTTCTTCATTTCTAGATTTAATGAAGGAGCGCACTGTTCTTCCTTATAATGTGGGGTTCCTTTCAGATGTGGGCTTCCTCTAAAATAAAGAAAAATACTGAAGTTGAAAAAAGCCATGCCTCAAAAGAGGTAAAGAGTTACTGACTTACATTACCGGAGTTTTTCCCCCCCCTACATCTATGTATACACACGATATATGTATACACATACAGATGCAACGTGACACAAAGAAGCACTGGGTATATAGGCCACAATTTCAGCGCAAAAAGGTTAGTCAGTCATATCATACTAGATGCCAGTAAGAGTGTGTAAGCAAAGTAAGACAAAGATCAGAGAATGAACATACAACAGCTGTGCGGCCCACCTTAAAAATGCTAAAATAAGTGCTATTAATGCAAATTCTGATTCAATAAAATGCTATTCAACTACTTCTATTAATTAAATGTGTTGAATTTTTATGTACCTCCAATTCACTCATTGCCAAGATGCATTACACATAATACAGACTGCAAAATGTGTTTCTTCAGTTTCTATAGCCAGAACAACATCATGTTTAAATGCTACATTTCAGTGTCTAATGAAATGCAGTTATTTTGAAATTTAATACAGCATCATTAAAATAGTCTGTCTGGGTTATCCAATCTGCCATGAGTTTCATTAACCTTTTTTTTTACAAAAATAGAAATAAAAAATTAAAACTAATGTACAGTCATATGTATTGTAACACATCATCCAACTCATCCATGTCATGAACATCACAACAGGTCCAGACAGCACATTCCCAAGAAAGATGAAATGACTCTGTGTTACCAAAAATCAGTGGTACAACTGAATCTTGAAAGCAGTTGACTAAAACTGAGAAAAGGATTGTGTAATGTATAAATATTACCGTTACATACCTGTAACAGACCATATATTAACATACCTGTTGTAACCAACTGGCATACATAACCAAGTGTTTCTGCACAACACAAACTATTAAGCCAGAATGGGAATGACATGGCTTAAAAGACACCTTTTACTGGAAGAGAAATTTTTTGTCTCCATGTTTATTGAACACCTTTGATGAAAACAGCTTTCAGAATATAAGAATATTTGAATTTTTCAGTTTCATTAGCTAGTTTCAGCAAAGTTGTTACCACCTGCAGAGTATATATTTTTCCATTAAGGCACGATCATAAAAATTAGAGTATTTTAATGAATTGCCTATGGTTAGATCAAATTTATTGATTTAAAAAGAAACTCTTCCTAGTGGGCACAATCAAAAGTACACTGCGTTCATATAGTTTACATCTGCATGAGTCAGCCTTACCAGTTAAGCTACTTTGACCTTTAAACAAAGAATGTGCACTGCTGACGGAAACAGGAAAGAATGTTTGGTCTGGGCTGCCACATCAGCATCTGCTACTCCTTGTAGCCAAACTTTAAGTAACTCATTTTTGCTCAAGAATTGAGAGAAATGGACACATTCCAGCAACCAACCAGCTGCATGTCAAAATAAATGTAATGATTTCTATTCACAAAGTACCTCTTAATGTAACTAAGCTCGCGATTAAAGTCTCTTTAACACTCAGAACTGAGAAAATTCTCAAACTACATCTGCAATCCAAGAAAACCCCAAACATGGAAAGATTAGGAATGCCAGCCTGCTATTTTCTAAAGGTAGCTTACAAGGTTTATGGGGAAGTTTCAGATCTTGAATTGAAGATCAAGGTGTATTTTTTAAATCACCAGGTTCATTCTGTTTCCTGTTTAGCATGTCATCAATTACATACTTGTTCACAGAAAACAGAGCACTACATGGCGTAACAAAACGTCTTTAAGATGTTGAAAGCCTATGTAACTGTATCTCATGAATAAACTTTTAAAGAAGGGTAAAATGGAATGGTAAATCTAAGGATACCATAAGGGCTTGCCCTCTTTCTTCAAATTCCTATTTTTTAAGCTCTCCCCATATTAAGATTCTCCTGTTCAGTTCTAACCTGACTACCCCAAAATGAAAGAGGAGCCTATAAATAAATGAATTGCTGGAATTCTTAGCATGAAACCACAAGTTATTGTATTCATTTGATCTTCTCACAGAGAAAGAACTGGCTCTGGAAGTAACATTTTGATTGGGTTGGAAGAAAAGACTGTAAGCTCAAACAATGATGCAAGATGCAACAATGAGAAAATGGAGAAGTGCATTTAAACCTTCTTCCTCTCCCCACCCCTCTGCCCCTGATCCCCACAAAAAGACCCCTAAGAAAACAACAAAGCTTAAGCATCCTAAATTCAAGAAGAGGCTGCATCACACAAAAGCATAGTCAGCTAGTGTACCCTAAGCTGGGAGGAAGAATTTCCTTGGAGTTCATTATCTGGGGTGGGAGGAGGTTCAGGGAGGAATTGGGACACCAGGCAGCTAGTTCATCCAGCAGGACATTACTGCTTGTATGTCCTCCACTACATGAAGAGCAGTTAGATACAGCATGATCCATGGACAAAACTCATTCAGAAATATCTACCAGACTTAGTCACTGCTAAAAAAGCCAACAAAGAAATGTTTAGGAAGTTAATTACTGCAGAATCTGGGAGGATGTATGTAAGGTCTTCATTATTTAAAATTAAAACTTTCCTTAGTCTGTTCTAAGTAAGTCTCCAGTTTTTCAAAATACTGTTTACTGTTTTCTGCTTATTACTAGAGAGTTCTATACCACAGTAGAAATGGCATTAGATTAGGGTTTAAGTTTCCACCTTACTCTCTGGGGTAAGTGCAGTAGTATAGGTAGTTAGTATGGCTGGATAACAATTTAGAAAAAGTTCAGAGAGCTCTCTCAGTCTACAAATATTATGCTTCAAAAAAATGCATTAGTGTGGTGAATGGAAGACAGTGAATTAATTAAAAAACAATTAACAGGTCAGCAGCATAGAATCATAGAAACATTAGAGTTGGAAGGGACCTTAAAGATCAT
>VZRU01013241.1:275-27066 GCA_013398155.1 Pedionomus torquatus
CGCTTGGGATGCGGGGACGAAGCCCCGGGAAGTTCGGGCGAGGCGGGTCCTGCCGGCGGCGGCCGGAGCTGTGCGGGTCAGGCACAGCCTCAGGCTGCGCTTCCAGAAGCCTCTGCAGCAGCTTCAGAACTTAAACCGACCCCCCGCGGGTTTGTCGCCTCTCGAGGAGGTTTTTTTTGGAGAGGCGCCGGTGGACGTTTTTCGGAATGGGAGTAGAAAAAGTGTGTCTCTTCTGAAATCCTCCTGATGCTATCGCAGCCGTCAATTGGTTCCAGACCTCTTGAGAGAGACGGGGCTGCTGTTACTCTGGGAGCTCGTTCATGAGTTACACTTCTCTGCTCGCCGGCATTGCTTCTTGGAAGTGTTGATTCTGTTGCAGGAGGGCGTGTATGTCCCGGGGAGGATTATAGGTGTATCCCTGACTATAGTGCTATGCAGCGCCAATTCACATAATTCATGGTGATTTAGGGATTATTTTTTTTTTTGGCTGTTGTTGTCTGATCCAACAGTTCTTGCCAACTTGACAGTTTTCCTTAAACAAATCAAAACGTGACAAAACCAAATCCTCTTAATTACAGCCTCTGTACTTCTGATGCTTAGCTCTAATTTGTGATCCTTATTGCAACAAAGATGACAGCAGGTACTTAAGAGATCAGTGTGCATTTGATCTAGGCCTCTTTGTGACTTTGATAGTAGCGTGCCCTTGGAAAGGGCATTTCTTTGCCTTGTGGCTCTTCTGTACATGTCTGGAAGAAACCTTGTCATGGGCAGAGAACAGGTCCAGGGGTCAGCTATGGGAATGCTGCATTGCTTTCATGAAGACACAGAACCTTTTCAGGTACCTCTTTGTTTTTGTTTGTAGCCCACTTAGATATAAACACTAGTGTTTTTAGTCAAAGCCAGGGTAGTTCACTGAAATAGTTCATTTTAGGAGCAGTGCTGCTGTTTTGCAGAGTGTCAGTCAGTTGTATTTGTTTCCCAATGTAGTGGGAAGTATGCTTTGAGCTGTAAGTTGACACTAACTTTTAAATACTAACAACTAATGCTCTTCCTAAATAAATTCTTCTCAGCTTCTGAAGGGTTCTTGCCATGAGGTTTTTGTCTGTTTCTTTTTCTCAGCAGTTATCGCTGAGGTGAAACCGGGCTGCTTACAGTACTTCTGTCTGCTTGGAAGATCGTACTGTGGATATAAAAAAAAAAAAAAAATGCATTTCAGTATAATGTCTCAAGGTTTACACAGAGATAATTCAGCAGATGGTCCTGTTTAATATCGTGTTGCTCAGTTGTTATTAGCTATAGTGGGAAAGTCAGTTTCAATAAAACACTATGACATTCACGATTTAGAAGGCAGAGCAGCAAAAGCATTAGTTTGAGTCTAGAGATTTTGCTGCTTATTAGTAAACCGTGAATTGATTTAGTAGTGGAATTGTAAGTCACTTGTGCCCTAAACTGTAAGTGTTAATCTCACTAGAAAGATCGTTTCAGCAAAATCTCATTTGCGGGCTTTGTAGTCATAGAGATAAGGGTTGAGCAAAGTGTTGTAATGCCATCAGACCTTGGTTCTTGGAGTCAGAATCTTGATCTGTTTAACCAGTAGCTTGATAAGACTTTTTCAAAAATAAGCTTTTCCTTTAGTCAGCTCCATTCATGGTTTTTGGTTTTTTTTTGTTTGTTTGTTTTTGGTTTGGTTTGGTTTTTCTTTACCACACTGCAGCATGATAACAACTGTCAGCTTTTAACTCTAAGAATTTATATTTCTTGCTGTGTTGTGGAAAAAGGAAAACCGTAAAAAACATTATGTTTTTTATAACCAACAGATTTCTAGTAAGTCTGTTGAATAAAAATTAGAGGAAAAAAGAATCTTAGAAATATAGTATGTATCTTGTGTGTGTTCTTTGATATTGTAGAGAACTAAAAATCACATGAACAAGTGAGGAAGCGTGGAAGAGAAATCATTCAACGGTGGTAGAATAGGTCGTCTGCTTTCGTTAGATGCAGCCACTATAGTGCTGGATCCTCTGTGGTTTGTGTGTGTGAAGCTGCTCTGGGCTGAGGAAGGTAACAGTAATGCTAGATGTCCCTGGGGGGGGTGCATTGCCCATAGCTGTTTTCTGCAAAGGGCTGACACTGACAGAATTCAGATTTTATGTGAAGAAAGGCAGTGAATGTAGAGCCAGGCTCTTGAGGTGTGTCAGATGTCATGAAGTGCCAGAAGGCGGCAAAGTGAATAGAAAGGCTGTGCTGGAAAGAAAATGATGTGATTTCTGTCTTAGGTGTTGATATTATGTACTTCATATGCTTTATTGTGGTTAGATAATGTTTTGCCTGTTTGCTCTTCCCTGCTGTTGAAATGGTGACTGTGTAGGAATGATCTGACTAGGTACGCAGGTTTTGATTGTGAGTAGCAGGTGGGGGGTGAGAGGTGTTTGTGTCCTGCTTTTCCAACTACTTTCTCCAATCTAATATTATCACTTTTGATCCTTTGCTACCGATAAGTGCAATCAAGACAAAATGGTTTTAGAGATATTGGATTTCTTCTCTTCTCATTTGGTGGCACGATGCTGTAGGTCCCAGCAGCTGGCTCTTTAGATGAGGTTACTAGTTCTATTCTTGTGTTAATTTCCAATGAAAGTGATCTAAATGCAACCTTTAAATTCATTTGTCAACATGCCAAATAAATTCCTGTGTCCTGTTTGAATCCGGAAAATCAATCTCTCTTCGATCATGAAATGCCTGTGCGGTTTTGGCACTGTGCTTAAGCATGTCTTGTACCTGTGATCTTTTCATACTGCTATATGGAAAGGGAGGTCTTAGTCCATACCCTTCTTAATGCAGTCCGTATTGGGTTAAGTTTTGACCTTCTTCCTTCACTACCTCTTCTGTGCCCTAACAGACCCCATATCAGCTAGGGGAAGCTGTCAGCAATATGGGGAGACCTGGGCACATCAAGAACCAAATGGGGCCTGTTCCTCAGCCCATTCCCAGGCCTGCCACCAGAAGGATGCAGTTCCATCAACTAATTGCTCTAGCGCGAAATATGACAGGACACACTATCTGTGGCCTCCGCTAATGGCAGAGGCTGCAGGGAAACCCATCCTTTGCTGCGGCTGCTACGCTGAAGGACGGTCACCAGGTAGGTGAGTCGTAGCTGTAAGTCACCTGTAAGTTAGGCGAGTCACTGAAGGGTTTTTGAGCCTTAACACATCTGTTTGTGCCGTAGCCACAAAAGCTGTAAGTTTGTGATGGGGTGGCTTGGAAAGCGTCCTGCCATCGCCTTGTCACTTGTCTTACCTGGGTGTTTATGTCTGGACTCTTAGCGCTTCCAGATGCCGAGCGCTAGCAGTTGGTTTAAACAGTTTAGTTTTTTAATAAACACCGGGATTCTTCTGTTTTAGTGCATCAGTCAGAAGACAGAGCTCTATCTATGAGCTTGTGATAAAGGATGGCTGTGTAGCTGGGAGCCTGAGTTTAAATTAGTAGATGGGTTTAGCACAGAAGAAGCTGAGGGAAAGCTATGGAACTGGATCTTGGAGGGATTTTTCTCAGAAGATACTTTGATAACTATCCTGATTATAGACTAATCTGACTTTTGCTAACTGTCTTAAAATTTAGTCAAAATATCACAAAGTTGTTTTCTTTGAAGACAGCTACAAGACCTTCTTACTTGGATTTAGTTTTTTTTTTATTATTATTATTTCTTTGAAGGTGGTTTTGTTTTGGTTTTTTTTCTTCCCAATCTTGGAAATGTAAGATCTTATGTTTTCCCAGGAGGAGCTTTGAAACAAAGTTTTTAAATTCCAGCTTGTGTTTCATGTAAGCATGTCAGCCAGGGAAGCGGCATGTAGGCCAATTCATTTTAACTTGAATAGTTCTGCTTTCCTGTTTCAAGGTTTAGTTTTGTTGGCAAGAGACAGTCAAATCTTCCTTCATGTTGTTCGTTTCTTGCATGGAGGAGATGAAAGTGTAAAAATCTTACTGGCAATGTGGAGAACAATTTAATGCTTTTACCTTCTATAGCAATTTTACATTATAAAAGGCTGGTATTAGGAAGAAGATGTAACTTCTTTCTTAAGGCTCTTATATTCAGGTTTTCTACCTTTAGTTTCCAGCGTGTGATGTGAAATGGTTCATGAAAGCACTTCTAAGTAGTGCAGCAAGCCCGGTAACAGGGAGGAAAAAGACTAAATCTTTGACTTGCTTGGATAATATTATATTTAGCGTGTTTGCTACGTCTTTTTGTTCTGAGTGCTGTGCTTGGTTAAAATTTTCTTGAACCCAGATGTAACTATTTTCCATTAATAATACTAACACAATGGCTATCCAGGGTTTCTAAGAAATCTCAGATCTTGGTAGTGACAGAATCTATTACTTTCCTGTGTTTTGTTGTAAAGATAGGAAAATAATTGCTATTTTCTCATCTTCTGTACATACACATAATATATATACAATATATATTTTATATGTAAGCATATATACACAATACATGTTTGGATATAAAATATATATGTATTTAAATATACAATGTATGTACATTGCACACAATTCCATGAAAGCACCAAGTTGCATTTTATATACTAAATGGAAGACTTTTGTGATGTGATCACTGAATAAAAGGCCTTCTAAAGTGTAATTGCTTGTTTCTCTGCTTGTTGAGGTTGCATATTAACTGGAACTCATGCAAAAACCCAGTAGCAATGTGGTTTTGACATCTGGTTTTGTTTGTTTAATTTACAGGTCTTGCCGAGTGTAGTATCTAGCTAAATATTCTTTGAAGGCACTGGGATGTCATACTGTACATAGTTTAATAAATAATCTGCCCAAACTGGTGCATTCTGGTAGAAAAGTGTTTGTAACTTCAAGTTACTTCATCTTGGTTTTGTTTTTAAAGAAGAGAAAAAAAAAAAAACCAAACACAAAGGAAAAAGAAAAGCTAGTGCTGTGGGTAAAAGGCACCACATTCCTGTGTTCAATGGGGCTGGCAGCTGTGGTGAGATCTTCCTGTGGGAATTTACAATGTTTTAGACATTGATGGGTTAAATCACTGCTGCCAGAAGAAATACCTCTGGTTTATGATCTGGTGGTACACTTCTGGACTCTTCAGTTTACTGAAATATCTCGGGGAGCGTTACAGCTTAGATGTCCCCGCTTGCACAACTTGATAAAGAAAAGTTAGTTCGTAGAACTCTGAGGACTTTGTCATCAAAGACAAACAGATTTCACTGAGGTTTTTAGATACTTCAAACATGATCTAAGAAAAAGGCTCCTTTTGTTGCATGGGTCAGAAGCTTCTTGCTAATACAAACAGACTAGTTCACCTGCTGTGATGATTTAGATACCACTTAGGTTTTAGCACCTCTTTTTGGTGCAACTTAAACTGTGTTAACACAGCAAAGAATGATTGGACCCCTCTGGAATTATTTGTCTAAAGAGTGATTTCACAGTGGAAATACGGGATAAGTCTTGGGAGGACACCCAGCTGGCTGAGTGGGGAGGAGAAGCTGGTGTGCTCTGGAACCTGGTGGGGAGGTTTCTCTCTCTCTCTCTCTCTCTCTCTCTCAACTTTACAGGGATGAGCTCTGAACTCTTTGTGCAGAAAGATCATCCACCTCTCCCTTGGTGTGACCGAAGTCAAGAAATTGTTTTTCGATTTCAGTGTTTGATTGGTACTGTAGGAAAAGGCAAACTGCCGGCAAGTGCCTAATTTTCAAAGGTGAAGTGCCTCCTCAAGTTGGTAAAATGACAGGTTCTTACCAGCAGGCAGTCCCTTTATGTTCTTAAACCATCACAGGATACACCAGGGCTATTGCTGATCTCACAGACGAGTCAAAAATACTTAGTGATGAATAGAATATTATGTTTCCAATGGAAGCAAGTACTATTACTCTTTTTGCATCTGAGATTTTCTTTTTTTTCCTTTCCAAAATCATTCAACCTCTCATGAAGGCAGAGTGCAGAAGGAAGAATGCTATGCAGACTCTACTGTTTGTTTTCTTTAAAAGCTACAGAATGAACCATTCTATTTTCAACAGGTGGTCACCTGTGTAATGCAAAGTATTTTATTACCTGTGATAAAAATAAGCTGCTATAGAAGACTTCTCACCTTGAGTGTCAGTTAACGCTAATATTAAGTCCTAACAATTTACTTGAAATTGCCATTTTGTAAGGAGAAAAAATAAATTAAAAAGTCTGGAATATGAGTTATATCTTTTTCTGGTTCCTCTGACACTTTTTCTAAAGCCTTGGTGAAGAGAGGGAGAAATCAGTCCCTTAGCTGTCATGTGCTTCCATATCTGGAATACTTGATGCGTAAACCCGCTTTCCAGGCCTTGCTGTGGAAGAGCAGGAGCAGAGCTCTGCCTTCTGCCCTCCACAGGCAGCTGGGATGGAGCCTGGCTGGGGAAAGCTGGATTCTCGCTTGGCTGCCAGCTCACAGAGGTTGCATAGATGTTGTGACCAGGGACAGGGCTGGTTGATCAAGTGAACCCTGCAGATATTCTTTTAAGTAACAGGTAGTGGTGGGAGTTCCCCTTCTTAGCCCTGGATTGGTTTCTTGCTTATTATGAAGTTTCCTTTATTTTCTTGAGATTCTCTTTTCTTACATCTTGTCTCAAGAATATGGATGCACGATATGCTGCCAAAGTGCATGGGAAGGTCTGGACTCTGCATGGGGGTGCTTTAGTTAAGACATTTAGTACTTCTGAAGTCCTGTTGAGAGGTATGTCCCATTCCCCAAGAAAACTTTCAAAAGCCAAAGTATCGTTAAAAATCCAACCAAATCCCAAAACTCCAAAGCAAAAAATGCACGAACTAAACCTCACCTCCAAAACGTGCAGTTGGGCAGTAGAAAAATCTCCATTTCCATTGTTCATTCTAGCACTTACAGTGTTGCATTAGCCAACTGGATATTGCATGTCTTTATTGCAATGCTCCTTCGTGTTCAAGCTTTATTTCAACTGGATGTGTGTGATTTATTTGGACTTCCTTTTTTAAGTCACAATAAAATTGCAAATTTAGGTAGTTTGGGGAAGTCAAATTTTTCATCATGTTGTCATCTCAATACATGCATAGTGCCTTATGGAGATGTTAGCTATATAGAAAAAAAAATCATAAAGTTTTAGCTTTGAATAAATTTGGTGATACTTTCTCTGTTTTAAACTCTGTGAGACTTATTCTAGTCTTGGTAATATAGATAGTACTTTGGGACAGGGCCATGCATATGTTACTTAACTATTAGAAGGTTGTGCTCTTGTGGTTTGGTTTTCTTAAATACTCTGAAATTTTACTTGCACATATAACTTAAAGCAGATTCTAGTCTGACTTCTCTGCTTAAACGCAGAAACTTTGTCATGTGCTTTTGCAGAGAAGAGCCTGCAAATGCTCCAGTTAACCTGGTGCAAGATGTAGAGAAATCCAGATATCTTAGTGTTTATAAAGTTTTTTTCCTTGCTGGTGTATACTCCAGTGTTGATCAGAAGATTCTAAATAATGATTTCTTATTGTCTTGCTTTTGAAAACTTGTTGTAGCATCCAGATATCCTAAACCACTGATACCACTTGAACAGCCAGCGAAGGAGGTGGTATCACCAGAGACGACCAGTACTTTTGGTACAGTAAAAAAAAAAAAGGCAAATACAAAACAAACAAAACAACAAAAAAAGTTTGCTTGCTAAGAGATGGCATTGCATAAGACCAGCAGGCTGCTGGTTTGACTGACTTTCTGCTTGCTTGTTTCGATGCAGTTGGCATGTTCTGCTACAGAAGTACATGGGGGGTGGTGGTGGTGATGGTATTTGTTTATTTATATTAACATAAAGCCTTCGGTCTCAAGAAATTCATTGATCCTGTAGTACTTGGTGGACTTACTGTGACCAAAGAAGTGTTTCAAGTCCTGGTCGTGTGGAAACTCTCCTGAGCTAATTCTCACCAGGAGATTTCAGACTGAAACAACTTCACTTACTTGAAGCTCAGTGCCATCTACCTTATGCTTTTTCCTAAGGAAGTTGCATATGGTAAATTATGTGGTCCAAACATAATGCAGAAATAACATTACTGTTTAACAATATCGTTATTTAGTAAATTACCTTTGCCCTTCCCTACAAGTAATGTTTTAGAAAAGATAAAATAGAAGACTGCTCCAATTCAAATGTTTTCTGCCTTTTGCATGTGTATAAGCATGTGATGTGTGCAAAATAGTTGCCAGGCACAAATGTTTTCTAAATAATGGGTTTAAAAAGAAACCTAAATCTAAACCTTGGCCCATTGTTCTTGTGTGTGTGTCTTGTGTGAAAATAATACAGTTTATAGGAGATAGCTAAAAGGAAAAATCTATCTTGTCTGGTGTGAGGAGTGCTTTTGATTTAGGTCTTTTTAGGAAGGATGACTTGAAATGCAATTTTTACTTATAATGCAACTTAAACCTTTCAGAGTGGTAGATTCGAAACACAGCTCCATGTAATAGGCATGAAGGAAATGAATTGTGTTTATTCTGCGAACACAGAGTTATCGTTTCAGTGTGTAATTGAAATCAAAAGAAAATGAAGTCTACCAGTGCCTCTAAGAAAGAAGTTATTTAACGCTTACTCATTCAACTGAAAACTCTTAGTTCTAGTCAACCTTATCTTCAGTTTAATCAAGCCAAATATGGAACTACAGAGGCAGCTGGGATCTCCAGGAGAAAATCTTTCTTAAAATAAGAAGTAAGTGGAAAAATGAGATAAGTATATAATGTGAACAGAGTACTTAAGGAAGCTGTCTTGGATCTCTCCAGTACTGTTTTTATTTGGTTGGTTGTTTTGGGGCGGGTTTTTTTTGCTGGTAAAGCGTCTCGGATTGGAGAAAGTAGGGCTTGAGCACGTGAGCTGTTTTATGCCCCCTCCTCTCTTGCTTTCTCCTTAAATCAGCACAGCATTATTTCAAAAACCTGAAAGCACATGTTCTTGTTTCCATTTTGTTGTTGTGTGTGAGGACGTCCTTTAACATCAAACCTTACCCTTGGAATTTTTGGGATGTTACTAACCCATGCCTGAAACAAATCCCTTGCTTCTCCTGAAGCACAGGGAGCTTTTTTTTTAAGGCAAAGCTCACAAAATACTGTTTTTAACAGAGTGTGTACTTAATTCAAAAACACAGGATGTGATTTTTTCCAGTGTTCATTTATTTTAGTTTCTTAGATATTTGAATCTTAATTATAAAGAAAATATCCTAGCAGCCATAATACATACTGATACTTGCTACTTGCTGTGCTTTTTTGCTGCATCATTTGCCAGTTTCCAGTTATATGTGATGGGCTCATCACATTCATTGCTTTTTGGGTATTCTTTGTGGGGATTTTTTAATTTAATTTTGACGAACTGACATGCTTCAGCTGTTGGCAAATTCTAACAGATTTTTTTTAAACTTACACATTTCTCTCTAAATAATAAAAAAAGGCAAATGGAAATATATTTGAAGACTGCATTATTATGTGTTTGGAGATTAGGCGTATTCTGTATCAACTCTCCTATTGCCTTAAAGCAGACATACAGAGCAGGCGGTTTGTTTTATTCTCCCCCACTGCTTTTACCCAGGGATAAAACCTTTTCTCCACGTGCTTCCTAGATACTTCGTATATTTTAGGATGTCAGATAGGAGCACAGGCAGTTCCAGAATTAAAACTTGCCTTACTCTTTGGCAGTGATCCTGGTGAAAGGCTCCTGTGTGACCCGGGGGAAGGACAAAGCCTTAAAAAAATCTTTTTCATTTAAAAAAGAATGGAAATATTTGAAAGAAAAAGGCTTCTACAGTGAGGACAACTTGGAGTGGTTGCAGCCAGTCTGTGTGGTGGCCCAGGCTTTGCTTCCCAAAGCCCCCTTCTCAGAGATGGTTGGGGACTTGTCAGCTGGAGACCAGCAGTTCTTTCTAAAATTTCTGGGATGCCTTCAGAAAGGTTTTAGAAGCAGTCAGAGGACACCATAGGTGATTCTTGTCATGTTATGAGATCTGGCCACTTCATGGTGCATTGTGGTATGTAAAGTTGTATTGCCACAAAGCTCTTTTTTTTTTCTTCAGGTCCAAATGCTTGCTGCATTTTTCTTATAAACATTGTCAGTTTCTGGATGTTTTAGTTTTAAAATAACTTCTGTTTATGGCTTTCAATTATTTACTCTTGACAGCTTTTGCTGCTATGCAGTGATCCATCCCTTACTGTTGGCCAGTTTGCTATAATTTATCTTACACTAAGAGTGTGAATCATCAATCTCCATTAGGATATTAATCCCATCTCTCATGTCAATCTGAGTGGGCAGAAATTGTGGTTTATTGGCTGTATTGGGTTTAATGGAAGACAGGAGAGAAATGTGCATGGAACAAACAGATTTTTTTAGCCCATTGCTCTTCTGAATACCTTCAGCTTATATTTTCGGGTTGCAAATAGCATTTCAATCCAGCTGTTTCTTTGCTTCATTAAGTCCTGGCAATAGGCTCATTTTTACAAAGCACAAGTAAAGACGTGATGTTACAAATGTAAAATTAAAAGAATTGCCAGCTGGATCCACAGCTGCCTTGCCTAATAAATGAAGATTTTTGCCAGGGAAGAGATGGAAGAGCAGCTTATAATTCTTCTCCCACCTCTAATTTTCCTATTACCTATTTTATGTTATTTTATAGAGTAAAGTAAACAAAGTAATATAGGTAGCTGCACAAGTGGTAGTGGTGTTATAAATAATCAGCTTGGTGACCTTTTCATCTTGAAAATACCAGACGGGCTTCTTGAGGTGTTTTTGTCCTTCTCCCTAAGCAGAAGGATCTTAACAAAGGCACTTTTGTAGTTCTGATACAGCTCAAATGGCCCAAGTCAAAGACAGCTGGTTCCAGTGGGAAGTATGTGACTTCTTGTTTACTCAGTTATTGGATCTGACTTACCAGAAAGGGGGAAAAAAAAAGGCTTTTGAATTTGAAACATCTTCACTGTTGATTTACTTCTCACAGTTGGATGTTAGGAACCTTGTTTCCAAATGCTGCTGATTTCAGTTTTTGCAGTTGGACACTAATATGGCTGAGGTCTTCTGCAATTTAAATTTGACCTTGTGTAAAAGCTTGGGTTAAAAAAAAAAAAAGAAAAGCTCACTTTAATTATTCTTTCCCAGCTGGGGGGGTGGGGATAGAGGGTGGAAATTCAGATGCCTTCCCCACTGTGGGGTAAGAGCATGCACAGATGAGCTGTGGATGAGCTGATGTGTAGTAGATGTGATTTGTTTGTGTAGGTGTGAATTCCCTGTTTTCACCCAGGTCTTCCACAAAGGGACTGTCGTGTTCTGTCTCCCTGCCCCAAACACTTCTGGGTGCACAGTCACGTTCCTTCTTTTCATGCTAGCGCTGCTGTTCTTCTCTGGGCCTGGCTGTACCCCTGGCTGAGCACAAGTGCTAGAATAAGAAGTCCCAAATACATGATCAGGAGAAAATTTAGGAACAGGAGAAAATTTAGGAACAGGAGGAAAGGTATCGAATACCCTTTGCAGCAGCAATGTGGCTTTAGGTCACTTCAAGGAATGGCCTTTTATTTGACTTAAAGTTCTGCCTTTCCTGTTTCCTCAGGGAAAGTGCTGCGAGGGATTTTGTGCCTCGGGCAGGAATCTGTTCTGCGATCCCTCTGTGTCATTAATAGTGAATACAGTGATTTGCACTAATGGACAATACTAGTTTGATCTTCCAGGTTATGCTTTTAGTGTTGTCAAGTACTTGCAATTATTTTAGTGAGCATTGTTGACCCCAAAATTCCTTGTCTTCTGTGATAGGTAGGGAGCTGTCCCTCTTCTCCCTTCCTCTGGCTCTATCCAGGATTATTCCTCCTGGGATCAGTGGCTGCCTCTCTGTATCACACAGCACTTTGCTTCAGAGCTGCAGAGGCATCCTCAGCCTGAATCTGTCTCCTTCCTCACTGCTGGAGAAGAGGCTGTGTAAACATTGCCTGGATTTTGGAGAAGCAGGTGAGAATGAGGGAGGGAAGGACTCTGGAGAGACACTGAGATCAGCCCCGATTGCACAGCATGAAAAAAAACTGTAGGAGAGCAAATTTAATTAAGGTCTCCAGTAAAAATACTGGTGTCACAGGTATGTCACTGATTCAGGAAATGCGGTAGTGCCACAGCATACTTTCCACTGCCAAGGGGAAAAGTGTTAAATAAATTAGATTCCATATTTCATCTCTTGTATGATTAGAAAAAAACAGGCTTCTGTATGCAGAAGACCTTGGATTCAGCTCTGGGCTTGTTTGTAATTTAATAATTCCTAATTAGCACACCTGGAGTTGGGGCATGTCATTTCAGTGCTCACAAGAGTCTGCTGCGCACTCGTGGTTGAAATCCTGACAAAGGAGCCGTTAAAAAATGATAGCAGTGGAAAAGGGAGAATGTGCAAAACTGGAAAACGCTGTGCTAAGTGGCAGAACCCAGTCTTTCATGAACTGTTGCTGGGTAGTTTCCCAGGAAGATTAAGCAATGTTGGAATTAAGAAAATGGGCCAGATGTGTAGTACTTCATAGGACAGAGATCCTGAAGCAGCTTTAGAGGGAGCATCTGCACAGCTGTGACTTGCGGTGGTGTGACATGGGCTCAAGTGTTAGCTCTGCAGTTGGAAACTGCAGAGATGCACTTGCAACTGAGCTAGTTAATCCCCTCAAGGGAGGGCTCATGGGAGAAGGATTTTATTTTTTTATTTTTTTTATATTATTTTTGCAGAATAAAAGTTGAAAGAGTTAAAAGTGAACCTAAAACTGGTCACTTATAGGAAGAATAGAGCCCAGCAGTCTTTGCTGATTTTGTAAAGAAAGTCACATAAATAAGGAGAAGCAGAGGGCAACAATCTTAGTAGTATCAGCTCATTTTCATGAACAGAGTGAAGTTTTCTAGTAGAACTTAAAATTCCTATGCAAAATAAGTTATTAAACAATGCAACTGCATAGCAACCCATTAGATATTCCATATTCTTATAACATAAAAGCCAAAAGAAAACATTTTGAGGTCAAGTTCTGTGTAAAGTGTATTTTACCTATTTGTACATTATATCAGATAACATTTATTCCTTCAGCTGTTTGCCAAAGATAGCTGATATTGCAGCTTGGCTTTGACTGTGCAGGGAGTCAGGTGTTGAAGTCTGAGTTTCATAAATGCAGCCAGAGGCTTTGCGGTTATGTGGGGAAGAGAAGAAGAAAGGTACCTAATTGATGAATCTACTGCATGCCTCTAGCAGTAGGGTAAGAGTTAAGATAACTTCATTGCTCCTGCGTCCTGTATTCATTAGGCATTTATATAGAGAAGTACAAATTATCTGAGTTTAATTTATGGCTGGACCTTAAATTCTCAGTGATTTCTTACAATGTTCTTTTTTGTTGACATATTAATCATTTAAGGACGTCAGGGTAGCTCACACTTTTGTCTTTAGTGCCCCAGTGCAGGGGGAAAATAAGGAGTGCAATTGCAGTTAATGTAAGTCTGTAATGAAATGTTTGAACATCACTCAGTTTATCTCTCTGCTCTGTCTCTCATACTGCATAACCGTCTTAATTCTCAGACAAATGAAAAGCAATAAACTCTATATGCATCTAAAATTATTTCAGAGATGAGTTTATTTCTGCAGTCTTACTCACTTTCAAGGTCATCCTCAGGCAGGGGAGGAAACTTTCTGCTTGAGAAAAGGCTGATGCTTGGTAGTATGTGATTCAACAGCAGTTTGTCTTCAGCTCTCTGTAAACACCGTAGTAGATTTCTCTTAAGAATCCCACCCAACCTGTCAAATTTGCCAGTTGTCTTCCTGGTGTTACAGCGCTGCTGTAACTGCTGGTACGTGGTGTCGGCACTTGGTAGGGATGTTCTATTTGAGTACAGGTGCGGGTGCTGCTGGTACTGGAGACTGTGGGAAGCACTGGTGTTGCCAGCCTTGGATTTGCTCTTACATTAAGCATTGCTGTTCATATTACCTAAATCACTTTCTTACTCGTTTCTCATGGGTACTGTGAAGGCAAAATCTTGCATTCTCTATCTGGAAGTGGCAGTTTAACCAGCAAGAGAAAAGCCAGTGAGTGTAGCATGAACTTGGTTCACTACATCTTCTACAAGGCTTTTGTGTTATTAAAACATTCTGTTCTGTGCTAGGGTAGCAGAGGAGGGAGCATCCCGGTTCCCCACGGTGCTACACAGGTTGTCATCAGTCAGCTTTGACCTGCAAGGGAATGTGCTGCTGGCCACGAGCATGGGATTCTGTCTCTGGGCTTGAAAGCTGGCATTTCATTCATAAATTATCTTTTTTTCCCCTCTCCATTCTTTCCTGGAGAAACCCATGTGGTTTTGGGCAGGTGGGGGAAATGCTTAAGTGAGGGGAGGGGTGGGAATAAATAAACTCACCTCTCCCCACCTTTTCAGCTTTCTTTTTAAGAACAGAGCCTTGGGGAAGGAGGGGTCAACATCATTAAATAAAGGATGTTATAATTGTGTATGTAACTCCCTGGGCATTTCATGAGCACTCGTCTGTAAGCAGCAGTGATTCCTAATGCCGCTTTATTTAAAGGCGATGAAAGCTGTCTTCTAGATCAGATCTCTGGTTGTGCATGGAGCTCTGACAATTCATGTTAACAAATCTTTTGTGGTGTCCCACAGAATTGCTTTGCTTATCTTACACACAGAGATACGGTCTTGTTCCTGATACTGGTTCTTGTTTCAGCACTGTCCTTTGCAGCTGAGCAGAGTAGCAGCTGACCAGTGAAATGATTGATGGATACTTACCTCAAACCAGAGAGGCCTGAGAAATATTAATGTTGACAGAGAAGTGCCACCACCTCATCTTACTGTAAGAGAGTTAGATGGGTACATTTGGATAAGATTAATATTAGAATGGAATTCTGGTGGTTTTCCATAGCTAGTGCAGAGGGTGATAATAATCCCAAGCGAAGATTTGTTGATCTGAAGATGATTCGAATCACTTAGGTTGGAAAAGACCTTTTAAAATTAAGTCCACCACTGAATCACGTTCCTAAGCATTGCATCTACATGTCTTGAATACCTCCAGGGGTGGTGACTCCATCGATTCCCTGAGCAGCCTGTTCCAATACTTGACAACCCTTTCAGTGAAGAAATTTTACCTAATATCCAATTATGTTACTTGGGAGAAAAGACCAATCCCCATCTGGCTACAGCCTGCTTTCAGGTGGTCGTAGAGAGAAATAAAGTCTCCCCTCAGACTCCTTTTTCTCCAGGCTGAGCAACCCCAGTTCCCTCAGCCACTCCTCGTAACACTTGTTCTCCAGACCCCTCATCAGCTTCATTGCCCTTTTCTGGACACACTCCAGAATCCCAATGTCTGTCTTGCAGTGAGGGACCCAAAACTGAACACAGTGTTCAAGGTGTGCTCATTAGTGTTGAGTGCAGGGGTTCAATCACATCCCTAGTCCTGCTGGCCACACTAGTTCTGGTACAAGCCATGGCACTGTTGGCCTTCTTGGCCACCTGGGTACACTGCTGGCTCATACTCAGCTGGCTGTTGACCAACACTCACGGTTCCTTTCTGCCAGGCCTGTAGTAGTGCATGGGGTTGATGTGACCCAAGTGAAAGACCTGGGACTTGGCCTTGTTGAACCTCATCCCATTGGCCTTGGCCAAGATCCAGCTTGTCTAGATCCCTCTGTAGAGCCTTTCTACCCTCAAGATCGACACTTCCACTCAACTTAGTGTCATCTGCAAACCTACTAAGGATACACTCAATCCCATTGTCCAGGTCATTGATGAAGATATTAAAGAGAACTGGGGCCAGTACTGAACCCTGTGGGACATCACTTGTGACTATTTAACTGGATTTAACTCCTTTTACCACAAGACAGAAGAGTTTGCTCTGCCTTTGGGAGATGTCCTTCTTCTTTCTCCCAGAAACTCGTTGTAGTCCCCAAGCATCAAAGCATGGAGGATGAGGAGGGAAAGAAGAGCCAACCTCCATTTATGGTGATGGGTATTACTTTGGTCTTTTGGAGGCAGCGAATCTGGTCAGCTCTGGTCAGCAGATTGCCACAGAGAGTTTATTTTTTGGCACTACTGAAGTACCTTCTTATTTGGTTTTTTTTGTTGTTGTTGTTAGATTATATATAAACATTTACTTCTGGAATGCACAGATCAGAATGCCACCTCATTGTTTCTGTTCACTCTCCTATCAATGTTACCAAGCTTCTTGTATTTTTATAGAAATGCATCAGCTATTTTTCTGGCATTTTCTGTTTCTCTCTGAAGAAAACAGCTTGGACTCCATATTTCTATGCTCACCCTGCATCTCTATTCCAAACTGCAAGTCCTTTCTGCATTGTCATAATTTTAGCTGATTAACCCCTTTGAATCTTGAGTCTTTCTTTGAATCTTGTCTAAATTTTTTTCAGCTGCTGTTTGAAACAGTGTTAAGCAAACCACTGCGAATCCCACCTGACCTTTGAGTTTATAAGGCTCTGACAGAATTTTATTAGATCAGGAAAAAAAATAATCTTATTGTTAAAGACAGTGGTTTAAGTCTCTGGATACCTGTTTGCGTTTTATGCCGTTTCCTATGTTTCTGGTGAGGTTTTCCACCTCGTGTCTCTGGTTTTTGTTAAATGCCTTTAAAAGGATGAGATGTGTGGGGTTTTGGTTTTTTTTTCAGGAATAGTAGGATAAGTGTATTGTAAACTCACAATATTTGATGATCATCATCCAGTAAGCACCGCAGACAAAGCTGAAATAAAATTTTATATTTAAACCTAGACTATCCTGCATCTGGTGAGAAATAATGTACTTTTCTGTTGCTAAATGCATCTGTTCAAGGGAGTAGTTACTGACCCCTCGGTGAGGTGTTGCTGAGCCGTTATATTCCCAGTCATAGGGTTTGGTTTTCTTTTTTCTCCTCCCTTTGGAGCAGGCTGGCTGCATCCACTGTATGTGGCACTCAGCCCTGGATTTGTACTGGGGCCCACCTGCCAGGATGGGATTTCAGGAGCAAACTATCCCTGAAATCCCTCTAGATTTGGTTCTGATGGCTGATGCCAGGGAGCAGACAGCACTCTTGTAAAGCTTGTTAAACGCTTATCCCAGAATGATAGTTTCAAATAAAGATGGTGATCTCTTCTGGTACTTGAAAGCTTTTTCAGGAAGGGAGATGGAACATCTCTGTGTCATTTTCTACAGTGTTGCAGTGTTGTAATCACTGTGTCATTTTCTACAGTGTTGCAGAGAGTATAAAAATAATGCTATTTGTATTTATGCTGAATATTTGTTTGGACACAGTTATCTTTTAAGGGGTAGTAGAGAAGCTATTCTATCACATCCTCTGTCTATTCATCTCCTACTAATGCTTTGCTCAGCTTTCTCTTCTTGTGGGCATGTAACTGAACAGGCTTGCAACCAAGATTATATTTAGCACTGCACGAGTCAGCATCCTGTCATGCATTAATTGCTGTAGTAACAGTCAAACCATTTGTGATTTATAACAAATGATGCATAATTGTCAACTCATGGATTTTTTTCGCATTGGGAATATTAAAGGAACCCAATTGAAGATCAGTGGACAAGGTTTTTTCAACTTTGTGTTTTTGCTTCGTGTACTGAGGTTTTTGCAGTTTCTGTTAAAACATCAGGGAAAGGGGGATAGGATTGTGCCTTAAAAGCTTATTCCATAAACAAACTCATACACTATAGAATTTACTCTAAAGGTTCCACCTCTAGATATTAAACAAATCAATACTAGGCTTCAATCCCGAATTTTGGGGTTAAAGATCCTTTTATGAACTCATGTAAAGGAGTGACAGTTTTAATAAAGAGCAATTGGCTTGATTTTTTGTGCTGTGCAAGTGAAGCCTGGCTGTCTCCATGATGTGTATCTGAATGATTTGCTGAAGTGACCTGGGCAGGTTTTTTGGAGGACACGGAATGATGGATTTGAGACAAAACCCTCCCTAACACTAACCTTCAGAGCCTACAGTGAGGTTATAGTGAATCTATATCATTAATATTTTTCACATTCCTTCTCCTTACAGTCTTGATGCTAATTGTTAAATCATTAATCTTAATGATTTGCTCACTGTTTAAGAATCTATAAAATGCTGCTAATATTCTTGTTTTATGTTTAACAATACTCAGCTGTAGCAGGTATCTTGCTAGGGTAGCCCTGACCATAGTACCTGTTATCGCTGTT
Organism: Pedionomus torquatus; assembly: GCA_013398155.1. Taxonomy (NCBI): domain Eukaryota; kingdom Metazoa; phylum Chordata; class Aves; order Charadriiformes; family Pedionomidae; genus Pedionomus; species Pedionomus torquatus. The sequence continues at coordinate 18,447 of VZRU01013241.1, forward strand.
ACATGTTTCCTGCCCCAGGGTGACAGTAACAGATTTAGCTATAAAATTTTACGGTAGTGTTCACTACAACTTAAATAAAACACAATCATACATGCCTTTAGGCAGGTTCCCTTGTGTGCCAGATCTTAAAAAAAATAATAAGTTAAACCCCAGAAAATTCGAGAACCAGTAATGACAACTCTCTGATTTTTAGTTAGGTTTATTTTTGATTGGTTGGGTTTTTTTAACCATCTGAATATATGCACCCCTGTTATGCACCCCCATTAATGCACCTCTTAGTTGTGGGGTGTTTTTTTTCAGCTAAGAATAATAATCTTGAAACTAAGTTGAAAGTAGTGTCTTGGTTTAAATTAACTCTGTAAATTGTAGGCAATTTAACTTGCTGCATTTGAGCCAACTTGTGAATAATGATAAAGTTGACAGTTTTGTATCCTCTCCTGGGTTTTATCTATTAAAAAAAAAAGTAAATGATTAGTTAGTAAAAACGTGATACTGCGGATTTGAAAATGATCAAGAACAGATTTAAGCATCAGTTTACTTTATTTTCTTTTTCCTGCTCCTCAGCCTTTGCTAATTTGGGGCTGATGACCTATATTGCACTTGAATCTTGGTTCTTCCGTTATGTTAGTTGTAAAATAAGGAACACTGCTATTTTCTCATTTCATTTTATTTCTTCCCCGATTAGATGAATTCTAGTGTCTTTATTCAGCGCTATGACACAGGATGAGCTGGTGAATGGGTGTCGTGAAATGCAATACTGGAGTAGTTCAGGTTTTTCCCCAGAAATTTAAACTCTGAACTGTTGGATTCTGACTGAATTCAGTTCTTGATTTTTTTTTTTTTTGTATTGTTTTTTCTAGTAAAACAAAGGAAGGTTTCCTTTGTTGTACTCTCTGAAGATTTTTATTTGGTTTTTCCTGAATCTTGAAAATTTTAAGTCAGAACAGCTTCCTGTGAATAAATGTCCTATTCAGAAATACATTTTGCCATCTAGAGTTTAAAGAATTTTTTGGCCAAGAGATATATTCCCATGGTGTCTTCATATCTTGCAGAGTTTTAAAGTATGTTATGCTTTGAAGAGGTGGTATTCAGAGGGATTCTGTTTAAAAAAAAATAAAATTACTTGCTTTCATGTCACAGTGGTTATTTAATTCTTTCTGCTTTTAATTACTTCTTTTTTTCTCCAGTATCCCAGCTGTAATGAAGTCTTGGGCTCTGTGAGTAGAGCTGAGCTGGTCTAGCCCCTTTCCTGTAGTACGCAGTGCTCTGTACCTCACAGTGCTGGAGCATACTTCAGCTGTCACCAAATGCTTCTTGGTGTTTAAAGACTTGTTTTGGTGCTCCACAAGGGACAGCTTTTTGCTTGAGCCTGGTCCTGAAGGTACTGTGTGGGTCCTGGAGCAGCCTGGCCTGATTTGGCCCTGCTGGGAGCAAAGTAGAACTAGATGAGTTGTATCCCCTGGCTGAGGCCAAAGGGTGTTGACCTGTGCTAGTTATCTGAACCTCTGTCAGACTTCTCCTATTCCTGTGTCATTAATACGTGGGATCCTGGTTATTTTTTTTCTTGGATTTTTATCTCAATGATGAGGGAAGCTGTGTCAGGCATGCTTCCAGATGAGGTTTGGGGGTTTTTTTGCCTTTTTTTTTTTTTTTTTTAAAGGAATGTTTTTATTGGTGTTGCAGCAAGATGCTGCACCTACACAAGAGTTCCCTACGGCTAGACAAGAGTGGTGTGGTCTCCAGAGAACGATGCTACCATGCTGTCCTTAGGAACCACTGTTAGCATTTGACTGCACCAGTGTTGGTGAAGCACCTTAGGTGCCCTTCTTCATAAACCAGCTACTTAGCAGGAATCGCAGGTTGTGTCAATTACATCATTGACACAACCAAAGCAGGTTGTGTCAATGATGTAATTTTCACTTACATTTGATCCCTTGCTGTTTCCTTTCTCCTCTGCCCCTAAAGTAGTGTCCCCCAGCCTCCCTCCTTTTAAAACCATCCTGAGATGGTCCTTGATTTATGCTCGGAATGAGGCAGTTTATGTCCTCTTTAGTTAACGTGACTTGAAACTCCCATTATTCATAGTTGTAAAGGATTGGGGTTTTTTCTCCTACCAAAAGCTTGTTGTCAATTCCTTCTTTTGGTAATAAGTTTCTAAAATCGATTATGCACTTGTTTTTTTTTTTAGCTTTATAATGGCTTTATAGCTACATTGAGTAGAGTGTAATTAAGTAGACTGGCACATGCCATCAAATTCAATCATCAGTTGTGGTTAAATCACAAGATTGATGTTCTAGAGCTTTGTTGTTTTGTGTAAGAAACCGAATAGTCTTCTGGGTTGGTACCCAAAATGTTTCACTTGAGAATTACCTAAACTAACTGGATGTCATAATCAGGGCAAACTATGAAAAGATGTCTTCCCCGGTGATGGAGTGTTTACTGTCTATGTATGCTTTTACAGTTTTTTGTCATGAAATTCTTGTATATGGAGAACTAAACTTGAAGAATAGATGGTACTTTAGCAGGGGTGGTTTCAGTGGCAGTGTCACATGAAGCCAAGGAACCGTGCTGGTTGGTGTGATAGCTTCCCGTTGGAGCAGAAAACCGTGGAGAGCAGCACACTCTCAGCGACCTCCTATGCTTGAGTTCGTGATTTGGGGTTTTCATTCTCTCCCTGGCATCCAACAGGATGGAACAAGAGGAGGTTAGGAAAGGTTCATCAGGAATCTGATGGTGCTGGCTTAGATTGGCTGGCTGCCCTCAGGTCATCTAGAACTTCTGAAAACAGTGGCCTCTTGGTTCAAAGCTCAAAATTCATAATGCTGGAAAATATTGGGGCAACTTTTTTTTCTGTTTTTAAGAAGTTGTGTGCTCAAAATCCACATTAAAAAAACAAACAAAAAACAAACAAACAAAAAAAAAACCACCACAAAACAAACACCAACCACACAAACCCCCAAACCTAAAAAAGAATCTTGTTTTCTTTCCCTTGGCCCTGTGACATGGGTAGCTGTGGCTGCCGTGTGCTGTGTATCACCTTTAAAACACAGTCTTAGCTTCCTATAGAGGACTCTGTCAGGGTCTGGAGTGATGTGCTTGACCTTCCAAGCTTAAGTTTGATGTTGGGGTACCTGAAATGTGCACCAAATGACCAAACGTGCTCCACTGTTACTGAAATCAGCAATCTAGTGTCATCATAGTAGTTTTCTTTTATTCTCACGCTAGCCATTAAAGGATGCCTTCTGTCAGGATGGAAATGATAGGGTGTTTTTTCAGATTGTCTATGGAGGAAAGAAAGTTGTCTGTTGCATGCTTAGAGGACCTCTAAAAACGAATAGTGAAATATAATTATCTGTAGATGTCCTGATTTTTCTAATTTTACTGTGTTTTTCTAATTTTCAATAATAAAGACGGCTATTGGGCTGCTTCTAATATATGCTGTTACTTTGCATAATCATTTATACTAGTTTAATCTTATAATGTAATTCCAAGACTTTTTGGCTTTCAATATCAAATTATCTTTTGTAAAAATGATAATGTAATTGAAGCATTTTTTAAAGCTGTTAAATGACATAACTAGTTTTTTTTGCCTGCTAGTAATGTGGTAAACGCTTTATAATATAATAAGCTGAATTTGTGATGAAGTAGCTAACTTCTCATTTCATTTTAACTTCTCTAGAAAAGTTGGAGGTTGCACCACCGTCTCCAGGACAACTGAGACATGGTAAAAGAGGAATATTTGTTGAATGTGGCTCAGTACTTGTGCAGTCTGTCACTGAATTGCTTCATCTTTCTCTTCCAAGTGCTGGTCTGTCCTCATCCCTGTCCTATGGAGTAGCAAAACCAAAGCAAGCACCGACAGTCACCCCGCCGCCTTTATTTCATAACACCTCAGCTGGAGAATGTGCACCATTTAGTGAAAGTAGGACAAAGCCCAAATGAGAGCATGCTGTTCAAAGCCAGCAGTAAACACTGTTTTTCTAAATCAAGCAGTGTTGATGCTGTAATACTTTGTGGTTTTTTTTTCTGTTTAACCTTAGAACTATTGACTTGCTTCTTGTTGCATCTTTGGAATTAGGTTTGGTATTCTTTATCATACCCCAGTTATTCAAATTCTGATTTAGTTTGCAAATCAATATATTCTTATGGTTCTATACTTTCTCAGTAAACAAATGTATTGAACATTTTCCTATACTAGGTATCTATACTTATTTTTTCATTGGGTTTTGTTTTGTTTTGTTTGTTGTTTTTTTTTCCCTTGGACCCTAGAGTTCTGTTTACTCCATGGATTCCAAAATTCTGCCAGTTTTGGTAAGAATTTGAGCTCCCTTTGTAGCTCCAGACTTTGGTACCCAGTTTTGGAAATACTGGATATATCTGCGTGCTTATTTTGTTACTTATGGTTTTTGGGGTTTTTGTCCTGTGGTGGTTTAAAAGAAAAACGACAACCATTTGGAAAATGTCATACATCATGTGCTTTAGTCTTTTTAGCTGTCCATTTAAGAAGGTATGTGTGTTTCTATAAAATACTTACAGAAGTCAAAATGTGTTCTAGTAATTGACTGTGAAAGATCTCTAGGGAGGCTTTGGTTTTTTTATGGTCGTGGAATCATGCTGTCTGTGAGACGTACATCCGAAAGGGAGTTAATCTAGTTTCTTTTCACGTGACTGTCGGGTTCATGCACTCTTCTGGTTTTTTCTTCTTCATATGTTTGTATCTCTAAGTTTACAAAATGTAGGAATTATTCCCATCTGATGTGGGGAAAAAACCTAAATAGCTAGTGCATTTTAACTGTTATAAAGAGGGAAAAGAGCTATTTTTAGTCAAGTAGTCTGTCCTTTATGCAGTATTTAGACTTGTGATGCTGTGCCTTGAGACATAGCTGGAGACAATGCTCTCCCAGTTTCAAGCCTAACTTGTCCTGGTTGTAGTGCCCAAACAAAGTCAAGATACAGAAGTTTGGGTTGAATAGTGAGATAATTATTGCTAGATGACACACTAGTGAAAACCACCTTAGTGTTTGCAGATTTGAATGAAGGAGTTTTGATAAGAATCGCCCAGTTCCCGGTGATAAAATATGAATTTTTAGGAACATAGGAAGAAGATAGAAGAGCTCTTGCATAGTAATAGGGAGGGACTTGCAGAGGAAAGGGCTTTATTTCAAGCAAGAGAAGAATGTAGGGAATCTGGTGAGACAGTTTGGCAATCTTCAGTGATCCTGCAACATTGATTGGAAGAACTAAATAGTATCAAAGTTTGTGTAGCTTTAAATATGCCTACTGGTGCATAAGAGAAATAAGTGACTTCCATCCAAAATTGTATAAGTATTTGCAAAGAGTAAGTTTAACTGTTTCCCAAGCTGTTAGTAACACTGATCTGTAACAAAGGGTTTTACCAAAGCTGACAGAAATAAAAAGGTTGCTAACAGCAGTAGTAGGAAAGGGGCTTGTGTATGTTGTCTTTGTTTCACTTAAAGGCAATATTAGACTGACCTTTCAATTCTGAGTGTGAATGAGTGAACTCTCTTAAAAACATTTATTTTCTCTTTGTTACTTATTTCTTTTAGTGTTCTTCCACAATGCATTACCTTTTGTAGGGTTTGGATTTTTGGATAACGCTATTATGATTGCTGCGGTAAGTCCATTATTTAATTCCTTGATTAAGTCAGCATGATTCATATTGTTCAAATAGGAAATAAGAGGTTCAGGAAGATTCCATTACCTCTGTATCAACTCACTAATTTCTTTTTTAATTTTTCTTTCTTAAAGAAAGTGTCCATGCTCTATTGAGCCTTTGCAGAATCAAAGAAGTGTTGTTCCTTCTGAAGGCCAGTATTGTAAATAATTTTATTGAATTGAGAGGAGGTTTGCTTTTTTCCCCCCTCTTCTAATTTGGGCTGCAAGATACGTTTATGATCATGCAGTCAATATGTTGTGGTGGTGGTGGTGTTGTTTTTTTTTTACTGACTGATGATAATGTGATTATGAAGTGCTGATGGATTAGGTCTTCAGGGTTTTTACTGTGTTCCTTTGTTCTGAGTAATGCAGGCAGTGTTAGTGGTGATGCTGATTTGTACTGATGTAGACTGGCTTTTCTCAGTAACACTCTCAGATATTTTCCTGTTTGTTTGGAAGATGAAGTGAGCTCATGGAACAGGAAGATGGATAAAGGCCAAAGATATTGTTCCTTGTGTAGGACTATCATTGGTGTGATTTTAATCGTGGGATAATTCAGGAGGAAATGGACCTACTAGGTCTCTACTCTTGATCCTGCTCAGAATCTTCCTTCTCAGGGTCTCTAGTCCAACCTCCTGTTCTAAGCAGGGTCATCTCTGAGGTCAGACCAAGTTATTAATGATTTCATCCTGTGGTCCTCAAAAAGCTTCAAGGACAGAGACTGCACAACCTGTTCCAATGCCCAACTGTCCTCACAGTGGAAAGCATTTTCTTGTAACTGATACATGTCTGTTTGATTCATTTCCCTTGTCTCTCATCCTTGGGCCTCATGCTGCTGTTTCATCGTGCAGTTCAGTGTGATTTTGTGTTTCAACTGAAAAAGTAAGGAGCTATGATACCGTGTCTTACTTGTTTGTTCAGTATTTGTAGAAGTCTGCATTCAGAGCTGTACATTTAGCTAAGAATTACAGTGGGGAAAATTATATGCAGAGGTAGAGACTATGGTTTTGTTCATTAGGTGACCATTATGAAACAATATGAAATATTAAAAGAATATCAGTAGCAGTCCCTTGTCCTAGGGTGGAATACCTATGTCAGGAGGGTAGGAGCTGTGCAGGTCTAGTAAAAGTAATGTTCATTTATGCTTTCAGTTTTAATAAGCAGAAAACAAGTTTTGCCAGTTGAATCAATACCATCTATTCTAACTACAAACCCCTCAAATAATGAGAAAACTCTTTATTTTTCAGGGAACCCAAATAGAATTGTCAATTGGAGTTGTCCTAGGAATTTCAACTATGGCAGGCAAGTAATAAAAATGTAATATGTATATACTAATATGGCACATATGGCACGTGCCTATATTTTAGGCTGAAAGTGGGCCACAGGGCTGGAAATAGCTCTTTAGCCTTGCAGCTGCCTTTCCTAATGAAGAAATAACCTATGGTTGAAGCAAGGACGTATTCCATTTGCAGAAATGGAATTTCAATTCAAATAGCTTTTGAAATGCTTTTTTGTCATCTGTAATCTAAAAGTTCAAATCCTGGGTTGCTTAGGAAAGTGTATTTACATTTCTGTAATGGAACTGCTCTAAATTCTCTAGGGTCTGATATTTCTGTATGTGTCTGTATGGATTTGTAAGTTGCTGTTCACTTGCAGTGCTAAGTGAAGATCAGTGTTGATGTCCTTTTACTGTGTTGGCTGCTGTTCTTGGTGGCTTCTCTGCCTCTGTGTGATACCACGGGAAGGCACGACAGCAGCCCTGCTCCTGCACTGGGCCAAAGCTGATAAGCTCTGCTTGAAAGTTTTGCTGCCTCTGCAATGGCAGAAGGGCAAAAAAACTGCTCGTGGATCCACCAGCTGCAGGTTGCTCAAAGGCACACAGCTGTAATGAAAATGTATAGAGCAGGACAACTTAATCATTTGGATCTTTGCAGCCCTCTTGCAATGCAAGACAATCACAAGCAAACTTTTCGTAAAAGTGATCTGCTCTATTTTAAGCATGCAACTTTATTTAATCCTATATATTTATTCCTAAACTGGCACTGTTCAGGGGTATGTTAAAATGTTTATCAAAGTTACATACGTGAGTAACAGCTCCTGTTTTCAGTGCTCCTGTGCCTCTGCAGGCACTGGGGGGCCTTGCTTGGTGTCCAACATTAGCTGTGTGAAACCAGCAACCGCGTATGGCCCTTTAACTCTGATCTGAAAAATTACTGATTTCCAGATGTCAGTATTGTCTTTTTGTATTTATCAAGTTTTCTTGATTTGTGTGAGAAAAATAGCTGCGCTTCCTGTATTGTTATTCCGTGTATTGTTATTACATATTACAATAACTGTTGTTACTGCAAATTGTAATAGGATCAGGAAAAAAACCCGAAGGAAACTTACTTCTAGTCTTTGGTCCAGCATATACTGAGGAGAGTGAGGGTCACCCGGGGGGGTGAGGGAGGCAAGCTGGTTGGTGGTCTTTGTAATTAAAATAACACTTTGCTGCCTTCTCCTTTTCCCTCTCCATCCCTCTAGCTGCTGCTCTGGGAAACCTTGTATCAGATTTAGCTGGACTGGGGTATGTCTGAACTTGTATTACAAATATTATTTTCTTCCTCTCTTGCAAGAACTGGTGCTACTGAACTAAACCATGTAAACTGCTGAAATTGCTTTTCATTTTTTTCCCTAACTTTTGAATTTTGCTTCAGTAAACTCTATTACTATAGAAATGTCTTTGCTAAGAGAACACTGGAATATTAGGTGGTTTTTGTTGAGGTTAAAACTGTAATGCCATAGTTCTGAATCAGAACAACTCTCCTGCTATTCCAGTAAAAAAAATGGGATTGGCTGTTAACCTGATTCACTGTAGTTCTGTAGGTAATGCTTGCTTTTAAGGAGCTATTAGAAATATTTTTTCACAAAAAGTAGATTCATCGAAATACAAAATGGAAAAAAA
>VZRU01013247.1:0-13231 GCA_013398155.1 Pedionomus torquatus
GGTCCCTTCCAACTGTAACCATTCTATGATACCCTTAATAAGATGGAAAATATTTTTATTTCTAGTACCATAAAAAAGCTTGCCTTCCAAATCTTGATTACCTGGCAGGACATAATTAAGTAGAAACCATAACAGGCAGGGTTCTCACAAGTCTCACATTTTTTTAGCATGAATGGTAATTTAGAGATTTAGTATCAAACCTTTAAGCTTGCTCTTGAAATTAAATCCTCCTTCAACCCCCCAAAATTAAATACCTGCATAAAAAAAAAGCTTAAGTAGACTACTACTAGTAGACTAGTTACTGATACAGAAGTGCCATAACTTAGAGAAGACTCTTGCAACTTCTAGAATAGTCATGTCTGGATTCTTTCATGCCAGCTCTTATTTCTGAAACAGCTGGTTCTTCCATTCATTTCAGAAAACCTCATGAAGTCCATACAACTACCTTTCCTTATGCACGCATCTGTAGCAAAAGAAATCCCTGTTCAATTGTTTCAGAGTACCATTTTGTCCTCAAAACTAGATAGAATAGAGGGATCTTTATTATCCTTCTGCATTTCAGGGATGCAAGGTTTGCTGTGAACAGCACCCCTTCCTACAGAACTGCACTAACTTGCAAGCTTTTCCTCAAGGTTCACTAATTTGACTAAGAATCTGTAGTAACAGAAATACTGCTCTATTTTCAATTTTCAACAGACTGCAGCTCAGAAAAGTTGAAAGACATCCTGCTCATTGCAAGCAAAGCTTCCTTAATGTACTTTAAATTAAGAGATTAGGTGTTTTTTTCCCAGAGGACTTGAAAATCCACTCCTTTGAGGTGGATTTGTTATTTGCCAGGATGACAAAAATAGAATGACAATAAGTAATCAGTTGGAAGATGCCCCTCACACTGTTGTTTCCCCTTCAAGTACCCTCTTCAAGTATTATACTGTATGTTCCATGAAGTTAGATAGCAGTAGACTGAAAAGGCTACTTACACCCAGTGCTGTCAGACAGCCATATAAATGGCCTGGAAATCAAAGCCTCAAAGGTGCAAAACCTGACTCATTTGTACAATAGGCAGTTTGGGGATATTATGTTTGCATATACCAGAATGTATACAGAACTGGGAAAATTAGTAACTGGAGAAATTCCGAAAACCGAAAAACAAAAATAAAATAATCTAAGCTTTATGTTACAGAATAGAAAATCACTGTCTTATGTAGAGAGGAAGTCTAGTTATTGTTTTCGAACAGCAAAATACCAGATAGCGAGAGAAGGATCTTTTTCTGGTTGGTGACATCATTTCTGCCTACAAATTTCAGAAGTTCCTTACTGTCTTAGGAGGGTAGAAAGCTAGAGAAGTTATCACTTCTGGACAATACCATATCCAAAGTTTTATTCTGCCTCAAAAAAAATAAAAAAAAAAATCTCTCAATCAAGAAAACAAAAAACCCCCACCACCAAGTAAGAACAATTCTTGCTTGTCCTGTATTATATGAGAACATGTCTGCCAATGCTGGTGTCATGAATTCCAGGCAAACTATAGGAAGACTAGATAGCAGGCCAAGACTGTGAAGGGTCATCTCAAGGTTTATGCATCTCTAATGCCTGTGTAGAGAAGGAAAAAACAAAAGCTTTCTCATCCTGTTTGTGTTGTCTAGACATATTCCCTATGGAATTTGACACTAGGTTATGACCCACTTGTCCACATGAAATCTGCATGAGAAACATTATGATCTTAGCTATATTTCCAGTCTGGCAAGTAGCATAGGTAAAAGCTACCTAGAAACTGCAGTATTTTCCAAAAATGTGGAAATTATTCATAGGTCAAACAAAAAAGCAGACAAAAAAAACAGAGCTGATTGGTCCTTGGTAGACAAGCCTGCACTAATCTGTAATGGTAAAGGGACTATCAAATGATACTTACCTCTACAACTAAATGGGAGGCAACATTGTTAGTAGTTCAAAGAGCGTCTCAGCAACATAAAATAATATGTCTTATCCTTGCTATGGTCAACACAGCCCAAAAAAGTGACAGCTTCAATGTGTAAAATGTAGCATAACCAACACTAGGCACTAGATTTTTTACATATTCATCTAAATTGGGGTCAAAGCAATGTCTGGCTACTCCATAGTAGAGCTGACGCTGGCCAGGATCAATAAACTTAATGAAGAATAAACAACTCCCATATTCATTGCCTGTCAATCTAGCAAAGAATAAAGTTTTACAATGTTAAGTCTTAAAGGAAAATGAAGAGTAGGCAAGTGCAAGAGTAACTATCTTCTCTGATAAATGCTTTTAATTTTTTTACTATTTCTGCAACTGCAAACAGGTTTTTCAGCATGAATTCTGGAAACTGAGACTCACCTCAACTATACTAATCATATGAGGAAGCAGGCGATCCATTCGAACTTCTAGCAACATTACCAGAGCACGGCACACATTTTTGCGTACTTCAGGCTCCTCATCTCCAGCCAGTGCAAAAAGATTCTGTTGGAAAGTAGTATCAGATGAAAAACCTCAGTTAATCTAGTTCAACTTATATTTAAATTGACATTAATTGCATACTTTAGAGTCCCAGTATGTACTTCTGTACTCTCCCATCCCACCCCACACCTAAGAATACCACTTCATTTCTTAAAGACATACAGTTTAGCAAATGAGCCATCAGAGTCTCAATGTGTATTGTACACATTACAAAATCACTGTCTAATATTAGCACTGGCAGAAGAACACTATTTCCTGGATTACTTGTTCTCTTAAACATAAATTAAGTACTGAAGTGAGAAATCTCTGTCAGTACCTAACTGTAGCAAATAAAATACTCTAGACAACCCAAAATACCACCCTTCTAACCCACATTCAGTAGCAGTATTCAGAGAAACCCAGATGGACTCAGTGACATGACCTCATTTTCCATCACAGGTAAGTGACAGACTGCTGCCATTACTTTTGCTCCTTGATGAAACAAGAGTTTCCTTCTACTTAAGAAGGGAGAAGCATCATTCAAAATACTGTTGTTTTTTTTTTTTTATCTTGAAGAGTGCTTAGACTAATAAACTCTGAGCACAAGCCTACAGAATGATGTTCAATCCATGGAGACTAAAGCCAAGAACGGGCATCCAGAGACAAGGAATTTGAGGGTAGAAACTTAATTCAAAAATCTTAATAAATTGGATATATAATTTGATTTAATGCCCCAACCAAGAATGTACACCCACCTCAATAAAAGAATCTATGTGCAACATAAGAGCTTGAGTTCTGCTGATGATAAATTGATTGACACAGGCAACAGCATGAGACCTACAAATGGAACAGTTAAAATACATATTTTTCATTAGTTAAAAAATTTCTAAACTGTACACAGCCATCAAAAATATTAGAAAATTATCTAAAGATCTTCTAGAGGCAAGGAGAACAAGCCTGCATATCTACAGTACCATGAAGTAAAATTACTATACCACATTTTAAGTGCAACCCCATATTCTGGTATATGTAATAAATGTTTTAAAATAAAGTATTCAGTGAACAGAAACCAGAACAGGATGACTACAACTGTCATATTTGTTCCAAACAGAATGTAAGGTTATACTATGATTACTGATATTAATAATTCCATACAAATCAACACAGTGAATTTTTAGCACACACTTTTTAGTCTCTCAGTATCTAACTGCTTTTGCAGTATTTTTAGTATTCAGTGAGACCAATATAAATCAATAATACAGCTGTCACTTCAAAACATACACTCTTGCAGCAGGATACATAGTAAAATACTTGATACAAACATAGTAAAAAGTGAAGCACTGGTTCTTCTATTCCATGCAAGCCATTGCTGACAGGTCTTTTTCGTCTCAGAGAAACAAAAGTCAAATTCCCTAAGTAAAGACACAAGGTAAAGCTACCTGGAAAAGTCTTTGAATATCCATTAAAGTATTTTTACTAATGCAACTCCAAATTTCTATTGTGTTCAGACATTTCTGGAAGACTGTCTCATAAAATGTTGTTCAAATTTGTCTCTTAATAGATTTAAATATAGTTTTGTATGTCAGCACAATGTACTGAAACCAGGCTGTAGGTCAGCAGGTGGCCCGCTCTGAATTTCAAACTGGTTTAACAGTCTCAATGTAACAAATATTGCAGTGCAGGAAAAAACTGAAAGCTTGTATAACGTAATGGTTCCCCGGAACCACGTACAGATGGCTTCTGACTATCTCCAAAGATGGAGACTTTCTGCTCCATTGCCTCTGTGGGCAACCTGTGCCAGTGCCTGGTTGTTCTCATAGCAAAAATATTTCTCCTGATTTCAGAGGGAAGCTTCTGCATTTCAGTTTGTGCCCACTGCCTCTGGTCCTATCACTGGGCACCACTGCGAAGTGCCCGACCATGTCTTTTTCGCTTCCTCCCTTCAGGTATTGCCATATACTACTGAGGTCTCCTAGCCCCAGCTCTCCCAGCCTTTCATCATGTGAGAAATGCTGCAGCCACTTCATTATCCTCACAGCCCTCTACTGGACTATTTCCAGTGTGCCTACGTCTCTCTTGCACTGGACAGGCCATAAAGGGATGCAGTACTCCAGGTGTGGTCTCACCTGGGAGAGGAGGGGAATGATCACCTCCCTTAACCAGCTGGCAACACTCTAACCCAGGATACCATCCGCCTTCTTTGTGACAAGGGGACACTGTTGGTTCATTTCAGGACAAAAGCTACTGCTCTTTGTAATTAATATTAGCAATAACAATTTAATTCTGGATTTTTTCTCCTATCCTATACTACTTTTACTCTGAAGAATTAATGCAATTCTACAGTGAAAAGATGATGAATGCATTTAATTTGGTTCAGGTGAAAGCCTTCTACGTTTTGGTGCCATTAAAGCAGAAATACTTTTCTGCAAGAACTCAGAAACTATTTTCGGCAAAATAATTTTGATTCTCCCATTGCTGAAGTCATTACAAAATGAATGCAACATTGTTTTTCCTACTCAGAGTATTAAGTTCTAACAACAACATTGATTTTTTCATAATAATATGCAAAACCTAAACAGTTCGATTTTCAAAATCATAGACTAATTATGTATTTGGAAGGTGTATAAAGAGGTGAGATTATTGTAATAATTAAGCAGAAAAACATAGAAATTATGGATGCACAGAGTATCTGTGGAACCCTGCAGGATCATTTAAAAGAGTGTATTTTAAAGAGATCTACAAAACAGCAATCTTACTGCTTACGTAAATGATTTTAACAGGTAACTGCAGTACAGTACCTAAACCTACCTTATTTTTGGACTGCTGTGCTTAAAGAACTGCAAGAACTTAGGTATCATGATATTGAGTGGTCGGTCCAGTACATCACTATCTAAAATTTCAGCAGAATCTTCACATATCTTCTGAAGAGCACCAAAAGCACCCTGTTAAAAAAAACCAACACAAATCAAACCAAAACTTCTTTCACATTCTGAAGAAAGCAAAATGTCAGATTTTGTACAGAACAGGTAGTTTCAGTAAAACACATTAAATGTAGCTAGTTAATACAGTAAATGTAGCGAATTAAGTAAGGAGTTAAATTGAACCATCCTTACAGACTTTTTATTTCAACACTTTACTTTGGCATCTGTAAACTCTCAAGCTGGGTGAGTCAGAAATGGCTAAGTGGCAATTTTAATTTTAGCATTCAATGCTCATCTGTTCATTTATATTTTTAAAAATGTTTAAAATCTAGCTTGTATTTGAAAAACAGATGTCCAGGTACAGAAATATCCAATTTAATTCCATATATAATTGTATTTCATCTCATGGTTTGTTATGGGGCAAAACAGAACTCTGGATATGTCACTCCATTTGACTTTTGTTTTCAAGTGTGTTTTTTTCTTTTTCTTGAGAAAGCAGCACTACATAAAAAGTAGGTAGTCTAAAAGACTACATAACAGCATGGCATCCTGGACCATTACGCTGTCTCTAAGGATTACTCTATACAAAATGCTTCACACACTTTAATGGAGACAATATCAAGTAACTAAAATTGTGTGATCCCAAATTTTGGGGTTTTTTTTAAATTAAACAAGGGAGATTTTTTGTCCTCATGGTTTGAAAGTTATGATGGTATTTATTTTCTTTCTTACGAACTGAACAAAACAGTTTATTTCACTCAGATATAGCAATAACAGATAGCTTTTCCAGATTAAGTTACAAGAATGAACACTACTTTTAAGTAAGAGAAAATTCAGGGTCAACTTGATGCCGATAATACCTAAAAGATTATGCATCACAGAATGGTAACTTCAGGACACTTCTCAGCAGAGACATTATGACTACCCCTCTGCAGTCTTTTCCACTTGTATGCAAAGAAAACACATTTGTTTGAACAGTAATAATATGGAATGCAGGTAGAAGAAAAACTGAATTTGAGCCATTTTTTTCTGAGAAGAATATATGTACATGTAAACACACCCCCTAAACATATACATGATGCCTATGAAGAGAGATAAAAATAATCAAATGCCAATTATAATCTTTTATTTTCTGTAGGTCTTCTTACCTCACATGTATTGTAATCTTCAGAATCCAACAGGCGGCAAAGCTTTGGTAAGAGTTCAGGCCAATTCTGTAATTCCCCTTTTGAAGCAATGGTTGTTATCAGAATGCCTAAATGAATCAGAGGCAGAAGAAAATGAGGTCTCACGTACCTTCACATGTTTCGTACCAATTTTTCTCCTCTCAAATACCCAAGGAGTTAGGAAATTTCTTGTTTTGCTAAGAACCAGCAAGTATAAAAAGAAGAAATACATTTAATTGCAAATGATATTTTAACGGCTTTGAAATGCAAAGGTGAGTTGCTCCTTCCTGCTACCACAAAGGGCTCAGTCGTGAGAAATCAAGCACAAAGTAATTCCAGTTAAGGAAATAATCATGCCCAAACACTGCAGGGCAGCTTTGACTCTAAATTTACAAAACACTGTACAAAATTTGACCTCCAGTTAACAGAGTATGGACCTCAAGTCACCTCTTCTTTAATATGTTACAAAAGCACTAACGGGGGAACCTGCCATTCAATAAACTTACAACCTAGTGGCAAGTCACGTGTTCACAACTTTACTGTTTTCACACAAAACATCAAGGCCACATTCTAAGACCAAGATACCTACTAAGAGCATACACACTACAGCAGGTCATCCAGTGATCAGCTGTATGGGTTGGCTGATTGAGATCCAGCAAACAGACAGGTCAGCCCAAAGAGCCACTAATTCTGTTTCCAGCACATACAGAAATCCCTGAAAAAGCTAATTAGGTGACAGGAACAGGAAAGACTGCTTATAAACTAGGACTGACTTTGTGTGGTCCGTTTTGCCTCAAAACAAAATGAAACAGGTAGCATAATCTGTTATGCTACTGACAGCTGCTTCTAACGAATATGAACACAGAAAAACTTGATACAACTAGTAATCTCCCAAGCGACAAGTGATGAAAAAAGCTTTTTCATTGAGCTAATCACAGTACAGCAATTTTCTTTGGAATAAAAACTTTAAAATTCTTGTTAAATACACAAGAATACAGGGCAACATTACAGAGCAAAGGACATTCTGGACAAGACACACAGAAACTAAAATAGATTTTGCATCGTGTTTCCTTTGATACAATAGCCTGGAAAACCCACAAAGGACAAAAATGAAGACAGAGATAAAATAATTATACAGCTCCAGAAGTAGTTTGTATCCAGTTCTCTCCATAACTGCAACTGAATAGAAAAGACTCCCAAAAGCCTACAGAGATCTATGGAGTCTATGGATTGCATTTCTCCCAAATATTATGGTCCTGCAGAGAGTGTCAGATACATTAATAGAAAACATTTATTTTACTGTTGCTGGATGTTAATGACCTACTTGGTTTTTATTATTAAACTGGACTTAACAAAAAGAACAAAATAAATTTATTTTCTTGCCTCCTAGTCAAAGTAAATTGTCTTCCTAACCAAGATTTGGCACAGGTTGGCTTGTAGACTGACCATGGGTTCAGAAACAAACATAATTCCTGGAACTCCTCTGGACTAACATGTGACAAAAGTTGTATTATAAGTCCCAAAGGGAAAGGTAGTTTTGGAGAAGAGTTAGTTGAAAATTTTTGTTAAGCCCTAGAAGTTGTTTCAGAGGATGAGAAATGGTCTGGCTATACTTGTAATATGTGCAAGCTTTCACAGCTGAAGCAAAGCTATTTGAAAATGACTTTAAGTGTTCTTTCAAAAGGCTTATCACAAACAGCAACAGGATAATAGTTGGAGGAAATACTTCCAGATACATAGGCAAGAAGTGACCAGAGGCCAGTGTCCCTTGCAGTAAAGATGTATGCAGTTTAGACCACACATGTCACTATGCAATTTCTAGACAGGTCACAAAGAACCCATTTAATGCTGTGTTAGTGTTTTTGAAATAATAGAGAGACACTTTGGTGAGGACAAAAAAAATAGTCAGACTATTAAGAACTTGAGGAGGCAAGAGCTATAGCATCTGAAGTTGTGCAAAAGATTTTAAGAACAATGAGGAATCAGCCCCATAAAATTAAGTTTTATGTGCTTATGTTCTTGCTAAAAGGAATCTTCATAGGTTTGTCATGAGCTTCATCTTTCAAATGTGAAACTTTTCCCACCCACCTGCTGCTTTATTTGGCCAGCAGGGAACAGAAGACAAGAGATTAGCCTTTGTGGCTTTCACTTCAGACAAACATGGACATCAGAAAATAATAAAAGTGAAGAAATAATCAATTTAGTAGCTTGCAGCTTTTTGACAGGTTTGGGCTACAGCTGGCAGCAGAAACAGGCCCTTCTTTCTGAACAGCATACTAAGGTGAAAGGTTAAAAATCTGAAAGGTCTTTACAGATGATCTTTGATTTGTAATGAACTTAGGTGAAATCCACCAGATATAGCAGCTGGGCTAATTGAGCAGTAAGAATAAAAGTGACCAAACTCTAGAGGGATGCCTGAAATTGTTAAAAACATAATTGTCAACAATGTAATTGTCATGACAGCATCTTTTATGTAACTGTTTCAATTACATGTAACCCCAGTTTACAGCATCAATTCTATGCTAAAAAAAATGAAAAATAAAGAAAAAGCAACAATGCTTCAGTACTTTCATGCCAATAATAGCAGAAGGGAAAGGCTGGGTTTTTGGGAGTGGTGTTTTGCCTCTGTAGCTCCTAAAAGTTGATTTCTGAACTCCTGAATTCTAAAAAGCTGAACTTCATAACCAAATGGTTATGGAACAGAAAGTTCCACAGTTCTACTCATTTCAGGATTAAAATAGGGCAAAACTAAGTAAGAGTACAACACATAGCTACCATTTGGTCTCAAGTCAAGTTCTAAAACTGACTCAATTGCCACGCTCATTCTCCTCAGTGAGGTCACTTCTGAGGATAGGATTCATCAGCTTGCTTCTGTCTTGGCCAAAAGGTATCAGCTTTATTCTGGCTAGCACTAGATGCTAGAGACCACAAAGGAGAGTGGATGCTGCATTACATCTTCTTTAATGTTATTCTGATGTACTTGCTCATCCTCCTTTCAGAATTCTACAGATCTTATTTGCAATTGGCACATTAAGTTGACAGTGACTGAGCTGATGTACGCATCTCAAAGAACAGCTCTAACAAGGCAACCATCCCAAGTATACTCTAACAAGGCAACCTAGGCAGGTAATAATGTATTTAGGCCTAGACAGTACCAAGAGATGGTGGTTACTAGGCCAACTTCACTATCACAATACAAGGCTACAAAGATCCAACACTTACTCCAAATGGCAGGGTGAAAAGTGTACACTAAATTGCAACTCTTACACAAGCATACAGTTCAATCAGTTGCTACTGATCTTCAGAGTTCAGACATGCTAGAATAATCCTGGCAAGGATCATTTAAAGCTGAACAGTTATTGAGCTACTAATCCACAAGCATTGCATACTACAAGAAATCAAAGAGTAACTGCTTGAGAACAACCAACTCCCTCTCCCCCTGAAAAAAAAAAAAAATAAAAAAATCCCATCAACAACACTCCACAAACCATCACTACTAAACAACCATGAGACAGCACCCAAATGGAGGTGGAATATATTCTTTAGCTCCATTGTACGCCATTGAGAACTCCTCTGAACAGGTAAACACTTATGACTCTTCAACAACCTCAAATCACTAATATACCTGTCACTCAAAAGACTGGTTTCTACTGTCATTAAGAAAACAGGACATCAATAAAATTCACAGTATAAGCAGCTTCAAGACAAGAGGAAAAAGCTAAGAGATTAGCATATTTCTCTAGGCTGTAGTCCATAATCCAGATGTCTGTAGAAGGAACTCTATGCCTAAAGCAAGGGATTCTGAACAAGCAGTAAATGGTAGGTCATTTATAAAAGGCGTTAACTGATACAAGCTGAATTTCTTTCTGAAGTGGCACTTACATCTATTTGCTCTACTGTACTTCAGCAAATATTTTCCTTTTCTCTAGTTTGAGTGGACAAGGAAAATTACTACAATGACCACAGTAAATGGACGGGAAAAAAAAAATGCAGTCAGAAAAGCAATTTTACCTAGAAATAAGTAAAAATAATGCAAATCTGCAAATAATATTTTATGAAAGAGGTGTACAAAACCAAAGTATCTACAAAATTAGAAATCCATGTAACAAAAAACTTCTCACTGGAACTAGATGATTTTTAAGGTCCAATCCACACCACTCTATGATTCTATACACCACACTTCATCTACTGCTTCAAATGACAGAAGGCATTTAAAAACAGAAACTCATTATGTGAATGTGTTAGCATGGCATGATGATTCCCTGAAGGGATGTGTGCATGTGGGGGATGGGGTGCAGGAATTAGCTAACAGAAGTTTTTCACTGATGCAAGTGGAGTACAGAAATAGTTCTGAAGTCAGACCTTTACCTTGTTTCCGTTTTAAGGGATAGAAGTTGGCAGCAAGCTCAATTTTAGTTGATTCAAATAAACTAGTATTCAGTTACATTTCAAGAGACAAACTGAATTGCTAACTCAGTTCTAAGAGAATAGGAAGCAAAAGTAAATGTGACCTTCCAATGTTCACACTAAATAATTATCAGCATTAAAACATGGTGAAGTTGTGACAATTACCAGGAACAGACAATTTTAAAGACTTAAATAACTTTTTACACCACTTGTGCAGCTCTTGCCCGTATCAGTAACATTTTTAGTTTGCAGTGGACAGCAATAAGAGCAAACTTACCTACAGTAGCTCTAATTAAGGGGGAGGAATCACCAATGTTGTTCAGACATTCACTTTTAATGAAGTCAGTTACCCCATTTGGAAAGTTGTGAAAATATGCTTTTACATTATTCTTCAAGATGAGACCACTCAAGGAACGCGTTGGTTCATCTGCAACAGAAAATAATTAGTCAGCCTTCAGCCAGCTCATAGGAGTAAGGCAGTTTTCCAGAAAAAGTGCAACAACAGCAAAGCTGATGTATAGTATTCTTCGTTTCCTTATTTCTGCTTCCAACTACACCCATCAATTCACACAGCAAAGCTTTACATTTCACAGTTCACTATTTCTATTTATTCAAAATTAGAGTATCGGTTCTACAAATTCAACATTTTAAGATAAAATTTTGTATAGAGGGGTAGGCAAGCAACAGGTCTGAAATCACAGGGTATAGGAGACTTATGAAAGAAACTGGTCGTCAGTTATCTTTAGCTTATACTGACTGATACTCCAAGAAACTGATGACAGATTGGCTTTCACTGTAGCAAGATACAGAAATGATGTAGGGACTATGCAGTAAATCCTCCACCCCTTATTCTCACAGAAATAGTGTTCAATTTTTGTACAGTAAGGTATTGTAATCCCTTCAGATATTAGCTGTTCTATTGATCTATTATATTAAAAAATAGAGGGAAAAGAAAAAAGAAGTCTTTAAACAATGTTAATGGCTAAGTGTTATGTAGTGTGAAGTGTAAGAAAAACTGGGACCTGAACCAAGTAAGAATTTAAATTTAGGTAACAGTTTGAGTTCTCTCTGCTGAGCTCTTTTTGCCTGCAAATTTCTCTAAATTACAACGAGGAGGAACAGAAAACAAACAGTCTAGCTTTTAATTTCTATTGGAGCAGACTCATGTCATGAGTAACCAAGAGCACAAGTAACCTGGTATTACTTCTGGAAGAGGGATCTGGAGTTCTACATAGAAAGGATTAGATCATAGTATAGGGAAATTTAAATTTAGACTTTACAGCAACTCTAATCAGCACAAGAAACAAAGTTTAATTAGCATTTTAGCCTTTTGTATGAAGCCCTGAGCTGGGCAAGAGATAAAGATGTTCCAAGTTCCTCTGTGCCAAGAATTAGTTTACACATGGATCTATTCCAGGCCTTCAAAACTACTACATCCCAACAGAAATAAGGATATACAGTGTAAGAGATACAACTCCCAAATACAAAGTATTTTCAAAATTAAAGTACTGTGTTGCAACACCTTGAATCTCAGTATACCTGTGATATTCGACTGATGGACATTAAAGACACATTGCATTGTAATCTGTATTGATTAGAATAAAAAGAGCACTTCTCAGCAGGTGGGGTTCTGTTTCACTGATCAGAAAATAAAATTAATTTTAATCAACTGATTTTGAGTGCTAAAACCAGATAGTCATCATACGCTTTTTAATCCTGGTTTAACATTCATATTTCATTTTTCCTAAAGGAGAAATAATTTTTCATGCTCTGTAGCTATAAATGGATTGATTTTCAAACAAACAAGTCCTTTACATAGAATTCAGTAACTACAAAACAGGAAATCACCTGATGTACACATATTTGAAGCAATTCTGTAACTTTACCTACACTATACATTTTAAGTAGCTACCAACTTCTAAACAATATAAAAATAAAAGTCGTTTCACTTGCAGGGCACTCCAAGGGCCAAACACTTTTCTGCGAGAATGGAGGAGGAGGGAAGAAAGGGTTTACTATTTAAAATAAAAATATTAAAGGTTAAAGCCCTTCCTGGTCTGCAGAGGCAGCATGGGTGGAGCAAGCACCATCGGCGGCAAATTTAAATGAGCCGCAAACACACTAACAGTCACATTGCTGAAGAGACCAACTGCAGTGGAAGTAAGAGGCACTGCAGGAAGGGATTGCGGCAAAAAAAACACCTCAAAAGGACCGCCAAGGAGCTCTGTTTGAGGACTTTTGAAGCTGGTAAAGGTGCCTGCTTGGTGCCAAAACCTGGCAGCTTGTGG
>VZRU01013252.1:321-11933 GCA_013398155.1 Pedionomus torquatus
GGGGGTTGGAATAAATTCAGCTTCAGCCTTAGTTTCCTTAGACCTAGAAGATGCAAAAGCCACGCTGGCCTCAGGCCATCAGAGTACTTAAGCATATGCGTGACTTTAAACATCAGCAGACCCGCTGATTTTAAGCATATACTCCCTTAAAGTTAAGCACGTACTCAGCACTTTGCAGGATCCACCCAGAATACTCATACCAGCTCCGAGCTCCCCGAAAAAACCAACCCACCACCACCAGAAGGAAAAAAAAAAAAAAAAGAGCATCTGTACCTCTGAGAAAACAAAGCACATCTTCTCTTGGAAAGAGTCACAGATATTTTTTTTAATTTTTTTTTTTTAATTTCTGAAAGGCACTGGTTATTCAGTCCTGGGAACTCAGACTGCGCTGAGATAAAATTGCCAGGGGAAGTTAGCTGGATCCGTGCTTATTCGTAAAATACCAGCATTTGGGAAATTCATTCTGGTATTTCAGGTGCAATTCTGCAATAGCTTCGTTTGCTCAGCGCTGGGACTCAATCACATGATGTGTGTTGAAAATCTTTGGCAGAAATTTCTTTGAAGAGATTTTCTTAACCTTATACAGGCGCACACGCACAATCCAGAGGGAGAACACACAAACTGTTAATCCTGGGCTGCATCAGAAGCAGCGTGACCAGCAGGTCATGGGAGGTGATGCTCCCCCTCTGCCCTGCGCTCCTGAGACCCCACCTGGAGTCCTGTGTCCAGCTCTGGAGTCCTCAACACAGAAAGGACATGGAGCTCTTGGAACGGGTCCAGCAGAGGGCCAGGAAGATGCTCTGAGGGCTGGAGCACCTCTGCTGTGAGGACAGGCTGAGGGAGCTGGGGCTGTTCAGCCTGGAGAAGAGAAGGCTGCGGGGAGACCTTGGACTGGGATTTCCTTCCAGGATCTGAAGGGAGCTCCAGGAGAGCTGGAGAGGGACTACTGATCAAGGAGGTGAGGTACAGAACAAGGGGGAAGGGTTTTAAACTGGAAGGGAGGAGATTTAGATGAGATCTTAGGAAGAACTTGTTTGGTGTGAGGGTGATGAGACCCTGGATGAGGTTGCCCAGAGAAGCTGTGGCTGCCCCATCCCTGGAGGGGTTCAAGGCCAGGCTGGATGGGGCTTGGAGCAACCTGGTGTGGTGGGAGGTGTCCCTGCCCAGGGCAGGGGGTTGGAACTGGATGATCTTTCAGGTCCCTTCCGACTCTAACCGTGCTATGACTCTATGACCACCTCACAGGTCGGTGCCGAGCAGCCAGCACGCTCCACTTGCTGTTTAAGTACAGGAATAAGATCAGTAAATGACGCCAAAGCAGCAGAAGGAGCAGATCTCCTGGGTGTCAGTGCTCAGTGTCACCAAGGGCTGCCGCGACCTGCTGGCAGTTATCAACAGCTACACAGGACGGTGGAGTCCTGCATTCACCTGTCATTAATTAAGAAGCTTCCCATTATTGCTGTTTGTTTGTTTTTTTTAAAGGCCTTTTAAATACTACAAAATTCATTACTTTATTTCCCTGTATCACTAGCCATGACATAGCATCTTTCTTTCAAAATGTCCAATAAAATACCCCCAACAAAGCGACCCAACGAAACAAACCACCACCAAACAAAAAATAAAGCAGCACTCAGGTTGAGCTGTGATACAAACCGGTGATTTTTTTTGCTGTCACCTCTAGGGGTAGGAAATAATCTAGAACTGACATCCTACTGTAGGGAGAAAGGGGAAAAAAAAAAAAAAAACCAACCAACGAACCAAATCTCATATTGAGCCAAAGACCCAGAAAGCAACGTCCGGACAACCAGAGGCTAATTAGCCTGGCCTCAGGGAGATGCAAGACTTCAGCCATTCTTCCCTTGGAGAGGGAAAAGACATGGAGGAAAATAAAGAGATAAAATGCACCATGGGTTTAAGGAAGGCAATCATGCCCGACAGATCTGATCCCTTTCTTTGATAAGAAAGCAGATCTTTCTTGGTAAAGGAAAACACAGTTGATCTCACCCACATAAAATTCAGTAAAGCATTTGATCTGGCGCCACATATGAAAATACAACTTCAACTGGAAAATATGAAGATTAGCACAAGAAAAGTTTTGTGGGTAAAAAATGGCTTACACCACACACACAACCCCCCCCGATGCTGAATCGTGTTAAAATGAGAACTTTTGGGCTAAAATGTTAGAGGTTTTAAAGCTTCTCCAGCATTGGTCTCTAAGCTGGTGCTATTTATCACTTTAAAGTGACGTTAGCAGAAGGAATTGAGAGAAGAGTGTTAGTACAGCTATCACTGACGAAATTAAAAAGCACCCATGGAGAAGAGTGGAGTGTCCTACATGAAGAACCAGATGAGGTTCTGGAACAGCACAGGAATCCTGAGGAATGGGCTGCTGGAATGAAGGGATACGATTAACACAAAGCACAAGGCAGTTCACACAGGAACTACCAGCCAAAATTCTTGTAAAACGGGAATTTATCACAATTATTAGAGAAGGATAAAGGCTCAGAAGCATGATTTAGTCCCAGAAATGATGAAACATAAAAAGTAAAAGATGCCAAAGACCATCTAAATCTAATCAAAGACCAGGTCTAAAGACATCTCATCTGAAGACCAGGTCAGGCGCATCCAAATGTTATGGCAACAGATCTCTTGCAGAACTTTGGGTACAGTTTCCATTCAAGAACGATACATGAAAGCTACAATTGTCATAGAAAAGCCTTCCTAAAATGGTTGTAAGAGTAAAGGAACTATCATGAGAAAAGGCTAAAGTTTTCTATCAGCTGAGCACAACAAAAGAAAGGCCAAGATGGGACAGGGTTAGTTTATATACATAGATATAGATACATAGATACATACACCTTCAACAGGGGCATTTAAGCTAAAGGGTTACCGTGAAACTAAATGTATATAAAGGCCTGAGTGCATTTAAGATGGCAGTTGGAATAGAATGTCTTATTATTAGAAAAATTAGATTTTAAAAAAACATCCAAAGGGACTAACTGTTTTTTACGTTGGAGCTCAATGTTCTTAGTACCAAAGTGAGATATGACTCCCCCAAAAGCCCGGTGAGGGAGGCTCCTCGTGCCCCAGAGAGAGGGACTAACCAGTACCAGCAGCCCCCTTTGAAAGCTCGCCCGCAACCTGGTGGGTGACTCATGAAGATAATACTTACACGTAGTTTACTGGGACAAGCTGGGAATTCGTTTACTGTCACCGTGGAACATACAGCAGAAAATTTTGGTAGTTTCAGTATTAACTTCCCCGCTTGGCATCAGTGAAATGAGAGGCAAATCTCTTTGCAGTATTGTGAAGGTACATTTACGCTGGTTAAAAAGTATTCAGACACTACAGTGAAGAGCATAACGAAAATTCATTACAATTAGTAATTCTGTATTTACTGCAGCACTTGAATTATCCGCAATAAATAAAATATGCAAGCAAACATCAAATAACAAGGATAAAAGAAAAATCTGAAAAAAAAAAAAACTGTTCGCGGAACGAGACAGGAGTTTGAGGTGGCAGGTGGAATGATTTGATTTCTAAATTAGAGACTGCATCGCAGCGCGAAGAACTGGATGAGGATGGGCAAAAGCGTAAGAACTGCACACAGGAAAAACCCAACACTCTGCTGGGTTCCCCGTTAAATTCGTCCGGGTCACAGGAGCGTAAAGAGGCATGAAACACAGAGCGGAGAACACGTGGGCTGACCCGGCCCCGCGGTACGCACGAGCTCAGCAAATTCTCTGTGTTTCAGACAGCGCTTGGAGAAGCGAGCGGTGATGCAGCTGCCGCACACACCGTCGCCCCAGCAGTGCCACTCTCCCCTAGTCCTGCTGGACAGAGAACTGTTGACAGAACGAGCTTTCTGAAGGGCAGAGCCTTCCAAAAAGGCAGGGCATCGCACCTCCTCAGAAGACTACAGGAGGCTCACGCCACATTTCTAGGTTTCGCTCGTGTTTTTTTTGTTTCCATCATAAGTAACAGCACCGGTATCACCTATGTCTTTCCAGCTGAGGTCTCTCAATCTCTCCAGATTCTCTCTCTCTCATACCTGCTTTAGCAATACTTGTCTTTAGCAAGCAAACCACGGCTGCCCTTCTTGGGATCTTCTGTTCTCCATTGCTTGATCACTGGAGATGTTCTTCATCATTTCAAAGGCAAGTGGTCCATGCTCTCAAAGACTCCTTCCTTCTACCTGCTGCCTCTTCCTGTTCCCATAAACAGTAATAGGCAGGGCCATGGAGCCAAAAAGCATCTTCGGTCTTCACTTCTTTTTCTTTTTGCAGAGTTCTGACCAGGTAACTGCACGGCAGACCAAGAAAAGACAATTTATTAGGTGCGAGGTGTCCTCATGTCATCAATGTTTTGGGCAAAACCAGAATCTCTTAACTTTTCTGGTGTTTTTCTCTTTTCAGATTTAACTTTGGTTCATCACAACTATTGCAACTCAATCTGTTCTTTTTATAAGAGGGACTTTAACAAAGTTACTCTGCTCCTTTTGTGAATGGCAGGAGTGAGAAAGCTTAGCAAGAAAATTATAATCTCAGACTCCTGTACTAAAATTATGGGTTTTTTTACCCATTTCCAAGCAACCATTCCTACTTCAGCTCTTGCTAGAACTTCTATGAAATTAAAGCTGAGTAATAACAAGACAAAACATATTATATTTTCGACCCAATATTGAAAATCAACATTATCTCACAATTCCTCTTCCGTTGGCAGGCTGACCCCCTTGGAGTTCACAAGAATCGTGCATCTGAAAAGCTTCCTCAGACCCTTTTTTCCTCCTTATTTTCAGACACGATACTTTCAGTAGAGGTTTTTTTGTAGCCAAGGATCCAGACAGGAGTGTGCTCAAGGAGGGCAGTAACTGGCTGGGCAGTGGTACTGTGCTAACGAAGGCAGTGGTTATAATGGATCACAAACTAAATTAAAGTCAACACAATAAAGATAATACATCACAGAAATATTTAATAAGGCTGCTTTACGTAGGACACCCACCACAATTATCTTGCTCAACTCAGCTTTGGTGAAATCTCGCTGGAATATTGTATCTGTTTGCAGACACCACATTAAAAAAAAATATATAAAACCAGATATAAACCAACTGCAAAGAGCACAAGAGAGCAACAAGAATGCTGTGAGGCTGAGGAAATCTAACCCTCAAGAAAAAATGGGAATACTGGATTTGCTTAATAAAACAAACAAGCAAAAAAAAAAAAACAAACAAAAAAACAAAAACCAACTCAAAACCAGAGAGTGTTCATGTGAGAATTGAGAGGGGACAAAATCCCAACAGTCCATTCAATTACAGTAAAGGTCAGCAATCAAATGTCCATGTCCACTGGAGGTAGAATAAGTAATAAGCTTAATTCACAGTAAGATCTGGTAAAGTAACAAGTGACATGTAAGCAATGAAAACATGAGCTGTGGAGTGCCCTGCATTTCAGATTTTTTTAAGGACAAGGACAAGATACAGGAACATCTGCATGGGATAAAGATAAGCATCTCTTGTCTCAGAGCTGGGACTTAAGGACCTCCTGATGCCTCTAGGACAGCTGTATTTATTATTATAGCAAATAATAATGATGAGAAAAATACCAGTGAGAAAGGAATATTTCAACTAGAACAGTGGACTTTTAGATGAAGACCACTGTCTCAGGCTACCAATTTCAGTAAGTTACTTGGAGAATGTTCTTCCTCCAGAAGAGATGAGGGAGCGTGTTAATTGCATCACTTATAAACTGTAAACCCAGTATTTGTATAAGGCATTTCAGATTAAATGTTTCTTCATTTATTATTTTTATTTTGCTAAGTCAAACTACTTTGATACACTTTTGCTGAAGATGTTCTCTGAGTTCCACCTCATCCCACAGCAGCATCACCTGCCGTTAATAAAGTCAAACCGTTTCTTTGATTAATTAGCTCTGTTATCTCTTGTTAATAAAATCATTGTGCAATTCTTCCCTATAAAATGGCTATTTTGAGGAGGCTTTTTCCCTGGACTTCAATTCACTGAGTGTCTTTCCATTCTTTGTTTTTACCCACCCACTTTTCAGTATCTTTACAGACGTTCTACAAAATCAGAGAAAGCTCAAGTTTCTAATGAGTCTGTTCTGAAGAAGTTTCATAACGTCGCTCCAAAATAATTCTACAGCCATTTAATGGGAAACCACCGACACTGATGAGCAAGGCCATACACAGCCACTAGGATGCTGCTCTCTGGGTTCATAAATACTTTCTCCCAGCTTGACGGACCGTGTTTCTTCCTGGAAGCCCATAACCCTTA
Source organism: Pedionomus torquatus (assembly GCA_013398155.1). NCBI lineage: Eukaryota > Metazoa > Chordata > Aves > Charadriiformes > Pedionomidae > Pedionomus > Pedionomus torquatus. The sequence goes on from VZRU01013252.1 coordinate 6,611, forward strand.
TTTGATTCACAGATTGTACCTGGAAAGAAAACCTCTTAGGAAATTCCTTATGCACTGACAAGATTTATGACACAAAAGATCATCACCTTCTCCAGATACAGACATTAAAAAAAAAATATATATAAAAATATCCCATGACAATATCCCTGACACAAAGTTTTCCAGTTGGAAGTCATCAGGACTTATGTTCTTCCACAGACGGCTTCTACATGTTAAGGAAAGATTTGGTTTGCATTCTGCCTCTGCAGCAAAGATCTGCACAGGTTTCTATGAATGCAATTTTGTCATCCTCATGTTTGGCTGCCGCTACTGGTCATCCCAGTTCTGCACCAGCACCCCGTGCCATCAGTCACCGCTACCTGACTACACCCAGAAACAGCACACCTTTGAGCAAACTGTTCCATAAATCCTGTCCAGAAGTAACAAGCTGATGACATCCCACTGCTTCTCTTTGTGCACTTCTCCTGTTATCCAAGTAGCAAAAGCTCCACGAAGCCAGAGACTTAAATCCTTCCACCTGTGCAACCTCCCAGCCATACGTGCTGTAAACGGATTTACCAGCTCCTTCTTCATCCAACCTCACAGCATTTAAAAAAAAAAAAAAAAAAAAAAAAAAGAAGTAGTGGCATAGGCAAAAATCAACAGATGCCAAGAGAAAAAGAATAGTAATTTGGCAGGCTGACCCACAGAATTCACAAATTGCTGAGAACTCCCTGTCGGCGCGCTGCGAAGGAAAACCACACAGCTGAGTAACAGAACAGCCCTCCACGGGATAACTGCCCACAATATTTCAAGACGTAAATTAATACAAGAAAGACCACGCACCCCATTAACAGTGAAAACACCTCAAATCAGCATAACAAAGTGGGGTGAGTGTACTTGCGCTCAGTATAGTTAAATAGCTGTAATTAGATCAAACAAACGAGACTGATGTATCATCCCTTTGTAGACGTGCCCTCCGAAGGTAGGTCAGGAGCTAAGTTCAGTACCGCAGCTTCAGTATCGCAGCTTTTATCTAACACAGCACAGCCACACACTCACTCAAATGTAAATACTACTTAAAAGAATCGGCAAATTCCAAAGAAAAAGAGTTTCTCTAGAAGATGGCATTCCTTAAGAATAACCTTAACTTTTGTCAGCAATAAAACTCTCCTATTTGGTTTGATAATATACCTTTTGCATAAACAAAGCACAAAATTTTGGTTACAAATTCATTTGTGTCAAGACACTTGAAGGTCTTTATGGAGTCGTTCCCTCATCTGTTAAGGTGTCTACACAGAAAGGGTGAATTCTAATTTGCTTTGTTCTTTCAGAACCTTTTAATCAAATTTTCAGAAAATAATGTAGAACAACGCTGCATGAAATATGCTTCCTAAATTTCAGAGATGAGCAAAACATAAGGTAGCAGATGGTAGGAAGAGGATATATGTGAAGAAATGTAAATAGCGGGGAAGCTCACAAAAATCAAAAACGTCAGGCAGAACTGAAAGCGTGTGCGAGACCCCAGGGAGAGCAGAGGAGATGAAGCAACAACTGAGCTGAAAGATATCAGACTTCCCTGACAAAGCACCGACAGGAAGCTCTAATCTCGCAGAAGGAAAGCCCCACCGTAACCAGGGGAGGCAAGAGTGTGGTGAAGGGTCCTCAAAGTAAAGGCGGAAGGAGAGGAGGAAACAGGGACACCGTTTGCAGGTGCCAGCAGATGTCTTCATCAAAGCCTCTCTGAATCAAAAAGAAAGCCTTCAGCCCCCAACTATTTCAGAACTGCAATCAATAAGTAATGAAGACGTTATAAAAGAGCTAATAGTAGAAAATAACCTTGTATTGAATAAAGACAAGATGAATTGTTGAAATTAGGCAGAAAAGCAAACAAAGAACAGGTTGGTAACTAATGGGAAGAGTTCTGCAGCATTACTAAGGGTTAGGAACAGGCGCAGCGTGTGAATTATTGTGGGCACAGGCTGCTGTCTGGTAACCTTGTCTTCTATGCTATAGCCTGATTAATTAGCGAGTAGATGATGAAGTACCTGCGTATCACAGCAGAGTCTGGGTGAAGACCAGGAAGGTCCTTCTCATCTTTTGATAAAGCAGTTATCAATAACAGACCAACACTGTGAAATGGGAGCCACTGGATACCGCTTTAACGCAGAGGGTATTTAAGGGTGAAGGGAGGCAGACTTGAGAACTTGAAACATTTATATTTTAAAAAGTTGTTAATAACGAGTTAAAAACCCCAAACATTTCCTTTCTCTTTTCCTACAGGATTTTCCTAGCCAGTGACAGGCCTGTGAAATACGTGACAATTTATGACTGTTATATTTAATCCCAGTGAACATTCTACCAAACACGGGGGTAACAAGGAAGGAGAAACTTGCGACCAGGTGTTACAAAGCACCTACAACCTACATTTGGAAGTTGAAGATCGTTTTCTTTGTTTGCACCAAAAATATGCCATCTTAAAGATGTCTTTACACATCTCCATCTCCATCAGAAAAGCCAGAAGCTGCAATAAAACGAGAAGGATACTGAAAATACAGACAGGCAGGGTGCAGAGGTTGATGGACAAGAGGAATGGCTGGGTCACGGCTTTTCTTAACGTGTCTGTTTAGTAATCACCAAAGGTTCAACAGTTAATAAAACCTGTGAGGCTGAAGAGCTGCTGAGTTCTGAAGAGGCCCTTCCGTGCAGCTGCAGAGAAGGCGGCACTGGAGTCAGGAAGTGACATGCCTTGTTCTGTGACCCGAGAAAGTGCGCTGAGAAGACACCAAACTGCTCAACAGCCAGTTCATGAAGAATATCATCGTATTCTGAGCCTCGGAAAAAGCCTAACAGAGAGAAAACGGCAGTACTGTACGCAAACAACAGCATGAAAACACGGGACCACGATCTAAACACACTACGTGACGCTGAGCCCACTGAAGTCACCTCGTGGTGCTCCCTGCACCATGACGATGCATTTGGTGACATGTGGCTCTCTGTCTGTCTCATGCCACGCACATCTCCGTAGCAGAACACAGCCACAGAGTTCACCGAGTCCCAATCACAACTCTTCTTGTTTCCTATCTTCTTCTGCCCACAAGTTCAATTCGTCCAAGTGATTTATGAGGTGAGCCCTGGCCATGCAAAGCTTCTCTCCTTCTGAATGGAGGAACAATTCAGATAAGAAAAAAAATCTCTTCCAAGTTAATAGAGGAAACTGGACTTAATCATATTTATCAAGGAATTTATTATACATATAGGCCAGATGAAGCTTAGCACATTTAGTACATATGACACCACAGATAGCCACTAGGAAGAGCAGAAAACAAACAAAACAAATTCACAGGTTTCTCAATAATTTAAATTAAGCCACTGAAGTAAAAGAAAAAGAAGAGTTGCTGGCAATAGCAACAGATATCTATCAATTGCAGCTTGCTGCTTCTAGCAGCACACAGGAATTGAACAGCAGTTGGCTCCACATCCCTTAGATACCCTCAGGCTGAGGGACTGCTAAATTGTAATCAATGTGACTACATAACCCCCAACAGGCACTGCATTACTTTTCTGGCTGTTAATTTCATAAATTGTCTTGAGGTTCTTTGTATGAAATACATTGTATAGAATTACAGGAAAAAAAAAAAAAAAAGATGGCAACTTACTGGCCTGGTCCTGTGAAAGATGCACGTTCTTTGCTGACTCAGCAGTACACGGGGGATCACGGGCACGTTGTAGGTGGGAGCCAAACGCTAAGAGATAATTTGCAAGGAATGAATCTCTACGGTACAACTTCAGCTTATCAGTTAGGAAAAGACCATGAGCAGAATTCTTAAGATGCAATGAAATCACAGAATTAAAAATTTTAAGCATAAACCCCATTATTAAGTCATCCAAGTCCATTTACAATTACTGATGGTAAATCCATCTACTCCAGATGGGAAGAGGTCACTCTCTTCTTTTTGCAGGGCAAGTCAATGAATAATTTGAGTGATTGAAGCTCAAAGCAAGTGTGAAAATGAAAACGACCAGGAAAGCACATGGGAAAGAAACCATACTCACAGGAAGGTACTTAGCTTTCATTCTATTTAAAAAAAAAAAAAAAAAAAAGAGATACTAAAAAGAGATACTACTGAATTAATTAAGAATTTCTGNCATACAGCCACAAAATACAGATGAGTTCTTTTCCGAAAGAGTTGTCACTTTTAAAGGCACACTGAAATCTTCTTTTTACTTTTTAGGTCTTCCTTCCTCCATCAGAGATGACCTAAATTTTGAGCTGAAGCATTCACAGCATCCTTGCTTGGAATATAAAACAACAGCAAAAACATCAGGCTGCAAAAGAGGCAAAATAATAGGAGGGAAAATTACAGTGAAAACCTCCCTGAATAACAGGAGGTCACAAACGCTGCAGAAATAGATGCTGAAGTAGTACTATCCAGAGAGAGTGGACACAAAGTGATTACATTCACAGAAACCGAGCGGAAGGCAGGTGGGCAGGATGTGAATCTAAGCAAACTGCCACGGTTCTGGGAATACCCAACAGTTCTCAAAATTTCCCCTCGCACATACCGCCGTATCCTCTCTGTAAAAAATGTCAGAGACACCAAAATCCAAGAGCCTCCTGTTACAACAAATAAAAAAACCCCACACACAAAACCCAATGCCCAAACCTTGAAAGCTTACTAGGAAAGTATTCACATGGAATTAAACTGCTACAGAAAGGGGTAGAGGCTGTATTTTATGTGCTAAAGGGAAAAATGTATAGAACACACACTCATGACCAGGTAACCAGTACTATAGGCTACTGAAAATTCATGCAGCTCATTATTAAAAAAACCCAAACAAGCTGTACTTGCAGACCCATTTATTTTATTTTATCATCTTAAACAGTCAACAGAAACTAAGATTATAATCTGTGCCTTTTTAAAAATTCCATTCAACAGATGTTCATAAACAGACTGGAGCCAAATTTCAGTTCCCCAAAAGGATATTCAGCAAGAGAACTTGTCCAAATGGATGATAAAGTCCCGCTTTTTCCCTTGTAATGATTGCTTTTCTGAGACATCAAATCCTCTCTTAGCCTCATTACAAGTTCCCACCAGCATAAAACGTACTTTTCATATCCATTTCCTATAGTATTGTTTTCCAAAAATGGCACTGACGTTCCCAGCACAAGACAACTCTCCTTCACTCCTTTTTTATGTCATCTCCTCAATACAGTATGAAGGGACTGTCTCAGTGACAAGGCTCTGTTCTTTTACAAAGATGAGAAAAATCCAGCTGGTACTAATAAATATTTACTTAATGTAAGAAAAAAGGAATCCAACAATTAAATACGAAAATTACA
>VZRU01013257.1:0-28191 GCA_013398155.1 Pedionomus torquatus
GGTAACGGGTGAGTGAGCCCCCCGGGAGGGAGGTGGATTGCCCTAAAGAGGAAGACTGGATAAACGATGATAAAATGAGGAGAGTTAGGTTTGGAAGAGTCCAAATACTTGAGGTGGGAGGGTGAGACAGGCAGCGGTGAGTGTTTGAACCAGAAGAAATTAGGTTTGGGTAGTCACCCGCACCAAAAGGCATTCTTGCAGAGAATGGTGTGTGTCAGAAAAGGCACTCTTGATGCCAAAGAGTTTTAAAAGGAGTTAGCGAGCACTCGCAGAGCTTGTTGCTGGTGTAGCGAGTTCCTGGCCTTGCTGAAAATCAATGGAAAGAAGAACCTGTGATCATTTCACTCAGCCTTGTGCGATACTGAATCATTTGCATGTGAATTCTTGTGTGTTGCTGTGTTGCACCTCAGCTGGAGAAAAATCTCCTTTCATTGGCATCCTGTGAACAAAAGATGCTGCAAACATTTGGTGTTTCGCTCCATTGGTGGGTTATGGGAGTATTCCCATCTCACTAACAGGAAATTCAAATACAAGATGAAGCCTTTCCTGCTCAGGTTTTGTTAGCGAAGACTTAACTCCCTGGGAAAGTAATTCGAAGTATGCAAGAACATGCTACTAGATGGCACACAGGCAACCCGTAGTGCTTTCCAAGAGGAACTCTGGAGAAGCATGTGATGGAACATCCTTTGTGCAATGAAGAGTAACAGGCATCTGTGGCACCAACCAGAACAAGTTTTGAATCTCGATTAGTTTATTTTAACCCCACTAGACTTTTCCTTCCTTTTCAGATTTTTCTTCTCCTCTGACTTTGTCCTGAGCCTGGGTGAAGGCTGAAAACATCTTTCAGATCAATTGGAATATGCACTAAATTTTGTATGCAAAAGGGCTCATTTACCAGATGTGAGGGAAGGGGAAGAAAGAAGTTCAAAAACAAGAGTCTGGTGTATGAGGGAAGGGGAATACAGTGTTCAGTCTCTGGTTTTGGTCTTAATGTGAAGTATGTCCACTGTTCCTACTTTATAGGCTTGGTGCCAGAGGGTTACAGTTAGGGGCCACAAGTAGTATGAGCTCTTCTAGCAGTAACAGGTGAAATTGGTCTATCCATTCTTTTTGGTGTTTGTTGGCTCCCAGATCTATAAACTGTATTCAGTGCACAGCAATCTGAGATCCCAAGCCCAAGCTCACCAGGCATCCAGCTGAGAGGATGCTGGGATACAGGAAGCAGCAAAGACGGATGAGCTCTGTTTCTCTAGCTCTCTATCCCTTCTAGGGATGTGGCTTTCTCTTTGAGGGCTACTTATATCACCATGCATCTCTGTGCCATCAAGCTTCTTTGAATGGCTGATGCAACAGATGTGAATTAGGGCAATGAGTGTACTCTGCAGTGCTGGGTCTTTTGAAAAGCCAGGTACTCTCCATGTGCTGGAGGTTAAATAGGCCTTCTTAGGTGTTGGGAATGGGACAGGGTTTTGCCTGCTCCCTAATTTTTTTGCCTTCAATAGTAGCCAGTGTTAGGGGAAATAACTCTCAAAAGAGTTGTCTATAAGCTAGCCTTAATACTGTAAAATTATAACTTCAGGAGGCTGTGATCTGACTTTGTAAGTTCATGTATCAGCAGCAGGGCTGTGTCTTTCACTGAGGTGTGAGAGCTAGATTTTTTTTCTGGTCTCCATTTCCTTCCCATAGAATTGGGGTGAATGGGCATCGAGTGAGCTATGCCTTAATGGCAGGACGTAGCTGATTGGCTGTGCATGCCATTGCTTTGCTTGACGCTGTAGGGACCATCAAATGGGTGCACACTGGAAATGCCAAGTAATGTGTGTTTGGCTCATTAAGAAATGATGGATTTTAAATGAGATGGTTATGAGGGCAAAGGCAGGAAGAGTTGCATCTAATGGGCTCATATAGTGGAAGGGAAAAACTCTTTAGTTTCTTTAGTGAGGCTAACGAGTGGGATTGGTATTGCTCCCATGTTGCTTGCAAAAGGAAGGTTAGGGAGGGGCTTGGATTCATAAAAGCACCATAAAAGAAACTGCAGCTAAACTAGGCTGGCCAAAAAAGCACCCCTGTGATATGGATAAGGGAGGAGCTTTGTCTGTGCCTCCCTCCCATCTGCCTTGTCTCACATACAGCATGGCCCGCTTAGTACGTGAAAATCTTTGTTCTTGGGATCCCCTTTCTAAAAGCAGTCGCAGTCCCATGCATATAGCCAGCCTGCCGGGGTGCACGAATCTCAGGAGTGGGGTGATGCGACCCCTCCATGCAAGCTATGAGGGACCAAGGACATGATCAGTCAGTCTGGAAGAGGAATGTGCTCTGGGAACTCTGGGCTCTCTTCCTAGCTCTCTCTCTCCAGCTTTCAGAATAACTAAAGGGAAAGCAAAATAGATCTCATTTCCTATCTTTTATGTTACAAATAAAATCCTGTCTGCTTTCTGGAAGATTGTGAAGACCGCCTAATATTTATAGCCCTTCTGAGATGTGTGGTGGATGATGCTGGGCAAGAACAAAGCGTTAGTCTCCTATCCTGTCAGTGTGGGATTGAGGGATGGAGACCTTATTCCTCTCCTGCTTCTACTGCTCCATTAAAATGCTATAGACCTGATGCAAAAGAAACTGTAGCCCAGTCTGGGCTACAGGCCCAGATCTGAGAGAGAGAGCAGGCCGTACTTTCATCAGTTTAATTACTTGAAGTGCAGGAGTCTCTTCTGTGTTAACTAGTCCCCTGCTGAACTGGTTGCCATCATGCTGTCTCAGTGTTGCACAGTCCTTTGAGGAAAAGGGGATCTGGGGGTAACTACCCAGAATCATCAGTCTGTGCTGTCAACGTGCACTTAATCTGTCTGCACTCAAAAACCACCAAAGTCTCTACGCTGAAGAAATGAAACAAAGTTAAATAGTCAGCCCGTCCTGGTTGTTGCCTCTTTCATTGTTTCTGCCTGGAAATTATTTCCTATGACTCAGTGTGTCAGCTCACAGCATCCAAACTGACTCAGCTTGTGCGGTTCCAGAGATGGCTCCATCCCTGTGCCACTCTCTGGAGCCTTCCCTGCTCCTGCTGTGCCTGAACAAACCCAGTTTCACATCTGCTCCTGCCGTTCCTGTGCCATCTCCTGCAAGCGGAGCCAGCCGGTGCCTCTGCTTGCTCCAAGCAGGGTATGCAAATGAGGCACTGGAGATGGCAACTGGCACCTTCGAGAGGTGCTAGGAGAATGGGTACCAGTGGCCAAATGGTACTATTTACTTTTCAAAGGGAAAAAAAATAAAGATCAAAACATGGGGAGAAAACACAGAGACTAGTTTAGCTCAGTGTTTACTTGCTAATGGTGTTTGGAGCTAGACTGAAAAACACTTGCAGATGAGCTGCAGCTGTCTCTGGAAACTAAGGTGAAGCAGTCTCTGTGTGGTGTGGGCACATGCAGAGTGTGTGACCATGTGGCAGACCAGGAGAGGAAACTGATCTGACTGAAAACTACCCAGGCTTGCTGGCTCAGCTTTCAGCTGGTTCAGGTGCCTGACCTGGTTCACCAGTCACTTGTGCCAAACCAGGACAGAAGAAGGAGGTGATGGAAATGAATCGCTGCAGAAATAAATGTAGAGGGTGATGAGTGGCCAAGCAGTGCTGCTAGTACAAAGCCATGGCCAGTGGAGGCAGTTGTGCACAGCAGAGTAAAGGCCCAAGGGAAGATCTGGTTCTTACTCACCCCTTCTTAGCTGGGGATAGCACAGCTCTGGGGGAATTCTAAGGAGGAACTGAAATGCTAAAAAACTGCTGTGAAAAGCTGCAGTCTGGTATCAGTGGAGCACATGCAAGGCATGAATTGCCCTTCAGAAGGATATGTGGCTGGGCTGTTTCTCCAAGCCTGTCAGTAACACCAAATTTGTATCTTCTCCATTATATTTGTCCTGCGGACAGGACCCTTCGCTTTGCTTAGCCATTTCTCAGCTGCTGGCAAGGCTGCAGATATATCCTGTGGAGCAAATGGTGAGAAAAGTATGATTGGAGCTGTAAGGCTGCCTCCGAATGGGACAGTAGTCCAAACAGTGAACTTTCAGAAGTCATTCTCTGACCATGTAAGTCAAAACAAGGGATGCTGCAGGGGAATCGTGGTGCTGTCAAGCCTGTGTCCTAGTCAGTGCCAGCTCACCTCAGATGCCAGGAGGCAGTGACCAGCCTTTACACCCTTGTTTACAGGACCATTCCATGCTCTGGTGGTTTTGGGGAAACACATTCTCTGTTTCTGCTTTTCTCTCTCCTTTTATTTTTGTTTTGTGCCTTCCAGGTTGCATACTCAAATGAGGACAAGCTCCCTCAGGTGATAGCTTTCCTGTCTCGCATCTTGCCTCGTCAGTTAATTTTATGTAATTCTTCAAATATAACATTGCCTGAATGCAGGACCCTTTCACACAGTTTCTCCTGCAGCTCTATGGTGGTGCTTCATTCTGAATCCCTTGCCAGTTATCAGAATGGGAACAGAGGAATGTTCCTGGTATGGTCAGTTTGGGATGCAAAAAGGGAGTGTTTTCAGAGGTAAACACTTCCTGTAGCTGCATGCTACAGAGTTCAGCAAAAAGCTGGAGAAGTTTGGAAGCAGTGATTTATGTTCTGCTCCCCATTCCAGATTCCCATACCAAGTGTGCCTGCGTTCCAGCCGTCCACCCCGATCCCTGAGCGCCTGGAAGCTGTACAGCGCTACATCAGGGAGCTTCAGTATCCTTTATTGTTACCTTAGTCATTGGTGTGATAACCCAGGAAGAGGGAGCAAGAAGACTTTCTTTCCCTGTGAAGAACAGAAAAGCTTGTTCTGTTGTAGCTGGAGAGGAACTGAATCTTGCTCCCCGAAAACAGGAAGCTGGACCCAGGCTGATGGTTTGTTTTATTCCTGTTTCTTTTTTGCCCGGGTTACCTTCTGATCCTGTTCACTACATGTAACAAATGGGCATGTTGTCAAGGGCTTTCCCTACTACTCACCTCTTTAGGTCAGTGGCTTTACAGTACTGTTTTGTTAAAAACTTGTATTTCTGAGACCCTGACAGTCAGGTCTCAGATGGACTTCAACTGTGTCACCTCACTGTTAAGGCGTAGGTGAGAAAACAGCTTCTGTGCATCTGTGGTATCCTGCCCCTTTGTATGCAGAGGTGCCTGTGTGACTGGGCCCTGGGAATGAAATCTCCATCCCTGTTGTGCTGGACAGCAGGCCTGTGCCACGCAAGAGCAGTCTCATCTCACCGATGAGGTACAGAGGTAGCGGTGGTTTCAGCCCTAAAACAAGGCAAGGCAGCAGACTTTGTGGCACCTCTCACCCATGGAAGGTGGTTGTGCTCTGGGTTGGGTCCTAGTCATAGACTAAGGTACCATGAATGCTTCAGTGCTCCGTGCATTCTGTGCAGACTGGAACACACAGAGATTTTATCAGACTTTGTTCTGCCCTGGTACCTGGAAGGCTGAGCAGGGCATGTGCTCTTGGCATGGAAATGGAGTGGAAACCTGTGTTCGGGGAGGAGAAAAATTATGAAGGAAATACAGTGGAAGTAGCAAGGGGCTTGAAATGGGAGAAATGCAGGATAGGAAGGTGGGGATTTTCTTGCATTGCTGTTGTATTTGGGAGATGTTGACTTGGCTGTGAGAATAGTAAGTAACACAAAGGTTCTTCAGATAGGTTTTCTTCAAACTCTACAAGCTGCCAGGCCCTTAACTTCTTGCCTCCAGGTACAATCACACTGGGACACAATTCTTTGAGATTAAGAAGAGCAGACCTCTGACTGGGTAAGTGCTGGCAACCCCATCAGCATTTAATCTTTCCTTTAAGATGTTGGGGCCTTGCTATATCCCCTGCTTTTTCTTCCATCTCCTGGCCAAGGCCTAGGTGGCACTCAGGGCTTTCAGCACAGCAGCTCCATCCTACTTTAGGTGACTTTATTGTCTGCCACCTGGGACGCAGCTGGGCAGAGCTGTATCTGGCCTTTCTAAAGGACAAGAATAGGTTTTGTTGTCATGAATCAGCAAATCCAGCAGAATAAAATAAATGTATTTCAAAGACATGCAGATTCTGCCTGCTTCTAATTGGAACATAGCTATATGAACTTCTGATGGATTCTGAAATCAGGTCCTGCCCTCAACAAGTTTTGTAAGAGCCCAAGTATTTTCCAGGACTAACTTCATAGCTCCTGTGAGTGCCTTTGCAGAATTTAGGCTCACTAAGCATCTGGTGTCTCATACTTTGAAGGACAAGAGGGATGCAGATTTTGGGAAGAGATGTGCCCGGCAAGTTCTGGAGATAAGCATGTGATGTTCGTTGACTCTCTTGGCCAGCATATTGACTGGCTTCTAGTTCATAGACTTACGTGACCCCAGCAGTCTTGTGTTGTAACCAGTGCAATGTCTCCTCCACAGTATTTGTTAAATGGCAAGTAGAGATAGAAAGAGGGCTTCACTGTCCTTGAGCCTTGTGAGGCAACCATTGCTGACTCTTTGTCCTTTGAGGCTTCTGCTTGTAGTCACGTTGGTGTCCACCCAGAACTCACTGTGCCAAGTGCTGTGGTCTTCTTGGGAACAGAGGCTGGCCTAGTAGGCGGCTTTGCTGTAACTCATTGAAGGGAGTTCCTTCTAAGCAGTAGCAGTGTGTGGTAAAGACCTGGTTTGGATTTTATATCTTCCTAAAGAAGGTATTTTCTTCTGTTCCCTGTCCTTAGTGGGCCACCTTCTCTCTTGGAAACCTGCATTACATATGTAGTACAGAAGGGCTGAACTGGCTGTACTTGCAAAGCACAAGCCCTAACTGTCCTCGTCTTTCCCTTGTTCTGCTCTGCAGGCTGATGGACCTGGCCAAAGAAATGACCAAAGAGGCCCTGCCAATAAAATGCCTGGAAGCTGTGATCCTGGGAATGTATCCTTTCCTCTTGGAATTGTGCATGTCTGCCCATCCTTTTGTTTTCTCCTCTGCCCTCTTATGATGCTTTGAGGTTGCTGCTAATATTATCACCACGCCTTATGTCTCTGTTTTCACTCCCTAGTTCTCCCCAAAAAACCTACCAATAAAATCCAAATCCAAGCGATTCTCTGAAATATCAGAACTAGTTCTTGGGAGTTGCTCCTCCTTCCCCAAGAAGGGTGGTGCTGCTCTGGACAACTCTACAAGTGAGTAAAAGATGAAGAAAGGATCTAAAAAACATCTAAAGAGGGGCAAAAATATTAGCTAGAGTGAGGCCAGGAAGTCCTTTGTGGATAACATTGTTCACTTACTGCAACGTTGCCTGCATTTGTTCTATATTAAAATAAGTTAGGGATCCTCCCCAGCTTATAATTATGGTGTATGTCACTTTACTATTACGTCTAACACTGCTTAGACAATACCTTTATTAATTCTAGATGTGTGTTGTCTTTAAATACACATCTTTCCTAGCTATTTTCCAGGCTTAGTCACTCGAACTAAAGATTCTTGATGCATATTGGCAAAGCCACCTGGAGGGGTAGAGATGGCAAATGAATGGTTCAGAAGGGCAGTCTGAGTATTTTCTCCTGAAGGTTCCTCAGTTCATGTGTGAAATAGCAGCCACTAAAACAGATTAAAACAAACTGAGGAATAATGCTACAGCATTAACAGTTTTGGGAGCTGTGGAATACAGTGCCCTGGAGGTGTTAGCATTCCAACTTGTGCATCACAAACTGCCTCAAAACTAACTTCCCTTTGTTGTCTTGTTGAAGAGGACAAGTCTGGTTTCCCCATGACCCAGATGAAAGGGCAGCTTGTAGTGAGCTGGACTCTTGATCTGGAGAATGCCTATGTGATACCGAAATCCCTGGTGAGTCTGCTGAGCAGGCTGGGGGGGTTTGGAGCAGCAAGGAAGTGTCTTGTAAAGAAAATGGGATCACTGGTTGTTTCCTGAATAGTGGCTGCTGTCAGTTACCTCACCAACAACATGACCACGCTGGACCGTTTCCCCATCAGCTTCAAAACCCACTTCTCAGGGAACTACTTCCGACACATTGTGCTGGGGGTGAACTTTGGAGGCCGCTATGGGGCACTGGGCATCAGCCGACGTGAGGAGCTCATGTACAAAGCACCTGTCTTCCGCACACTGAGTGAACTCATCTTTGACTTTGAGGAGGCGTATCGCCGCTGCTGGCACACTCTCAAGAAGGTGAAGCTGGGCCACTGTGTGTCCCATGACCCACACAGTGTGGAGCAGATTGAGTGGAAGCACTCCATCCTGGATCTAGACAAGCTAACCCGGGAAGACTTCCGCAAAGAGCTTGAGAGACATGCCCGTGATATGAGGCTGAAGGTAAGCAGCAAGGATGGAGAAGTAGTTTGCTGCTGCATCTGCTGATTTATGTGGCTGATGATCTGCTGGGGAAATGAAGTGGCAGGAGGCTTTTCTAGATGGTGGTGGAGTAGAGGGAGGCTGGGGCCTCTTTTCCTTTGTATACAGGCTGTTTCCCTAATGGATGCTCACACAGCACTGCAGCTGAAGTTAGCTTGGACTGTATACAGTCCCTGGAGCCATAGGTGTCACAGTAGCTTGGTTTTTCTGGCTTTTACATTTCTGATACACTTACCTTATCTTTTTATCTTTTATTCCCATATCATTGTTGTTAGGCTTTGTGTTTTCTGGTTACTACTCATATTGACTTTCTGCTCATGTTGCTCTTACTTTTAATTTTTTCTGGCAGATTGGCAAAGGAACTGGCCCACCATCTCCCACCAAGGACAGAAAGAAAGATGTCTCCTCGCCACAGAGAGGTCAGGCCAGCCCCCATCGGCGCAACAGTCGTGGGGACCGACGGTGAGTGGGGCTGCTGGGCAGGAGGCCTATCTAGACCATCTCTGTTTTACTCAGATTCCACTTCGCTGTCTGGTTTTGCATCCTTCTGATGTCTTATTTGGGTTCTTTCTAACAGGGGTGATACCTCTCTGACCTGTAGTAGCAGTTTTCCCTAGCCTGTGCCTTCGAGTTTATCATTGCTCAGGGAGCAGGGGGACAACTGGGGCCTTCTGTTTTGGTAAGGAGGAGGAAGGCAGCTCAAACAGACAGTGATCTTGGTAGCTGATATTCAAGCTTATGCAGGGGTCTGAGCTCTGGTGTCTCACACACCTGTGCCCCAAACTGATTCCAAAAGTTACCTGCTGTCAGTGAGATAGTTTTCCTGAAATTGATCTGGACTATCAGAGTGGACTTCCTACTCTTCCCATCCCGCACTCTCTTCTACAGAGATCGTTGGGACTTACTGGAGGTCACACAATAATCCTGCCCTCAATGGATTAGGATAAGTCTGAAGCTTTCCTGTCCTTTTCCTGTTCTGCCATCTCTATGTGCAGCATCTCCTGACTGAAAAACAGTTACTGAATGGTTCTTACCCTCTTTGCTCACAGGCCATCTGGTGAAAAGAAGCCTGCCGATTCCAAAGCCATGCCAGACCTCAATGGGTACCAGATCCGGGTGTGAAGAGCTGTGCCTTGTGTGCCTGGCTCCACAGACTTCTTGCTGGCCACAACTGGGACCTGGATTCACCTGCAGTGATTCTGACAATGGGGACAGGGGAGCGGGAGCAGAACAGAGTGATGATCTTCCCAGGTACTTCCTAGTGGGCCAGTCCCAGAGCTGGATCCCATGGGTCCCAGAGGATTCACCTGCCTATTTCTGGGAGAGGTGTCCATCTTAATTCACTGAAAGAAATATTTTTAAAGAAAAAATAAAGATGTGTACATTGGTGGGAGTTTGCTGCAGGAAGAATATGAAATGAGTGGGGTCAGCAGACTTGCTATCAAGTTTTTTGTGTTGATAGCAAGTAGATGAAGCATCTTGTCGACAGTACTTCTTCCTTGTCTGCACAGAAGTCTTCAGTAGGTGCAAGACCTGCAGGGCCAAGGGAGAAGTGATGCTGGAATGGGATGGCCCCTGCATCTTGTGCAAGAACTCCTGGTTTTGTCATTATGAACACTTTGTTTAGCATTGCTCTTGTGAAATACAGGGCTGAATTTGCTCAGCCTGATTTTTTGATCATACAAAGGCCTCTCATCTGGAGAAACCACATTTTGTGTGTTTAGTCCTGCCTATTTCAAAGCATTTCATTGTCTTGGGGAAAGGGGGGGGGAACGGCGGCAGCGGTGGAGGTAGACCATAGGATGATGAGCCTCTTTACCCATTGTGATGCTGGTGAGATGTTGCTGCAAGTCCTTTTGTGGTTGAGTTGGTTAGGATATGCCTATGCCATTGCCATATGAAAACAGGCACGGAGACTAGTCCCAGCACTAGAAGCGGCGGCAGGCAGGGGCTGGTGGAAGCCTGAACTTTAAGTCATCTCTTCATCAGCCTTCTATCAACTTCTAGTGACTGCTACTGTGAAAGCTTGCAGAAGACACTCTAGTTACTGAGGTATGAGTTTTAACAGTAAATAGTTAAAGTTTTAATGATGTGAACAGGTTTTACAAGCATTTTTCCTTTCTACAAGGGTCTTGCTCCTTCCTCACTGTAGTGTTGGTGCTAGAGTTACAGACACCTGTTGGTTGGAAGCCCTTCTCAAGGAGATTGCAGCTGCTTTCCTGGCAGCTCAGCTCCATGTTCTGGCTCTTCAGACAGCTGTGGTATTTAACAGCACCCCTTACGCTACAGCCTTCCCCAAAGGGCTGGGCTGTGCCTTTCTGCCCGCTTACAGCCTTGACTCTCACAGCTCTTTTCTGGGGAGCGCTGTACTACTGATTGAGCAGAATAACACTTGTCAGAAATCTGGAGCGCTGGAGTGCTGTCAGACCTCTCTGAGGCCTAGGGCCTGGAAACTGGGGATGCCAGAAATTAGAAAAGCATGGCCTTGAAGCGATCTGGATGTGTGGATCCAGGGGATACAAAAACTGACCTTGGGAGTGGGAATATTGTTGAGAGAAACTGAGTCTTGTTTTATCACAGCACTGACAAGGAGCTAAACTTTCTGAAATAGTACCTATTTAATTTTCTTAGAACCGTGTTGCTTCTTTGCTGGGAACTTGTTAGAAGCAGGATTCAGATTAGCACTAGCAGGTTTCTTGTTGCTGTCTTGCTGGGCCACACCCTCACGTAAGCAGAGCTATTTTGGTGGTAGAGGATGGGTTCTTATCCCCAAACAAATCAGCTCTTCTGTCCAGTTAAAGCAGTGTTAATCCTTGAAGCACCACCCACAAGCGATTTAACTCAGGCCTTACAGGTTCCTAATTGTACATCCTTAAGTGTGATGTAACTTGCAAGGCTCTATATCCACACTACTGCAGTCCGTCCTCCCAAGCTCTCCTTTGTAGTCTGTATTTTCTTGTATGACCAGGAGGACAATGCATAGGGAGGTGGCAGAATCTGCTGCTGATCCAACATCATCTTAATCCAGAAGAGGATGTCATTTCCCACAGTGCAGTGCAACACCTGTCCCCTCCCTTGCGCTCCAGCTACACACAACAACTTGAAAGTGCTAGCAAGCCAGGCAGCCACTTGAATGTGTCCTCTGGTCAATTTTATGTGGCTGTAAATTAACATATTTAACGATTGTGTTAGATGTAAAGGTACCACAGTTACCTGTAAATAATACGGGTCACTTGGAAACCACAAACTGCCTTTGATAATGTTTGCTATGCAGCAGACTGAAAGCTCAGGTGCCACTGTGAATCATATGCTAAGTAGAAGCAGCAGTCAGCAAGGGAGACTGAATGTTAGGGTTCATTAAAGTGGACAAAATCCAGAAAATAAAAATACTATAAAAGCCACTTCAACTAGGATGCATCCTCACCATGACTTTGGTTAGTTAGTTAATTCCAAGTAACTGGAAAGCTCTTAAGAATAATTAGCAGCTTCATAGAGAACGCATTCAACAGCTGGACAGACTTGAGCCTTTTTAGGTGGAAAGGCAGGGAAGTGTGTTAGGGGGAGGAAGACTTCAAAACAGATGAGGCAAGTGAGGGGTCAGCTGCAAGCTAATGATGCTTTCTTGAGATCAGGGCAAAAGGGATGCTCAGCAGCATTAGATCACTTGGGGCAGAATGGCTGAAAACAAAATGCTTTGTTTGACTTGGTAATTAAGCACTTTCCTGCAGGATGCAACTAAGGCAAATAGCTTAGAAAACCAAAGGAAGTGGATGTTTAAGGAATGACAGGTAGGGTTCAAGGTCTCTTAAGCCTCAGCTGTAGCCAGACAAGAATATCCTCTTTCAAGATTTAGTTGCACAATTATGTATGTTAGGAGGCATTTAATTCTTCTTACATATCTAATGGTGACAACTTCTCAAGATGGATGCAGGAGCAGACAGCAGCCCTCTACTAGGGTTACTATTTCAAGCCTTCTGTGTGGTAGAATTCCTGCCCCTTACTGTTCTGTATCTGCAGCTTTGGCAGATGGTGCAAGAAACTGGGAAATGACCAAACAATTCTTGCATTTGCTCCCCCCTTCTTTGTAACAGGATGAATCATTTCAATACAAAGCTTAGCTTCCTTGCTAACAAACAAGACAGCATCCCCCTGTGACAGATCAGTGCAACCCAGTGTTATACCATAAGAAACCTGAGGGTACAATGAAGGATGAACTTTTGCACTTCCACTTCTTTCCTCTCTCATCCACCTGCTCTGGCTTCTGGCCTATCCGCCTTTAACCATAAGTAAAGAAAAGCTGGTGATGAGTCTTCTGCAGTCTTTAGAGCTACAGAAAAGGAATGAAAATAAGCATCTAGACTGTCACTCATACTCCTTAGTGCCTGCAGAACAATAAAAGGTGGATCCTGAGTCCTACTATTTAATGTTAAATATTAATATGATTGTTCATGTAGCTCTGGGGTGTAAATTTCACTGTTCAGTAGGTCTAATCTGATGTCTGTTCTGCAGTACAAATCCTTCTGAACTCTGTGGAAGGGAACTGCATCTATACACGAGAAATTGATAGACACTGCCTGTGTTGTATGTGAAGTCTCGGTGAGCTTTGTAAGACTTGAACAAATGCTGACCTACTACTAGCAAAACTATTTTAAATGTAATGCAAGTCTTGAAATAAGAGTTTCTCTTTATACTTTTATGTAGACAAGTTCCTTGATACCTGGCCAACTGCAACTTTTTTAATGGATTAATGAGCAAAAACTTTCTGCTGCCGTGTCTCTCTGATGTAAACTTTGTATACTAAAGAGAGGGGTTGGGTGTCCATCAGTCTGTGACGCACTAGCCTTTTTTTTAACTCTGAAATGATAAGCTAAATGAGTCTTTAGGAACTTAAGGTACGTTAGCAAGTGTTTTAGCTGGGAGTGGAACGCTTTCTTTCCAGTTGGCTATTTTACCTGTGTGCCGCTGTATGGGTCAGTACATGGTATGCTTGGATCTGCCAGAAAAAATTACTCCAGAACAGTGGTTGAAACAGCTTCTGTTCATGCAGTAGCTGTATCACTGTTACCAGATCTGCTTAACATGAAGTATTTCAGGTGAAAGCCTTAATCAGGTGCCTGCCCCTTAAGGTAGGTTCATATGTGGTGACTGAAACATGACTGTCCTTAAAATTGTGGAGTTTAAGAATCTATCATAAACAGAAGAATGCTCCTGTTGCCAAAGGGCAAGAGCCTGCATTAGGTGGGCTTGACCTTGCTCCAGTGGCTCTGGCCAATCACTTCAGGTGGTTGCTTTAGCCACTTGCTCCTTCTAAGTATTTCAGGTGGTCCTGATGATCAGGCACTAGATAAAAGCAAGAGGCGCCCTGTGTCCCACGCGTACTGTGTGTGCAAATCTGGCTGAAATAACACCCCATATTCCAGTGGTCTTACACTGTTGTCCTGTCCAATATTAAGACATGCACTATGGGTTCATAACTTAACCTAAGAAAGCAAGTACTATTCTGGCTTGGTGTTTTCTCTCCCAGAGCAAGGTGGAGATGGTCCCTTTACAGCCATGCTGAACTCCTTAGGGAATTTTTGTCTGTTCTCTGAGCAGGTGTTTACTTGTATCACAACCACTCTTCTTCAGTGGTGCCCTGTCCCCGTCTGCTCAAGAGCAACTCAACTTGGGCCCAGAAGGCTACTGAATCCCCTGCAGTCTCTGCAGAACAGAGTTTCCCTCCAGGTCAGGGTTGAGATGGTGCTAGTGGGACCAGAGTGGTCCCCTTCCATGTGCATCCGTATTCTACTCTAGCACTGATAGAGTGCTCCAAAACCATTTACATCTATATCACTGGTACAGCTCAGAACTAAGAAATGGAAGGTTTCTTTCTTTAAGAACAATATCATGTGTGTCTTTTTGTAATTAATCAGTGTGGTTCTGTGTCCTTATGTAGCCAACACAGAACTTGTATTTAGATTTAGTTCTTACTGCACTTCCCATGGCCCTCATGTTGATACTTCTTCCTGCTTCCTCTGACACTTAGACAATAAAATTTCCTCTGTACTGCTCTCAGCTTGTGCAGAGAAAACAACATGTCTGTACTGTCTTTCTTTCTTTAAACTTTTCCTGTTGTCAGTCAGCTGGGAAGTGAAAGGCACAGCCTTGAGAGATGGTACCAGACAGGTGTAGATGTTCTGTACTTGCAACACTATGGACAGCTGGATCTCATTCTCCTTCAGTCATCTGAACAGGTGAGTATGTCTGTACACAGAGAGACAGCTGCCAGAGAATAAGAATTATGCATGTGCCTGTGTAGCAAAGGCTAAAACTCATGTATTTCCTCTCAAACTGCCATCAGTGAAGCTGGAAGGGGGAAAAAAAAAAAAAAAGCTGGATGCAGCAACAGAAATTTCAGGCTTGAAACACTCTGTAAGGGTTAACACCAGCCTCTGCTTGCACAGCTCTGCTCTTCAACACATGATCCAGTCTCCCTGGCCTGAAAAGCAATTCTGCTTAAGGTCTGTAGTTAGCAGCCTTCCAGACTAATGACCTCACCAGAACTTCTCAAGACAAATGCTGGGTTAATAAAGGACAGTCAGCTGCAAGATTCAGTGCATTCCCCCAGCAAGGGGGATCCAACTTTATTCAGGCGATCATCTTTCAGGCATATCATACCCCTTCTCTTGAGGGAAATGAGTAATAGCTGGGACCAGGGCCAGGATGTAGGCCCTGTACAGGATGTAGAGAAAAGGAATAAACATCCCCTAACCTGTTACTCCACAGAAAATGGCAATAGTCTTCCTTTTAGCTAATGTACTTATATGAACAACTTCTGCTCTGAGGGGAATTAATTGCACGGCACATAGCAGGTGGTACGAAGAGACAAAAGAAGAAAGCAGCCACTTCATAAACCTGCGTGGCCTGTGCTCAAGCCCAGGAGTTGACAATAGACTTCAGCAGCAGTAGGAAGCTTCTTGTTTCCCTATTAAATGCTTAATGATTAATATTAGCAAAAAACATTGAAGTCCTGTGACTTTTATAAACCTTTACTTAAGATGCTTGCTTGAGAATACCCTCTGCCCCACGTGTTACAAATTTTCCTAAAGATCAGATAATCCCCTATAGATATATAGGTCAGAGTGATTGCTAGACAATGGAGTAAGAAAGGCAAAATAGAACTTTCTGCTCCCTCTTAGATCAGGCTTTCAACCCCCACTACTGATAGATAGGCCATTAGAGATTCCACAACTTGGACTTTAGTGACAAACCTTTGTTTTGGAAAGGATACATGACTCAGTGAAGCAGTAATTAGAAAAAATTAAGAAAAAGAAACCCAGTCTGTTACTATGCTGAGAAGCACAAGAGGGCAAAACTTAAGTCTCTCATGCCTGAAAGCATATAGAAATCTATT
Source organism: Pedionomus torquatus (assembly GCA_013398155.1). Classification (NCBI taxonomy): domain Eukaryota; kingdom Metazoa; phylum Chordata; class Aves; order Charadriiformes; family Pedionomidae; genus Pedionomus; species Pedionomus torquatus. The sequence continues at coordinate 15,719 of VZRU01013257.1, forward strand.
CATGAAAGAGTGAGACTGAGCCTTAAGGGCACAATTCATGCTGGATTCACTGCAGGATTATGGAAGGCAAAGGTATATGACATGCTGTGGATAGCAGGCTGTTACAGATTTCAGTTAACTCAGATGGGTTGGCTTTACTGGGTTTTATTTTGGCAAAGAATTACTGCCATCCCATCTCAAACCTCACTCTGGAAGAGGAAGGAAGTAGAAGAATAGCTTTAGAATAACTACTGCATTCATCTACTTCCAGCTCGGAAGCAGCTCCTAAAAGTGGCCAGTAACTGCATAAACTTTAGACTGCTGTGGAAGGCTTTCCATCCAGAAAGAAAAGACTAAAAAAACTAAACAACATTGCTAAGACCTGAAGTCAAGGGTTTGGATTTTTGGTATAAAAGGAAAGACTGGATGGAACAATGCATCTTTTGTTGTAGCATGTCAGTGTTCTGCCCAGTACTTCTCCCACTTGCCACCTCAGCACCTGTCTTTCTTCAACCAAAGTTAGGAAAAATTTTCCAGCTCTACTACACAGCATTCCTATTCCCTAAGAGCACAGGAATCTGCACGCTAGAGCTGAAGTAAAATAAATACGTTTTAAATCAAAGGAAAAAGAGCTTCAAGACTAGAATGACATTTTCAGTGGAAACTGGAGGATAACTTGGCTTGACGGGAGAAACAAACTTGCACAATTGACAAAAGGAAGGAGCTTGAGGCATGCCAGCTGCTAAATCAGTCGTCTTTGTTATCATTATAGCAGAGGAGTTCTCTACAGAAACTCAGATTCATACTTTGAAACACGACACAGTGCGTTCAATGGGAGTGATCATGCAGCTTGCACATTTTAGGGTGATGGCACTCTGGAAAGCACTACAGGCCAGGCAGCTGTAGTCTGGTAAGGAGCAGGTCACAGCCAGCCATCCAATTAACTCACACAACAGGAAGCCTCCTGAAAGGAGATGCTATCCTACTAAGGCTTGTGTGCTCCTCCTTTTAGAAGAGCCACAAAAGGCTTTATCTGCATTTGGATGAGCAAATATGTCTGCAAACACCTAACAATACAGTCAATAAAACGTTCATTAGTGAGGTGGTGGCAATGGGAGGAGAAACTGCACTGTAGGAAGACCTGTCTGCTTTGCTGACTGCCAACACCACTCTCGTATCATTAGCAGCAGGACACATACCTTGATCCACTCTTAAAAGAGGTTCTCTCTGAGATGCTGAACTGTTCTTAGAGCCTCTAAAAGACTCTTCAGCAAAAAGGAACTAAGATCAAGTATATTTCTGAATTCTCCATGCTTCACAAAGCAGGTGGCATACAGGGCACTAATGATAAACTTTTTTGTTGTTGTTTTATATAACAGGAGTTATTCACATCTATGTGTTGGCTTCAGGCCTCCCATCCCTCCCACTTAACTCTTCAGGGGTGAAGGAACTCACTATCTTATGGCTTGACACTACTGAAATGTTGAGTTTATAAGAGAGCCCTAAATAATTTCAACCATTGCTTTTAACTGAAGAAATACAGCTGCAGAAGAAAATAAACATTAGTAACTCAGATAACTGGATATGGCAGTCATGGGAAAACAGCTGCGGCAGAGACACCTCATTAGGGAAAGGCATGGAGAAAGAAGACCTGAAGCAGCAGCCAAGTTTCATTTATTCAGAAAATGAAAGAAACAAAAACAATTATACTGTTTACCACTCCTTCCATCCCATGAAATTGGGAAAACTGATTATAAAGAACATCCTCATGAAGTGATGAACTTAAAACTCTGAGAAAGTGAAGGAAGTCCAAATTCTGTCTAAATAGCATAACTAGATACAGCCTAGCAGCTGTGGTGCAATCTAAGCTGTTGTATAGTGAAGATACTTGGTCAAACTTGTTTGCCTCTACAGCTGCAGAGTCCTGCAGCTTAGGAGACTGGTAACAGGGTATGTATAACACTGCCAGTGGTCTCTGGCATTCTCTCCCCTCAGTACCAGTCTCCTTGAGCTCTATGTCACTAAGATGATGCAGATGATCCTACCTCTATGATACCTTCCTTCCCTCTCTGCGTACAGCAGACGTTCCTGTCATTCCACTTTCATAACCATTTGCAGACCCCTCTGTAATTCATCAGAGAGCTGTGCTGGTGACAACTAGTCATGCATTAAGGTCAGAAAACCTATAGTCCCCCAGAGCCAGAGAGGCATTCACAGTTCTTCAGATCCACTTGATGTTAATTCCAAACTGCTCCAGGACACAGTAGTTTTTAGCTTCCTGAAACAGTTAATGCTGTAGGCTCTGTCGGGGTCTATACCACAGCTTCAGGGACAGTCATGAAGCAACCAACTTTCAACTCTGCCTTTGTCTCTCTGTATGCCATCAGTAGCAATGGTCCTGCATTTCTGCAACAGCTTCACCTATGAATGCCCAAGGAAGCACGTGTGAGCCAGGGCTTTGGGAGCTGCAGGTCCCTCTGGGAGCTACCTAACCTTCAGAAAGAACAATGAAGGACTTGCAGGCATTGTCCTGGGGTTTCTCAGCACATGATTCCATATCCAGTTATATCCAGTCAAGAATTTAACCATTCTAAGTTGGTACCATACTATTTGATGTACTGATTAACCTGTGGAACATCAGATTTTCCAATGAAAATATAGCTGGAACCTTAAAAGCTCCCTGAGATGCCTTCATGCAAGTTACCCAAAGAAAAGTCAAGTCTTTGGTTGAAATAAAACAGAAGCAGCACTTGTGATGTTGAAGCACAGCTCCTACACCTCAGTTACATCACAGGATTGGCAAGGGGCTTTGGGCAGTGCAGGGGCAAACAGTCCATCTGATGGTGCATCATGTGCACCTTATGGGTCTCGATAAGTGGGGGGCAGGAGGGCTGCTTTCACACAAACACACACTCCCCTTGTCAACTGACCATCAGGCTTAGCCAGCAATTACAACTGAAGCAACAGCCAAAGTGCAAAGTGCCAACACTGTGTCACAGTGGGTTTTGTTTTTTTGGTTGGTTGTTTTTAAACTTTTAACGTCTTCCAAGTTTCCTATTAGAATGTTACCAGCTGGTGGGAGTTATCCGCAACCAGGCTGCTTACTGGCAACCTCTTTTCAAGCCTGGCAGAAAACAAAGCTCTCAGTTCACCAATTTCTCTCTCCTCTCCTCCATTTACAAATGCAACCAATTGCCAAATCAGAGTAAGAGTACTTGCAGAAATTAGTGCAACTGTCAGACAAAGAGAGACATAGAAATACACAGCTCTGCGTGTACAAACAGCAACCCCATACCAGAACTCTTACCTGTGAAACTAAGGGCAAAGCTGCAAACCTACTCACCCCCAGACTGCTGTTCACTTACACAGACTCTTACATGTTATCCCAATTAGGGTAGCAAAAGCCATTCACACCAGGCAAATACCACACCATCTGGCAGGGTCAAGAAGGGAATACACGGTCCTATACACAATCATATGGGCACAGAATACAATCCCCACATGCAGAACCATGTTTTTGTACATTTTACAGAAGTGAGCTGTAAAAGATCAGCAGTACTCATTTTCTTTGGGAGGAGGGGACGGATTCATGAATGCAAACCATTTTGCAAGACAAGCCCAATGACAAATAAACCATCTCTGGGACTTGGGGATGTGCTGGGAGATAACAGCTAGGACTCCTCCTTCCTTCTTCTGAACCCTCATTACTATTGTCTTGTGTAGCTGATCTGTCTCCTCCTCTTTCACATCCCAGCCAGCAAAGCCTTGCTGAGCAGGCCCACAGAGGGTTCAGTTGCCAGGAACATGAGGTGCTGCAATTAGTTTGTATTTTTTTCTTAGATTAGAAAAAAATTTATTTTTCAATAAAGAAAGTAACATTTAAAATATCAAAGTTCCCCCAATATAACCCAGGAAGAGAGAACAGTATTTCAAGCCTCCTCATACCTTCCCATGAAAATCCAAGGTGGAATCAAATTTCCCTGCCTCATTTGTGAACATAAGGTTGATAATGTTTCTGCCAATATTACTCTCATCTCTCACATAAAAACTGAGCATCAAATGTCAGGCTGAACTGGACTGGGGAATCTGCCTTAACAAGTACAGGTCTACTGGTTTTGTACTGGCCAGCCCACTGCTGACAAAAGCACACTGATAGGACAACCAAAGGTACACTGGGATCCAACTGACTGACAATCTGGTCCCAAGTTACACAGCCTTCCCCTCCCTCCCAATGCCTGTCAAGAGACAGGAGTCAGTCCTTCAGGTTCTACCTACCTAAACTTGGCTGCCTTCAGAAAGCAGCAGCAGCATGAACTTCAGTCTGGCACAGGAGGATGCTACTGGTTGGCTATCTGACCCCGGCAGGCTGAATGGAATAGGGAGGGCACAAAGAGAAGGGCAAGTGACAATTAGCAGCATTTCCATCTGATGGCTCTGCTGCTTCTCACATGCCTTTTATTTTCATGTCTCTTTTGGGACCTCCCAGAGCTAGACCTTTCTGGGGTTGTCATGCCTTACAGGACAATTCTTCCACCTGATATTTACTGGGAGGATCACAAACATTTTCCCAACAGGTGCCACGGTAGGTATCATTCTGACTGATAGAAAGGAAAGAAGCCTTCCCCAAGACCTCCAGGCTTTTGCCACAGTTCTGGAGCTCCTGAGGGTGGCTCCATAGAACCCCTGACTCCATTCCTGGCAATCTCATTCCCTAGTCCGTTAGACACAGAAGGCAGCTTCTTGTAGTAACTGTTCGACTACACTAACCCTCCTGCCAGCAAGACAGCCCTTAAACGTTATTAAGTAAAAGCCATTTCCATGCAGTTAGCAGAGCCACCACTCTCAAAGGCAACACAACAACTAGTCCTGGAAGGACCATAATTCATTAACTATCATTGAGAAATTAAAAGACCCATCGTTCCAGTGTGAAAATATACTGGTGTATATCTCCTCTGTTGCTTGGTAGCAATTAAATAACCAGAAGTAGGCAGTGCTGCCCCTCTCGTTCCCATCTCCTTGAAGATCTCACACAGGGACAAATAAATAAGGGATTTAGGATGGTTCCTCTAGCACTAAAACATCTGCTAAACAAAGCAGTGGAACAAGGAACCCTTTAAGAGATGGTAATACCTGAATACAACTGGAAGCCCACTGCGAACACACCTCAAGTTTGCAGAGACCCACAAATTACCAATGCAAAAAGGACTCCAACTCTCTCATCCCTTTTTTTTTATAAGAGTGTAAGAGGAGAAAGTGACTTTGAGGGCTTGACAAGGAAAAGAGTTTTCTTCCAAGTTGTGCAATCCAGAGCCCAAACCATTGTATTTAGAAGAGTTTTTCTTTAGGGAACGGGAACGAACACTAACCCTCTCTGAGGCTGGAGATCTCCAAGCCAAAGCTAGCCAGCAGGCAGAGATGATCAGATGAATAAAAATGATTTGGTAAGCCATTTCCCAGCAACAGGACATCTTCAGAGAGCAGGGAAAGACGGCCAAGCAGCTTCAGGGCTCCATCGTGGTACAGCCTGCGACCTGACAAAAAAAATGGAAATAAACATCAGCCAGAGACTGGTGCCATCAGAGAGGGATGCTTGTCAGTGCTTTCCTATTCTTCCCCTGATGAGCGAAGACAGCCAGCACAAACACTACATGCACCTTTGAGCCTGGATGTGAAAGCAGTGAGCACCTTCTAATACTGCTGTTCACCAGTTTCATACACTTGCAGGTACAAGTAATACAAGTATAATTCACGAGGCAGTTGCTTACATGGTAAGTTCCTTCGTGGTACCAAGTCCTAGCAATAACTTCAGATTCTCCCCTTAGGAGGAATTTATCTTTTCATTCCTGATCTCCTCCTCAAAGTTGATTTTGACATGATCCAAACCAGCTCAGAAAAAGTTCCTGGATGCATTTACACATAGTCTTTAATAAACAGAACTCCTGTTTCAGGCAGCAGAGAGGTGGTGCCATTGTAAGGCAACCAGTCTCTCCACCTTCTAAGGCCAGTATGCGGTCCCAAGTCAGATTAGAAGTTCAAACCTTGAACTCAGAACCCTCAGTGCTGCCTGCTAACGGGAGCACAAGACACACGAAAGAACAGAACCAATTCTACTGTAGCTCCCTCAAAAGTCTACATGAACCTAAGATAAGCAGCTCCAGTTTTTCCATAGCAAAGATAAACAGTATTTTCTCATGTTACCTGAGCAAATTTTGCTTGCATCATTTCACAGTCACATCCTCTAGATTCATTTCAGCTTAACAAAATGCACTGCCTCACCCAAAACTGCACTCTGGCTTGCCCCACAGAGCTCTCCCAACATCACACGGATTAAGTTCCACGTTGCCATACTCACCCCCACTCCTGCCATTCTCCACAGGCTCTGCCGAGTAGAAAATATAATCCACAGTGCATCCCAGCCCCATGGGCATTGTTGTAACCTCTGGGCGTCCTCTCTGTGGCAGGAAGTGGCTGTAGACAGAGGTCAGGTTGAGGCCATGCTGGATAATGCCTGAAGACCTGCACATGAACAGCCAGTGTTTACCAAGGAAGGGAAGAGGATGATGCAGTGTTCAGTACTGCAGTCACAGTTGAAGCTGGACCTTTCCTTGCTGATGCAACTGTCCAAACTATTCCTACTTTGAGAACACGCAAAAGACAGTCTTTCAGTATTATTCATTCTGTTTATACCAAAGACAAAGTGGACTATAAAGTTCCTCTGACTCCAACACCCAGTCCTGTCTATGCCTTTCATTTTCAGCCACACCAACACAATGCTGACAGAACAGCACCCCACTGCTGGAACAACCCTTGGTGGATCTGGCTCCTTCAGATAGCCCTCCTTTCCCTTTTCCACCCTCACATTTATTTCAGCCTTTACTTCAGCCTGACCTTGAGTGCTCAGAAAAATGAGCACAGGCTTGAAGGATGGGGCCATTGAAGGTGCACCAAATTACCTTGGGATGAATGGCTGGGGATCAAGGTCTTCCACCATGGCTGCAGGCTTCGGCCAATGTGCAGGGCGGTCTGCAAAGGAGCAAAGAGATTCCAGCCAGTTCTACACAGATCCTGGAACAGGTTCCTCATCCCAAGTCTACAAAGCTGCTTCTGACACCAGTGGAATCTTTTTGCCCAAGAAGAGCACATAATTTCCAGTCATAGGTACTTTAAAGAAAAATATTCCAAGAAAATCCCAGCTCTAAGACTAACAGAAACATCCTAAGTGCAGAATATCAGTGCAAACAACTGAGAAGTCCTATTCTGTCCTGCTAAGTATTATCAAAGCTCAGGGTACTTCAACCTTTGGTTTCAAAGACAGTTTATTTGCCTTAGCCTACAACTTGCTCACAAGGGTGTCCAGAAAGACAGAACAGAAATGCAGAGAGCAGAACCAGCCATGCCACAAGGCCTAGAGGTGAGGCAGTGTCTACTGAGTACCAGCATCCAGAGACATCTAGGTTGTGGCCATTGTGACATTATAGTCTTCAGGTTAGCTCTCCCCCATCAAAAATCTCAAAGCAGAAAAGAAGATATATACATATATTTCATTTCAGAAGAAGGAACACAGTCAGTGTGTATGAGGGTGGTATCAGATTGTGCTCCCCTGAGCTCTCGTGGAACCCATTAGTAATCACACAGCCACAGAAGGCATCTTTTTGCCTTGTGCTTCTCTTGGCAGTCACTACCTTCACCTCAAGTTTTCATCAAAATCGAGCTAGGAGAGTAACAAGCTGAAAGTCTCCCATTAGTACCTGGTTTAGCATCTGTCACGCCTTTCAAGAGGACCAGCTGCGGTGGTCGTTCACAGGCAAATTCACAAAAACGAAACTGGAGCAGGAAGTCCCGACTGTACTTACGTCTGTCTGCAGAGAAAAACACAGGTTAAGAGAGGAAAATAACTACAATGAAGTCACACCTATAGGGAACATCCACATACTCTTTAATCGTTACACCTCTTAGACCTCTTCAATTTGAGAGAAGTTTTTGTACCCAAGGACTCTGATATCATAAGAATGGGAATCTTAATAACCTAAATGTAGAACAGAATACACGTGTAAATGTAGAAGAACCAAGCAGTTATTGCTGTCTCTTTAGCTAATGCAACAGTCACGGTCAGCACCTTCGTGAAACAAAATGAAGAATGTCACCTCTGAGACACTACAAGTTCAAGGGACTTTTAAGCAGATCAGTTAGTATGCAAAATACAAATTACAGATATCAAGTTGATTAAAGCTCTACATTCAAGATTCCAACAAAAGCTATTTAGAGGGTGCTCCTTTTCTTTTTTATTTAAATGCTGTCCAAGGACAGTAGAGAACAGTCATGACTGTAACTGGGCTCTTACAAATGACTGTGGTGTGCAAATACTGCTCAAAACCATTAGCTCTACAAAAAGACTTAGATTGGATCATTGGGCCAACATTAACGGAATGAGTTTCAATAAGGGCAACTGCCAGGTCCTGCACTTGGGCCACAATAACCCCATGCAGCGCTACAAGCTTGGGGAAGTGTGGCTGGAGAGCTGCCTGGCAGAAAGAGACCTGGGGGTTCTAATTGACAAGTGGCTGAATATGAGCCGGCAGTGTGCCCAGGTGGCCAAGAAAGCCAATGGCATCCTGGCTTGTATTAGAAATAGTGTGACCAGCAGAAGTAGGGAGGTGATTGTCTCCCTGTACTCGGCACTGGCAAGGCCACACCATGAGTATTGTGTCCAGTTCTGAGCACCTCAATACAAGAGAGATATCAAGGTGCTGGAGTGAGGGCAATGAAGCTGGCAAAGGGCCTGGAAAACAAACCATACAAAGAGCAGTTGAAGGAGCTGGGATTGTTTAGTTTGAGGAAGAGGAGCCTGAGGGGAAACCTCATCACTCTCTACACTACTTAAAAGGACACTGTAGAGAGGTTGGTGTTGGTCCCTTCTCGCAGGTTATTAGTGATGGAACAAGAGGGAATGGCTTCAANGCTACCCAGGGAGGTGGTTGAGTCACCATCCCTGGACATGTTTAAAAGTCATTTAGATGTGGTGTTGGGGGATATGGTGTAGGGGAAAACTGTAGAGTAGGGTAGATGGTTGGACTCGATCCCAAGGGTCTTTTCCAACCTAGATGATTCTATGATTCATTCCCACAAACAGCTGCAGCTGAAAGCTGTGGCTCCTGAACATGGCTTAAAATTGCACAAAAGCTTAAGTTGAAGAATAAGAAAGAAATACACAGAGCAATTGTTACTGGTAAGGGAACATTCAGCTCCTGACTAGAGAAAAGAACGGCAGAAACCGGGCTACAGCAGTAGACTCCAGAAAAACTAAATTTAATTCATATACCAAGGAATTGAATAGAAGAAGAGAATAATTGCTGAGTGCCTCATGCAATACATGTCCACAAACTGTCCATCCTCATCCAACTTATGTTCTCAAGTGCACACTGGAGCTCACCTGGTTTCTTTGGCTGGCACAGGGTGACATATTGGCAGTTGTCTGTTATGCCCAGTGAGCTTGGCCACAGTGGGGCTAGCAGTTTCCGAGAATACAGCTGTTGGGAAAATTCTTCCTGACCAGAAACCTGCACAGAGGTCAGAAACAGGAGCGGAAAGATCAGCAGCACAGAGCAGAATTTTTGCAAGCTATTGACAATCTGTGTACGTTCACTTTCCAGGAGCAAGACAGGAGAATGTCCTCACAGAAAGGCATGAACTAAACTATTCAGATCATGGTGCAGATGCAATGAACCTTCAGCATGGAGGACAGATACAATTAGCTAGAAGTCACCTGACAAGATATTTTGCAGCCATCTATTTACTGAACTGATGATTTAGCTTGAAAGGCAATGATGTATTTGATCATGGGTGCACACTAACAGATAACCACAAGAGACTCTAGCACAGGTGCCCATTTCAAATGGTTTTTAGGTCAAACACCCACATAAAATTTCACTAAGTCTTGGTGGAGTTGTACTCCCCTACACTTCCAGTCACCCAGGCATAAAAATCCCATAGCAAGGGAGAACCAGGATCTGAAATTAAGTGGTCTATTATCACTTGTCTGCATGAACAGAAACCAAAAGAGCAGTGCTGAAAACAACATGCACACATCTGTCCACCTCTCTCCCCAGCAGTGCTGGAGGCATGGGGGAAGGCTGATGAATAACTGAATTCAGTACTCAGACTATTTCCTCACAACAAGAAAAAGAATGCAGTCATGCAATACTGTAGCAGCATGCAACAAAGAGCTACCCCATCCGAGTTCTGGCTGGCACCTACCTTCCAGGCTGGCATCCCATGGTAGGAAAGTTCACCATTCCGGATGAATTTGTAGAGTGGAGAATCAGGTACAGAGTTCAGGTCTCCACACAAGATGACAGGATAGTAGCTGCCTTCAGTAGTTTTTGCGATCTTGTCAATCTCGGCTAGGAGCAAGGCCATCTGGGCCAATTTGATATCTCCCCGACGGGGATTGAACAAGACATGAGTGTTGGCCACACACAAAGGACTAACTGTCTCCAGATCTAAGCCCTCTGGGAGCAGAGGCTGTAGCAGCAGCACCAAGCCCACGTTATCCCGATTGAGGATGCCTATGCCAGGCCGGAAGTATTCTACAGGGCTGACGGTGATCAGCCGGAAGCGGCTGTGCTTATAGCACACTGCACAGCCATCTGTCTTCGTCCCAGTTCTCCGTTTATAGAAGCACGCGAAGCCTGAAAAGAAACCATCACCTACTAAAAAGTTTAGCCAGACACTTCCTCGGGCTCCCTGCCCATCAGCTGGGGAGTTCAGCAAGTTTGTGTAGCAGAAGAGGTTCCTACTACTTTTGGGTACAGCATTATATTCAGTTCTGTTGCAATAATCGCAGTTTACCATTTATCACTGAGGGCATTTTTTTTCCCCTTATTCTTCTAGGACAATCTCATCTTTGTTACTCTGATCTGTCAACTCTGAGAAACATCAGTGACAATAGAAAGGGCAAAGGTCTAGGCAGATGCTTCAGAAGTAGGGAGAGCAGCCACACGACAAACAGGAAAAGCTCTCTCAAGACCAAGTGCTTTGAAGACATTAGGCAGGAAGGACTGCTTGGCCAGTCCCATGAACTAGAGGTACACACACAAAAGCAGGACATACCCATCTCCTTGAACTTCGGTTCCAGCTGCTCCCAGTAATGGTTCTCTTGCACCTCCTGGAGACATAGAACCTGGAAGGAAGTCAAAGACCTCACTCGCTCCACCAGTATTTGCTAGTTACCTTGTCTTGGGGAAGGAAGAAAGTGGAAAAGTGCATTCTCATACCAACCCCTGCAACCAGAAAGGTCATCACCGCAACTCTGTCCTGTACGGATTTCCAGATAGCAGTAACTTTCTGCATCACATTAGCTTATCATTCACTGTTACAGTGACAAGGCAGAAGATCCTTTGTCACACAAAGAGGACTCAAGGAATAGAGAAAATCATTATGTCCTCTTCCACACAGGCTTCCCTTCCTGTGCTGCCTCATAAACTTGGTCCTTTCCTCCCCAAACACACATTATCTCTTCTTCCTTTACTTATGCTGTTTAAAGATGTTAAGTCCTGCTATCAAAGTATGACTAGTTTCTACAGTAACACAATCAAAACAAGATAGACACCAAAACCACATATGTATGCACAAGGCCTCAAACAATCTCAGAGGAAACAGTGTTCCACTACTAAGCAGGTAGTATCTTCCTAGGACTTTTCCGAACATTTCTTTTTTTAAATGTTGTTAGGTCAAACAAAAAAATTCAAATTTTGGTAACACTGATGTGGGAAGGGCTCAAGTCATACTCACATCAGGATCCCAGTGCTGGATCTCCTGTAAAAGGTTTGGAAGACGGTAGTTCCACTTCAGGATGTCTGGGTGACAGTGTAGATAGAGATCAACTCCCTGCTCCACCAGGTCCTGGGCAAGGATGTTGTAAGACATGACTCGAAATTCAAAGAGAGGAGTGTCTTTCGAGACCTGCTCCAACGCACAGGGCTGGGCAGAAAGATCCTCCCAGTCTCTCCACAGAATCTCTATATGCAAGAAATAAAAAGCCAAGTTACAGCCATACAGGGTACCCTGCTGATACTTTTGTTCCCCTGGGACCCACAAAATAGCCATTTTCATTCATAGAATTACAGAATGGTTTGGGCTGGAAAGGACATTAAAGATCATCTTATTCTAACCCCCCTGCCATGGGCAGGGACACCTCCCACTAGAGCAGGTTTCTTAAAGCCCCATCCAGCCTGGCTTTNGCCCCAACCGGCCTGGCTTTGAACACTTCCAGGTGAGGGGCCTCCCCAACTTGTCCAAGCAACCTGTTCCAGTGTCTCGCCACCCTCACGGTGGAAAACTTCTTCCTGGTATCTAATCTAAATCTCACTTCTTTCAATTTAAACCCATTTCCCCTTCTCCTAATGCTACACTCCCACATAGGGAGCCCTTCTCCATCCCTCTTCTAGGCTCCTTTCAGGTACTAGAAGGCCATTATAAGGTCTTCCTGGAGCCTT
>VZRU01013260.1:4064-18001 GCA_013398155.1 Pedionomus torquatus
AGCCCCCCCGGATGGGGACCATGGGCCTTCCAGCCCCCAGAAACAGAGCCAGCCCCTGGCATAGGTCACCCCCTGAGATGGAGGTGCCTTGGAGCTGCCACCACCCCGATGCCCAGCCTGGGGGGAGGCTCAGGAGCTCCAACCCACTGTGCTCTCACGGTCCCACTCCCCATCAACAGGCTGCTGCCCCCCTACGAGGGGTTGCCAGGAAGGGCTGCGGTGGCCAAGCTCCAGCAGCCCCCCAGGAGAGGGGGACACACCAGCTCCAGAGCTCCTGCGGGGGTGGGCTCTGCCCCATGGGAGCCGAGCACTCGCCGTGGGTCAGGGGCTGCCCAGGAGCCGCAGGGCACAGCCACCCCCCGACCCAGCAGTCGGGCCTTTTTCTCTGCCCCCCACACCTCAACTGCGCGGCTGCAGAGCCTCGAATAACCCCATTCAGAGCAAAATTGAACACTTCTTCCCCTCCCTCAGCGGAACTCAGGCCAAGGCAATTAACATTTCTGACTGGGGAGGGGAGAAAAATTATATCCCAACAGTTCATTTGTCTTTTGTGTGACTCTTCCCTCCTCCCCCTCCCACCCCGCTTCACAAGCACGGGCCCAGGAGTCTATTATGGATCCCGAGGAGGGAGGGTGAATCGCAAGCTAATTTTACCTCCTTCACCAATGACAGTTGCTGACGTTCGAATTAATGAAAATAAAAATTCAACATGGGATGGAGTCTTGGCAACTGCCTGCCCACGCGGAAGCCAGTGCCCCGGTGCCGTGGCTGTCGGAGCAGCCGTATCCCACCTTCCCCTCGCCAGCTGAGCGGGGCTAAAAATAAAATAAATAAAAGGAGGGCTGAGGGAGGCGTGGGGAACCTGCCTGTTCGTCCTTCACCACCTCTCACTTCTTAATGGCTCCATCCAGCTCATTCAGGCACAAAAAAGACTTCAAAAATAAAACCCCGAAGAGCTTGCGAGTGTCTGTGTTTGGCAGACACAAACACCCGGCCCCGATTTGGAGCTGGAAACGCACCTTTCCCAGCACCAGGCGCTACCTAAAGGCTCCGCTCCCGGCTTTATCTTCCAGGCTCGGAGCGAGACAAAGACCCCGCATCCCGCTCCGCCTCTGCAGGAGGGACGGGGCTGAAGCGCAGGAAGGGGTTAACGGGAGAGGAGGGGGGGAAAAAAGCAAGAGGCAGCCTTCTAAATGAGAAAGGCAGCACAAAAGCAAGAGGGAAGATGCTCACATCCATTTACTGCATCTGCTGCAGCCTCTCTCCAAAGCAGACCCAGCGACTCCTGGAGAGGATGCTCCCTCAGAGGATGCTCCCTCGGCCGTGAGATGTTTAACGCCCATTGAACCGGGGGCACCCAACATTTACAGCTCCCTACAGAGCTGCACAAACCTTTAAACGACCCTTGAAAAAGAAAAGCGCATGTTCTCAAGGCCCCTTCTTCCCCTGAAGAAGGCAAGATTTAATGAGGTTCCCTCTCTCCCCCCCCCGCTGCTGAACACCCACTCCCCCTGTGAGTCACCGGGGCTCCTGCTCCCGCTGCCCAGCGGAGCCACGACCCAAGGCAGCAGGCACTGACGCTTTTTTTTTTAAAGTTTTTATTTCAATATGGCGCCACTGCTAGAAATGAAACACTCACGTGGAGCTGAGCAATTCAAAAGGATCCCTGGGTGAAAAGCAGATGAAAGTTTGTCCTGTGGGACAGCAGCCCCCCTGCCTCCGCAAACGCGAGGGAGCCCAGGCTCCTCCCGGGGTTCCCGTCCATCCCCACCCTGTGGGGCACTCCCCGTCCCACCAGCCCCCTGTGCCCTTTGGGGTTTGGGAACAGCCTTATTTGAAGGGATCTCCATGAGCCCCGGGAGCAGCTCAAGCTCCAGCCCAGCCCAAGGAGAAGCTGTAGGATGGAGCTGAGGATCGGTCCACCACAGTGGCCCAGCTCTGCTCTTCAGTGCCTAAATCCAGATCACATCTGCTCCTGGCAGGCTGGGGGGCACACAGGACTCTGCTCTGTCTAGGGCAAGCCAAGGTGGAGGTGACTTGTCTGAGGGGGAAGAATCTGTCCTGTGCTCAAATACGCTCCCAAATCCAGGCTTGCAGAGTCACACGTGCTCAGACCCAAGGACCTTCCTCCGGCAGGGCCCTGCCCACCGCGACGGCTGCTCAGGAGCAGCCCCAGAACACCCAGGATCGAGGAATCCTCCTCCTGCTCCAGCTAGTTCCCCAGGGGCTTCCTGAGCCCTGCCCCACATCTGGCCAGCTGTGTCTGGGACCCCCAAAGAACCCACCCTTCACGGCCGCATCCAGCTCAGTCACCAACACCCAAGCACTGGGAGGAGGACACTCAGACCGGCTGGAAGCAACGCTTTATTTCACTGCCTACCCAAGCAACTAAGCAAGAACTCTTCAACTCTTGAAGTCCCTCCAGCTCCCCTGTGCTTAAAAATACAGTCCCCAAACCTAAAGAAAGACTCCCTTGCAGAAAGAACTTATCTGCTTTCGAGAAGACACAACTGTCCTGGAGAGAGGCAGGATCCTGCCGAAGCCTGGGGGACGCAGGGAGATGGTCCCTCTCTCTCCAGCCTCTGCCAGGAGCTGGGGCCACGGGAAGCCCCCGCGGGCACTCCCTGGTTTGGGGGCCTAGGCTAAGCTGCGGGCTCCTCTTCTGCGCCCGTGGCTGACGGGAACACGGCTTCCTCCGCTCCCGGCTCGTCCTGACCGCTCAGCGCTGCGCTCTGTGCTCTAAGCCCTGCCTCAGCCTCCTCCTCCTCCTCCTCCTCCGCAGCTGGGGACGCACAGGGAAGCAACAGAGCACCGTTAGAGACAGGCACAGGCTCATCCTCCAGACTGGCACCGAAACCGCAGCCCCAGACCGTCCTGTGGGCTCTCAGGGTGGCCGCAAGACAGTCAAGTACTAAAAGCAGCACCGTCTACCCTGACAGAGGCCACTGGCTCTGACGGCCGACCCTCCACAGACCCACCCTTCTGCCCCCTGAGACTGGCTCAGAAAGGAAAAGGTAACACTAGAAAGACGTGAGTGGTGCTGGTTATGGATTTTCAAGCCTGGCCCCGCAGCGTGAGGCTGCCTCCAGCCCCGGCACCGCTGCAGAGCGATGCCTCGGGCACCCGGGCACGGGCTGCTCCTGGCAGAGGAAGATGCCAACCTCTGACAACAGGGAACAGCCCGGCAAGCCCTCTTCTCTCCCGCTTCTCTACTCAGAAAGGCCCCAGCAATCAAGTACGTGCTTCAGAGAGTCCGTTGTGTTTTTAAGAGGATCCTTCCCTTTTCAAAAGGCTCCTCTAAGCCGTGGGGAAGGGCCTGGCCCCAGTCAGATTCTAGCACAAGAGTCTGTGGGGTGTAAGGAGAGAGCAAAGGACAAAGCTCTGCAGGTCACCCAGCTGGCACCGGGACATGAGCTCTATTAAGAAAGGTTATAAATTACCCGACCCTCACCAGTAAATCAGCACTTGGAAATGAACCTGTCTCTTGTGATGAGACTCCCTTCATCCTGGCAGGCTCCAGCCCCGACCCACCCACATGTCCCTTTGGCTGAGCATCTGAGCGGCCACCCTGCTGGGGACCCAGGGATGTCACCCAGCACCTCCCTTCTCCCCTGGGAGGGTGCTGCCTGGGAAGCCCATCTTACTTCAAGCCGTTACCCAGAGAAAATTTGAGTCCAACTTGAGGTTTATCACCATTCAAGGCCTCACACCTCATTCTCCAGTGACGATGCCTCAAAAAAGCCACTTCTGTCTGACCAGGAAACAGAGAAAGCCAGGCCCTTCAGACGCAAGGTTTGGTACAACCAGAGCTTGCTTTTGCTCGGGTCCACGGGAGCCCAACAGGCCCAAAGCAAAGCAGGTTCCTCAGCCCGTGGCTCCAGCAAACAGGCCTTTCCTTATCCCAAGGAAGGGTCGGTCCCAGGTACGGAGCTTTCTACCCAGAGGGAAGTCAGCATCCCAACCCGGAGCGCTTGAAACCTTCCCTCCCAGACAGTTACAGTGGGCTGGGGCGGTTAACCCGGGCACTCCTGCTGCTGCAGGCGGCGAGACAAAGGCGCTGCCGCCTCGGGCCCCAGCAGAGCGACCGTGAACTGTGACCGTCCGTGGTCTCCCCACAGCCCCTCACGCCGTGTGGGTCACGGGGACAGAGAGGCTGGCGCAGGTACTACGATTCCCACCCCCATCGCAAGAACCCCACGGCTAAAACCACACACGCCCCTGCGCTTACTGGTTACCTTCAAACAACAGGAAATCCCTACTGAAGGGAGCAGCAGCGCTGTAACCAGAGCTACCAGCACCCGAGCAGAAAAAACTGCCTCAGCACAAAAGCCACAAGCACCTTCTTCCCAGATGTGCCATCTCCTCCAGCACTGAGTCACTCGAGGGCTCTGCTCCAAAATAACTCAGTCTGGCAAAACTGCCCAAAAGACCGAAATGTGCTGAGCAGCAGAGTGCAGCGGGAGCGAGCCGGGACCGGGGGAAGGCAGGAAATCGGCCTGGGGGGGGCATCCTGGGTGATCAAATCAAGGACCACAGCATCCGGAGCGCCGGGGCAGGCTCACACCGGGGTGGCTCACACCAGGGCGGGCTCACACCGCTGTGCAATCACCACTCGCTGAAAGGGCTACTCAGACCTCAAGGCCTTTCCTAAAAAGCTTTAAACAGAAAAGAAAGCGCCACTTCTGCCCTCCCCATCCCAGCACCCTCCTCTCCTACCTGGTACTGTGAAGTCCTGAGTGTAGATGATATCGTTTTCAATGTCATACAAGTCGTCATCCTCTTCCTCGTTGTAGCCATGCAGATCTTCCAGATAAGGCACCACCGTCATGCTCCTCCACCGGTCCTTGGTCTCGGGGCTGGGAGGGATGGGCACCAGAGCCTCTGCCTGAGCGTGTTTCTTACGAAACCAACTGCAAAAGTCAAGAGCAGAGTTTCATCAGCACAGCTCCGCTTCTCGGAAGGCACACAGAGATCCCTGACACTGCGAGACGGCCCTGTCCCACCCGAGTTCAAGGGTCGGTGCGGTTTGTTTATGGTGAACTTCGCAGACTGCTTTATACCACTGCAGGATTTTTGATAAGCAATAAGCAAGAAAGGGAGGTGTGCCTGCTGACAGCCCTGCAGGGACACCAGCAGCTGTGCCACCACCCCACAAGGCTCTCCATCCACCGGGGGCTTTGTCAGCTGAGGGGAAACCCACATCCCTGCCCGGCTGTGAGGGAACAGGAGCCACCGGGGCGTGTGGGACACCCCAGCAGGGCAGCCCAGGGCTGGGAACAGAGCGGGAATGTTCTCCCCGTTGCCAACTCCAGCCCAAACTACCTGTCTCTGGGTGAAAATACAACAGCAGAGCTCCCCAGTCAGATTGTCGATGTCGGCAGAGAAGGAGAGGGTTCTCCCAAGCTCAAGCCAAGGCTCATCCAGCACAATGAAGCCAGAGAAAGTTTACAGAACGTCAGTTTAAGGAGCGTGCTTACTCACAAGCTCCTTTAACAGGCAGTTTCCAGCAACACCACAGCAAAAACGCTTATACTTCATCTTTTTATCCCACCTCTATGGGAAGGGACTTCTATTCCCTTTCAAACCAGCAGCCACGGTGCTGCCATCTGCCCAGTACCAGATACCAGCTCTGAAAGCTGTTCTTAATCGGATTGCGAATCCGACAGGCTCGTGTCACATTAGTGTCTCAGCAGCCAGATGGGTGCCCTATGACATTCTCATGGTGCTTTCAGAGCAGGGTTCCAGCTCCGGGATGTTTCTGGGACACTCATCAGTGCCGCGGGTAGGCACCGAAGCTTTCCCAGGAGTACTGCTGGAGCCCCCAGACCCCCAGGATTCCTCTTGAACGGAGCCAGGGACAGACGTTCCCTGAGCCCCGGGGACTTCGAATGCACCCTTCCAGTCCCCACACCTCTGTGCTGCCCCTACAACAGTCCCCAGCGGGCAGAGCTGGCCACCTGTGGCCAGCAAACAAGGTGGGCCCCGGCCATCCGGCTGCTGCCTCCGCGGTACCTGGAGGCCTCCACTGGCTTTGGCGCAGGAGGGAGCCTGTCCCAGAGGCGCTCCATCAGGCTTTTGCTTACACCCTGCCCTGGAGGGTCATTCTACACAAAGCAAGGGTCAGAATGCATCAAACTCCCCCACACTTGGGACCGTCTCCCAAATGGCAGCCTGCTTTGGAACTGGCACCGGTACCGAGCCTCCCGTTCCCACGCCGCGGGCTAGGTGCCAGCCAAGGCACGATGACCGCTTCCTCCCAGGCTTTGCGCGGTGACAAAGCAGAGAAAAGCCTCCCAAATCATCTTTGATTTTGTGCTCACCTGGCTAAATATGATATAGACGCCGCTTCCCTGCACAAAGGGACATTCGGAGTCTCTCGCAGCCTGGAAAGTCCAAGCTTTTTTCCTGCTCGCAAAGTTCACTTGAGGCTACGAAGGGGCACTGTGTCGGGAGGCGGCTTAAGGCCTCTCTGAAAACACCCCAGAAGCAGAGCAAGACCTGAAACTGTCCCCTCCTGGCGCATTCATGTCACAGCCTGAGGAGCTGGTGCCCCAGACAAGCTCGGTGTGACATGGGGCTCCAGCTCCGCGGGCACCGGGAGCTGCTGCCATGAGCAGGGCCCGCAGCCAGGCCCCGGAGAGCTCTTACAGACCTCAGCCATCTGGGTTTCATCACTCCCGTTCCAAATCCATTTTCAAAAGCAAGGGCTGGATGCACCTCCTGCACTGCAGAGCTGTAATTATAATTTTGTTCTGGTCCTACATTGCTTTGACAGTAGGGCTGAGGGAAAAAAAATAAGTGGCATTCTAACAAAACCATCCGGTAAAAGCAAGGAGTTGGGAGATAAACAAGTGGGAATGGAGCTCCCGGGACAGATCAGCCAGGATCCAGAGGAGGAGGGAACCCTTCTCCAGAATCCCTGCTCCACAATGAGCATCTTTGCACTGCTTTCTCTGCAGTGACCGAGTCTGAAGTCAGGCTCTGCTGCGAGGCAGACGGCATCTCGCCCTCCTCAGGAACAGAGCGAAGGAGTCCTACCACCCGCAGTCTTCAAAGGAGCCACGATTCAGTTAATCCCAGAGCCTAGGAAGGGAACCACGTCCTGGCCTCCCCTGCTGAGGGTCCGTGGAGATGGACAAGACCCCAGATGGCTCCCAGCCCAGGTGGCACGTTCCAGTCCCAGCTGCGGCTCAGCCACCGGCATCTCCTCCACGGTCACACCATGATGGTGCTGGAAGCCTCTGGGAGAGGTGACAGAGAACCCAACACAGATCTCATGTGCCAGGTACAAGCTCTGGTTCCCAGTGTGGCACCACAAGAGGTAAGAGAAAGGCCAGCCCAGGTGCTGCAGGAACCGAGCAGGGCCCACAGAGCTAGATTTTGGCCAATGGTTCCAGCAAGGCCTGTGGGTGGCTTCCCCGGGGCTGTGCGTGGCACACAGCGCTCCCAACTCAATCATTTGACTTCCTTCCCTCGGGAGTCTGCTTTCGTGGGGCAAGTGACTGCCAAGATGGCAAATCCAGCCCGGCAGGATCCTCCAGCACAGACCAGAGGACCCAGCAGCCACCAGTTATTCTTGCCAGGGGCACTGGAGCTGGAGGGATCCAGACTACGTGCCAGGGACCTACGGAACGTAGAGGAGAACCGAGCTCAGAAGGACTGCCACCAAGAGGGACGTTTTAAAGGGAGAAAGTCTGGAAGTCAGCAGCAAATGGTGTTTTTATTTTGCTGTATTTCAGCTTTGCCTCTGTCTTCCCTTCTGTCCTACTTACCAGGAGAGTAAAAATAGGTTTTTATTAGCAGCAGAAACCTGAATCACTGTACTCTAGTCATAATGATTCTATCCTCTGGGAGGTGATTTCAAATACTTGCATATGCATATATGGTAATGAGGATACAGAGTGAGAAGAGAAATTCATTGAAGTTCTAAGAAAATCAAAGACCTCTTAGAAGGAGCCTCGAGCAATTCTTTATGGAGTAGCAGAGTATTTCCTGGCAAGCAATTTTCCAGCAGGGACAGAGATTCTGCTTTCTACACTGGTGCCCAATGTTATCAGAGAAGATTTGCTCTTCAGGCGAGGACCCCTGGCTCCAGCCAACGCCCTGACGCGGCTCAACTGACCAAGCCCAGGAGCAGTTACTCTCCCCCCAGCACCCAGCGACGGGGGAGAAAGAGAAAGACCCCCCTCGCCTTGAAGCACGGGCTGAGCTCGAGAGTGCCCCTTGGCCAGAGCACCCCGGGAAGAGCAGGTTCCTCCCTGGTCAACCTTAGGGTAGGGAGCGCCCGAGCAGCACCAAGGAGATCATTTCCTGCTGCCTCACGAGCTGGTGGAGAACGTCTGCCAAACACAAACCCCAGGCAGCAGCGGCACAAGCGTTAATTGTGATCCTCCGGTTAAGAAGCGGCATCTAGACGGGTCGCTATAATCTACGGGGAGATAAGACAGCAAGGGTCAAGGACTGAATGAAAGGAGGAATCTGGGTCGAGCGCTACTTAATGAGCCCGTCTGGTTTGCAGCCTCCACGCTTGAATCTTACATCAGAAGTCATCGCTCTGCTCTTTTCAAGTTCTGGGATAAGCAAGGTTAAAATAAGACTCAGTAAGCACAGCTGCAGCTTCCAAGGGCTCGCAGCTAATTTGCTTCCTGCGCTGGTCACCAACGCTGCACTGCACTCGTGGGGGACGTGGACGATTCTCTCTGCAGGCAGATGCCAAGCTCCAGAGCCCAGCCCTGTTCTGAACGATCCTCCACCTCCCACAGAACCGTGTCAGGGCTCCAGGTTTACTGGAAGGTTCCCGTCACCCCAAGAAGCGACCAGCAGCATCCCGGTTCCCTCCAGCCCTCCCGCGGGCAGACGTGGAAGGCACAGAGGAGCGTGTCCTGGGGAAAGACAACACAGTGAACAGCGGTGTCCCTGCAATCCCCGCTCCAGCTCCTGTGGCATCAAGAGGTGGCCAACTTCTGAAGTCAGAGTCATAAAAAAAATAGAAATGAGTAAGAGCTGCCGTTTTCCCTGTGTTGATGCCAGGGCAGGTGCCACGTCATGAAAGGGATTTGCAGAATCTGGGTAGAACCAAAGATCCCTCCCGGGTGCCTGCCCCAGGGAAGGACAGCAGAGCCAGGGCCTGGGCAGCAGAGGAGAGGTGCTGTGTGTCCCACTGAGGGGGGGTCACTGCAGGACACCAGGGATGAGAAAAGCCCATCAGATGCCGCAGCAGAGGTTACGGGAAACCTCTCCCGC
Organism: Pedionomus torquatus; assembly: GCA_013398155.1. Taxonomy (NCBI): domain Eukaryota; kingdom Metazoa; phylum Chordata; class Aves; order Charadriiformes; family Pedionomidae; genus Pedionomus; species Pedionomus torquatus. Next base: position 13,308 of record VZRU01013260.1, read on the forward strand.
TCCCTCAAATGCAAGCAGAGAAGCCAAGGAGCAACCTCAGTGCCCACAAAGGATCTTCAGTGACACGCAGCCAGATTTACAGGGGCTCCACAGCAGAGCACCCAGGAAGTACTCTCTCACCCTCTGGGATGACAAGAGCAGCCGGGACACTGGCACGGTCAGCGGGTGACACAAGCCCTGGCAGGTTGATTTGCACCTCCAGTAATAAAAGGTGGAAGCGCCTTCCCTCGTCTTGCCATAAACCCTTGCGATGGTATCTAAGACTGCACAAATTAAGTGTGACACTCCTGGAGAAGGAAGGCAAGACGGTTGCCTTGGAAACAAGGGATGGAGGTAGAATTCTGCATCCACTTCATCCCTTTCAGGGCTGCAGAGGGGTCAGTGGATTAGTTACAAAATGCAGCGTACGAGCACAGAGTCCTTCAGCAAAGCACGGGGCAGAGAGGAGACGGTGAATAACCTGGGGGGAGCAGGCTGTCAGCTCCCTGGCTCCCGGCAGCTTTTCTTTACTGCCCCGTGCCCCGACCCCAGGAGTACAGAATATTCACCGAGAAGAACTGAAAGGGTCGGTTTTCCATTGCCCATCGTCCCATCCGGAGCCTTCTGGGAAGAGCAGGTTCCAAGGCTCTGCCATCGGCACTCAGGGGCAGCTTCTGGCAGTTCCGAACTCTACAAGGATGGGCTGAGAGAGTTTTAATTCATTTCCATTTACAGCTCACAGGGACGAGGCCTGAAAAGCCTCTGGAAGCAAGAGAAGAGAAGGTAGCTCTGGCTGGATCAAAATAAGGTGCAGAAAGACGAGTTTGATGCTCGTACAGACACTCAGGAGAATCGAAGGTGCAAGTCGGCAGTAAGGGCAGCTCCAAGACATGGACGGAGACTCCCAGCTGCAGAGAAAGGCACGGGGTGAGCCTAGCTTGGGGCCATGCCCCTCTCGGCAGGGCAGCCTGGGGAAGGGGTTTGATGGCCCCATACCCAGTCCCTGCACCTTCACACGGGCTCTTGTGGGAGGAGCGTAGAGAAACCCCAAATCGTTAATGACCATTGTTCCCCCCGCACCAGAAATCTAAGGATTCTAGATATCAAGTATTTTCTTACTGAAATGCTTTCTAAAAACCCCTCCAAGAATACCCGAATGGCAACCTGCTCTCCTTCCCATGGCTTTGTTCAATTTTGAAAAGGGAGGAAAAAAAAAAAAATAAAGAAGAAGAAGAAATCAGGGTCAGGCTGCGCACGAGGGCTGAGCTGCTCGTCTATTTAAAGACCAGCCAGGAGAAGCAAACACCGGATTCTTCAGCACAACGCTCCTGCGCAGAGAGGAGATGGACAGACACATCCAAAGCCCGAGGCTGCGGGCTCTGCTGGGCTTGATGTAATTATTAGGATGCCACAGCAGGAGGAAGGAGGCAATTACTAATAGGGGAGAAAAGCCTGTTAAGACGCGCTGGCTAAGCTCATGGAAAACTAATAGGAGACTAAGCCTTGGAAATGCTCCTGTGCTCGCAGGTAGAGCCGTTCTCCAGCTCCTCTCCGTGCTCTGGGGTGAAAAGCCTCAGCACCAGTGGCTGTGCCCAGTCAGAGGGGGCACAGGGGACTGGAGACCACCCCCCGTGCCACAAGGGTGCTCCAGTTTCTGCTGCTCCCTAACGACAGGCAGGGTCTCCAGAGAAACTTCTCTGCTTCCAGCTGGGCAAAGCTGACGCAAAACCTCGCTGCCACACGGGAGAGGTATAAAATCAAGTGTCTAGAATGGAATAACGAGCTCAAATACCCAGCAGATAGCGAGAGAGAGAACCAGCACCACTGCCCTGGGCTCAGGGGCACGTCACTGCAGCCTCTGGACCCACAGCACCCGTGGGCACTGCTGACACTTTCTTTCCTTTCCCAACATCACAGGAATAACACCATCCTGCCACTTCTTAACGCTGCAAAGCTCAGGTCTGTCCGTGCGGGGAGCTGATCCCCACCCCATGACATACAAAAATCAAAGGGTGCTTCTCTCTCTAGGTTGAAGCCCAAGCACTCCGTAGCAGAGGGGAGGATGGTGGTTAAGAGCAGGAGCCCTTGTTTTGGGGACCGGCTCTACGTGCTGCTTTAACTGCCAGGCAGCGTTTAGAGGCCAGCCCCGAGCAGCCTCTTTTACAGCCCACTGTGACCGGGAGGCATGTGTGCAGGGAATGACAGGCTCGGAAAGCAAACGCCCGATCCTATCGTCTCCCAGAGCCAGCGGAACCACCAAGGCACGCAGCTTGGCTGCCACAGAAAGAGCCAGGCTGACTGCCTAATTAATTGACCGGGCAGCTACATGGGACCTGCCTCCCCGGCCTCTTTGATCTGCGCCAGGGGTAGGTGGCGGCTGCTCTCACAGAACCCCAGCGCAGTTCCAGCCTGGCAGGTTTGGCTCGGTGGCTCCTGCAGACGCCTCCTGCACCAGAACATCTACCGGGGACCACCGTCTGACAGCACACGGCTGCCACCGCCGGCTCTTTTCCAGAGACACGACAAGAAAATGCCCGCGGGCAGCACAAAGCGGGGCCACCGCCCCCCAGCATCCGAGCCCCGCTTCGGGAGGTTGCCCGGAGCTCCCTGGGTGGGCAGGGCTTGTGGAGCAGCTGGGGTCCAGCCGCAGCCCCCGTGTCCTCAGAAGCACTTCCCATGCAAACGGCAGATAAGCTAATGCAGCCTCCGCGACGAAGCATCCTTATGATGCTTTTTGTTCTTGTACTTTTATCCGCCCAGGAAATCTCTGCTCAGAGGCAGCGTGTTCAAACAGATCCTTTTGAAAAAAAAACCTAAATAAAAAAAAATAACCCTCAGAGATAACGGGGCCTTTGCCCCCCCAGACAATGGCAAGGATAAAGGGGGAGGATATGGGGGAGGGAGGAGCGTGACATTAAAGAGAAAGAAAAAAATATCTATTTCCTATTGTCCTGGAACACTTCTCCACATCCTGATCCCATATGGAGCAAATACCGAGGGATATTTCTGTCACCAGACTGTCCAGAAAACCAGAACTAACACACGTTACTAAACAGTCCTGGTTCAATAACCCAGCTTCAAGGAACCCCTGTTCCTCTGCTCCATTAGTACCAGCTGACCTCTGAAAAAATTAGCCAGAACCCTTAATTATCAAGAACCAGTCACGCTAGAAACATATTTTCAACATACTCATTATTTACCGGTTAGCAATTCAAATGCTTCAACCGGATGCTCTAATAGGAGGAAAAAAGCCAAGGGGAGGCTGCCAGAGCTCCAGCAGCGCTGGAGGAAGCAGATCGAGCGACTTCCACGTGTCTGCTGTCAAAAGGAAAAAGGAGTTGAAGCAATAGCACAGGTACATCAGCACGAGAAGCAGAAAGGGAAGGACTAAAAGGAAGAAGCTGAACACTCACTTGTGCTGCCTTATCTGCTGTATTGAAAATCTCTTGGCTGGGTCGTATTCAAGCATCCCTGAAAAGAAGGAAAAAAAAGTCCAGGTGTGATCACAGATGCTCTCAGCCAAGTTGAAGCCAGGAAGCACAAAGCTCTGCCCTTCCCTCCCTCCTCCCGCCCCCAGCAGCGACCGGTGAGTCCAGTCCTCGCGGCGGCTTTGGGAGCCGTTACCTCCAGGAAGAACCCGCTGCGTCGCTCACGGGAAGCTCAGCACAGACCCCCGGCCCCATTGCCGACAACCCCTGCTACTGCCTGTGCCTCAGTTTCCCCACCCACAGAGTGGCTGTGACCTTTCGCTCCTTCCCACTGTGGGGACAGGGGCTGGGACAGCCCTGGATCCTGTGTCCAGGTGTGTCTCTGGGCAAAGAACGTCAAGACTTTGTATTTCACAGGTAACTCTTCAGGCACAGCGTATACCCCGGTGCTCAGCATCCCAGACACTCTGGCCCGCTGGAATTCCATTCTGGAAGTACAGCTGAGGAGAACTGACAAAAAATAACCCGTCTGTCCTCGCCAGGGGTTTGATTTCTGGCATCATCAGCTGGGGTGGGGGGCGAGAAGAGGGGGGAGGATTCCCTCGACAGACTCAGGAGGTGCCCACTCTGCTCCACACTCATCAGAAAGCTTCACAAGGGAAGGGAAGTAGCAAATTTGGCCAGTTTCTTGAAGAATCTGACAAACGGGACACAACTGGTCTCAGCCACCCGAGATGCTCTCCAGCCAAGGCTCCAAGAACACGCTCACCTAATGAACGTTAACAAAGTCCCGCTCCGTGTGTTACCGGTTTTGTTTCACTGGATGAGACCCCCTCGTTGCTCTTGCACAGGTAACAACAAGAGGCAGAGGAGAGAAGAACCCTGCCTCGAGCTGCCAGCCAGAAGAAAGGCAGGGAAGCAGAAGAGAGTGTCAGGAGGAGTTCAGAAAGTCAGGAGAGGAGCAAACAGTGCAGGGAGAGCAGCACAAGGACGGGGAAACCACGAGGATGGGAGATGGATGGGGATGGATGCTCTGGAAGGGAGGGCTGGAAAGGGAGACTGGAGTTCAGGTAAGAAGCCAGGAGGGCTCGCAGGGGGGTGGCTGCAGCACTGCTGGGTGGAGGCAATGGAGGAGATAAATCCCCGCCGGCACACACAGTAACAAAAGCTGATCTGGAACATCTGCCCTGTCAGCTCGGTTTGGATCACATTACTAACGGTAACGAATATGGGCCAAGAAGAGGTGCAGCACGGAAGGAATGAGGTTATTGCCACCCCCCCCCCCCA
>VZRU01013260.1:18019-30597 GCA_013398155.1 Pedionomus torquatus
GAGTGGTGGTTTTTCCCCCCCCCCCCCCCCCCCCAGAAACCAAACTACAGTTTGCCACGGCAATTCGTAAACGTTTATCCCTGGTGATGACAGCACGAACAGCTCCAGGGCCCACGGGGTCACTGCTGCCCCACGTCACACCACCACGGAGCGGGTCACGGGAACACGGAGAGAGCCCTCCAGGTTAGAGAGGGTCAAGTGCATCACGGGCATCTGCCCTCGTGAACTCCAAGCACCGGAGCTGTCAGAGCCCGTCTCTCCAGAGCACTTCAGACAGAACATGCCAGAAATTCAGACTCACCTCGGCAAGACCATGAAAACCACCACCCGCCTCCGGCGGACTCCCAGGGCTGAGCTCGGCCAGAGCTACGGCAGCAGCTCCCCCCCTGCTCACGAGCTCCAAACCTCCAGAGCTGCTCCTGATCTCTCCTACCTCCTCCCTCGGACGGGCCAAAGCTCTGCCGATGAGCAGCCCCGGCCGCAGCTGCAGCCCCCGCCAGATGTGGCAGGAGGTGATTAACGCCAGCGACTACCAAACCCCGACCGGCTCAGCCGCCTGCTCCGCTACGGAGGAACCGCAGCCAGTGTGGGCTCAGGGTGGGGAAGGTGTGGGTGAAGCGTCCCCGGCACAGAAGGGATTTGATCCCAAATCTCGCTGCCCTGCAGAGAGCCCCAGCACCTGCCCTACAACATCTGGGCGCTTTTGCAGGGCTCGTTCCAAGCTCGGCCTCACCTTGGCCATTGCCAACGACCTCCCACTGGAGAAAGCCTCCTCTTGTCAGGGAGCACTACGAAACAAACTCCCTCGCAGCTAAAAGAACCCGATTATTGGTTTAACGCTGAACACAGCCTTTATCAAGGTCATCTCCACAACACGGGCCCTCGCAACGTGCCTTCCTCCTCTCCTCTGCACCCCAGCGCGTGGCTGTGACCATCCCTCCAAAAACTGGAAACCAAGTTGGGAAGGTGGCTCAGAGGGGAAAAAAAAAATCCCCCACCTAATTAAATGACCTATTAATGAGATTATTAGAGGAGTTTCACAGCTGGGCTGCCCAAAACTGTTGGGGTTTTTTTGTTAAAGGAATAGGACTGCCAAAAGAGCCTAACTGGAGTCTAGGGGACGGCAGAACAAGTGCTGGGAACGTGAGCTTATCAGTGGAACCTGAAACACGTAGGTCAGGACACCCCCCGCCCCCCGAGTCTTTAAAGACCACATTCTAACGTGATTTTGGAACCCAGCTCTCAAGTTCAGGATCAACTTCTGCGCATCCAGGCAGGTCCAGCCAGAGACTCTTCCCAGAGCTGTGACGTGCAGCGGGCAGGTCTGGGATGGGTGTCACTGGGGGCTGCAGAGGAGGAGCCGGGGCACCCCCAGGAGCAGCTCACCCTGAGCACCGAGACGGCCACCGGGCAGCGACTCAAGCACCGTCTGAGGAACGACAGGGCTAACGGAGACATTTAAGGCATTTACCGGCTGAAACCGGTACAAGCAGCAGATGAACTTCTAAGGTAAATTATTAAGAGGCCCAACAGCGCTGGTCACAAGCAGCCCTGGCTGTTGTATTATCCATGTGCATATGGAGGTATTGTATATGTATATACACACACATATATACGTATACAGGTACCGTATTATAAACCACACCCACACGGCTCTCAGGTGATTAAAAAGGCACAAAGGAGGTAATTGAGGAAAAAAAAAAAAAAAANAAAAAAAAAAAAAAAAAAAGGAGTATTTACTTCAATGAAAAAGGACGGTATTTGGGGCAACGTCTGAAAGAAAAGGGCAAGTCCAGTCTCCCAAGACGCACGCTCGGCTCAGCGAGTCCCCGACGGCAGCTCAGCGGCTGGAGCCCCGCTCTGAAGAGCTGCTCCACGAGACAGAACACCCCAATTCCTTCCCCGGCCTCCACAGAGCCTGCCCGGGGCGGCCCCAGGCTCCCTCTGCCATTCGGGGTACAGAGCTCAGGCAGTTTATCCACCGCAGAGACCAGACACTGGAGGGGGCGACGCTTCAGCCGCACGCCCCCACTCAAGCCTCCGCTCCTGCGGCACTTGGGAGGGACTCGCTGTGCCCATTGCGGCAGGCGGCCACTTCCGACCCTCCCAAATCACAGCGAGTGCCAACTGGGAAACCAGAGACCGTGAACCTGCGCTGAGCTCCTTCCAGGCTCCAGCCCACCCGCCTCCGTGATGCCCAGCACCCCCAGTTACAGCCCGTGACAATCTCTGGTTCTGCACAGACGGCACCGGTTCAGGTGCGTCGTCGAGCAGCAGGAATCGGTGACCTCAGCCAGGATTCCACCTCAGCCTCCAACTCGTAGCAGCGTTTAAAATAACTGCTCTAAAAGCAGAATAAGTGCAATTTGCAAAAGGAGAGGGGACTTGCTCTCCCTCCTTCATCCTCCGCAGGCAGAGCCGGGCGTTCTGACCGCGATCTCCCTCTGCAGGCAAACCTCCAGCCCGCTGGAGCACACGCAGAGGGACTACGGCCACCAGCCCGGGGACTCCCTGCCACCGCAGAGCTAAAGCCTCCCCCCGCCTGCAGCGAGGGCTCCGGGCAGTTACACAGAACCGAGACAAAGTGTGGAGAAACAACCAACCGGGCCGTAACATCTGCAGCGGAGCCGGGCAATAAACCCAGGTGCTCCACGCAGGGGTCGCAGCCCCAGAGCTTTCCCTTTTCGGTAAAAAGTGTATTTGAAAAGGAGAAAGGAAGGCTCAGCCCGTGCATGTTTCCTGTGCAGAAAGCCAGCTGCACGCACGTTGGGAAGTCATCTGCAGATGGTGACACAAGAACCTCACAGCTCTTTACGTGTCGCTCTGACACATCTTTCCTGACGGCACGCACAGAAGCCACAACAGCACTAGCCCTTCTCTTCTCCACCAGGGAAGAGAACAAATAAAGCTTCAGCCCTGATTAGGGAGAGAAGAGGAGCAGCATCTCCTCATCTGATGAGATACACCGTCACACAAGTCTCTTTATCAAATATCACAGAATCTTTGAGTCCTCTCCATTCTGCCTCACCTGGAAAGAGGAACGAAGAAATAAAAACAAGCTCGAGGTGAGGGGGGCAGTAAAAAAACCTCTATAAAAGGTCATCAACAGAAGAACAGAAAAAAGCCTTCAGAGGCATGTTCTGTGCTCGGCTGGCGGCCGGGCCGGGGCTGTGCTCAGCCCAGCACTTACTGCCAGAGAGGAAACAAGCGCCGTGCAGCACACTGAGCTCTTCCTCACCACGAGCCCAGCACAAGCGCCTGCCGCGCCGCAGAGCGCTTCCAGAGCCCTTTAAAAGCCCCACGAAGGAGAAACGACGCCTCTGGAGAGACAGAGCCGAGCGGCGGGTACCAGAGCGCCAGCCATTGACGGCCTCGGATCTGCTGGCTCGTGATTCAGCTTCAGCAGAAGTAGGAGGCACCTACCAGGAAATGCAGATGCTCTGGAGGAAAAGCATGAGCTAAATAAAGCATTGGGGGTTTGTCACCATGGCTACGGAGTGTCCCCAGCACAGGGCTCGGCCCTCGCCTGCTGGGGGCTGGGGAGATGCTCAGCCCCCCCGGCACGGAGGAGCAGGGACCGTAACTCAGTCCCCGCAGGTCCCCCGGGAGCTGGAGCTGCTGGAAAAAGTAGAAAAGTGTGTCAGGCCAAACAAGGACAGTTTTGCCAACTTTACTGTGTAACAGCTGCACCAGGAGATGAGGGGAGAGTGCTTGCAGGTGGGCTGGAGGGAGAACAGCAAGAGGAATCCTCAGGGCTTCCCACCACCCTGGTAGCAAGGGTTAATTTGAGAGAAACCCAGGCATCTCCCCTGGGCAAGCTCCTCCGAGCTCCACTTGCATCTCTGCAGCGTTCAAACCAGGAGGGATGAAGACAGCCAGGGATGAGGGAAGTGATGGACAGTCTGGGACAAAAGGCTCCTCCTTTTAAAATGGGGCAGAAGGAAGAGTGGGAGATTCTGACTCAGTCTGGGACAAAAGGCTCCTCCTTTTAAAATGGGGCAGAAGGAAGAGTGGGAGATTCTGACTCAGGTCTCCATCTAGAGGATGTAAAGAACCACGCAGTCACTCTGCTAATGAAGTGTAAGATGTTGAAGCCATGGATACCCTCAGGACAAGGAAAGAGGAAGAGCTGCCACACTCCCTTTCCCCAGGGGCCACCACCGAGCACAGCCGAGGGGCTCATCCCAACCCCGGGGTGATTTCTGCGGGTGCTGCAGGAGACTGACCACCCATCTGCACGGACCATGGGAGTGACTCTGTTTGGGCAGCTCTCCAGCTCCCAAAAGAGGCCTGTTTTGAGTCAGCATTCACAACCTGAACCCCTCACAGAGCAGGGGAGCGCTCCCTGTGGCGGGTGGAAGAGACACGGGTCGGTGGGAAGGGCTGGGGCGTAAGAGGAGCCCTGTCGAGCGGCCACAGTGCCAGCTCTGCCACCCGTAGTTTGAGGCTTTGCCTTCCCCAAAGACGTTTAAGACAGTTAATGAGTTTCAAAATGTGTAGAAATAGCTCATTTCAGAACCAGCACAGGGCCAGACAGGCTACACCAGCCCCCCGAGGTGGGCTATCGGGGGTCTGGCAGCCCCTGGGGCCAGGGGAGCCCCTGCACAGGTAGAGCTTGGACACACAGCACCATCTGCCACCACCAAGCAGGGTCACCCACATCCCCAGCACCGCACCAGGCTATGACCCACGGTGTAGGGACCCCACGGGGCAGGAAAGCGAGTCCAGGCTGGGGCTGAGCTCCCCGCGGGCAGCGCAACCTGCGAGGCACAACCCCTGCCCTTTGGAGCAAAAAGCGCGGCCATAAAACTCTTCAAAACTGTTAACCTTTTGGCCAACCACAAACAGCACCGGTGCCAGGGAGGGGACACAGCACAGCACACAGCCCCGGCTCAGCAGTGACACCCCTATCCCGAGCAGCCCGATGACACTGACCCCCCACCCAGCACAAGAGGCAGGAAAATAAACCTGAAAGGCGGCAGCGGCATTTTGTGTTTGAGGTGTCACCTGTCACAGGTGGGCAGAGACAAGGGTGAGCCCGAGCAGGGGGTGGGGGAACCCCACAGCAGCCGTGGGGTGGCAGGGCTCGGGCAGGGTCCCACCCGCCAGAATCCCATTCCCTGCGCTGCCCCACGGGCATCACAAGGGATGGTCACCGTAACCCCTGCCCTCCCATCCAGCTTCCAAACGGAGACTGCTCAGCGCTGAACCTCAAACTGCTGCAGCGACAGGAACGTAAGAACCCAGACCAAAGCCACAGCCCTCTCCTGCTGCCCGGGTGCCAGCACAGCCCCGGGGTGCCAGCACGGACTCGTCACTTTGCCCCAATACCCTTGGCAACTCGAAATCTGGGGGGAAGGAGATGACAGCAGGGAATGAAGTGGATCAATTCAGAGCAGGGGCTGACAAGGAAGGAAGCAGAACCTGGGGATTCAGTACTTCATGTTACAGAAAGCTCGGGCGAGGGATCAACTGAGTGTTCTCACTTGCAAAACCCACATCAATGTCTGATGCCACTTTAAATTCAGTCTCTCACGGGCTTTAGGTTTAAAAGCTTCCCAGAGCAGAAGAAACATCATGTAAGAAGCAACCCTATACAGCAGTGACTGCTTTAGGGTCCAGTGCATCTCAGGAAAACACCAGTGTTAAAGACCTCCCCAAGTCTGACCACAAGGTTGGCAAGCAGAACCCCCCCGCTTTCTCTAGGACCCTGTACCCCCCCGGGGCACGGAGCAAAGCTCTCCCTGGCACTGCACAAGCTGCACCCACAGACTTCACCCACCCTTTCGGGGCCAGTGGGCAGACTCACCTCTCAATAAGTCTGAGAGCGGAGGACCACAATCCTCTGGAATTGTGTAGTCACCTTTCCCAATGTTTTCAAATAACTTATAGATGTTATCCCCTTCGAAGGGGTACAGACCCGTGGTGATGTTGTATCTGTGAAGGCAGAAGGAGAAGCCGTATGAGGAAACGCACACAGAGGGGGAGCTCAGGTCTTACGTGGGTACATAAACCAAAAGCAGCCAAGAGGAAACGAAAAGATGAATATTTGACAGGATTTGGAAAGCCTCTTTAAACTTAGCCCTCCTTTATCACAGCCTCTTCACTTACATGAGTCAAAACCACCACGACACCTCCCCAACAGGCTGGGATGGAGGAAACTTAAAAATAAATACTAGAGATACTTGTGGTTTCTATTCTTACAGCAGCTGCGCGTCTCTGATGCTGGGAAGGGGCTGGCAGACACACACTGGGAGGGAAGATTATCTTCTGCAGAGCTACAAGCACTTTGGGGAACACGCCCCCATCCAAAGCGGGGACCAACACACACACACACACACACCCCCACTCCCCCAACGCCGCCCAGGAGGGCGGTGATGACAGCAGAGAGACAGCAGCGAGCTGTTCAGGGGGCTGGAGTTTCGTGATGGCAATGCCTGGATGCTGCAGGGGCACTTACAGCGTGACCCCCGCGGACCAGATGTCGACTTTAAAGCCTGAAAAGGTGTCAAGGCCATTGGCGATTTCTGGCGGCTGGAATGCTGGCGACCCCTGGCTCGTCCTGCACGTGTCGTCCTCCGCAAAGGGATGCAATGCCTGCGGCACGAGGGACACGTTAGTTCCAAACCTTCACGGCAGACAAATCGTAACTGTCAGAAAAGCTTCACTTGGGCGGAAAAAAGCAGGGGAGAACTCTGCTCTGGAACATCTGCTTATGTGCGGTGAGAACGCGGCAGTACAGCAGCTACAGGCCAAGGGTGACACTCCTGCACCTCTCCTCCCTACTAGGGCACTCTGCCGGTACAGAGGACAAAGTTACCGAGCTTATTGCCCTTCCACCACACTTCTGGGTTTGTCTAAGATGATTTCCTGTCTGTTTCCCCCAGACAGAAGTTCTGGGCTGTTGTCAACAAAAGTGTTTTGCCAATTGCAATAAACATCCAGTCACTGCAGAGCCCCAAACGCGCAACAGATCGATTGAGGCCACAAAGGTGACCTAAATCCAGTGTCATGCTCCCCACGCTCCTGACTCCACCGCCCTTCTCACATACCTCTGCTACGCCTAAATCGGATATTTTTAGTGTCCCATTGGTTGTTAGCAGGAGGTTCCCCGGTTTGATATCCTTGTGGACAATCCCTTGGCTGTGCAAGTATTCTAAGCCATCTATAAGCTGGCAAAAGTACCTGCAGGAAGAGTCAGAGAAAAAGTCAAGCACTTCCAAAAACCACAACTACGTGAGCTACTGGCAACAGGTAAAGCGGAGTGTTGGTACCGGACACAGGTCGGAAACACGTTCATGTTGGAAGAGGAACTCGAGACTGAAGCGTGGCGTGTAGGAAACGGCCCTCAGTCTCCTGCCAAAGCCAGCTGCTCCCTGCCGGGGCTGCGCAGCAGGGTCCCAGCCGCCGCCACACCAAAGCCCTTTTTATCTCATAATATCCAGAAACAACACCTGACCTGTAATCTCAGACCCCTTTCAGTTAAATGACAATACGACCATAAGATTACGTAGTTAGCACAGATTTGCTGGTCTGCTCTGATTCGAGATACGTGACAACCTTCTTGCAGCTATTCCAGCACTCCAAGGTTCCTTTACGCGCAGTGAAAGGGGCTGCAGCTTATCCCACCTCCTACCCACCCAACAGCTCCCGCTGGGTGTTGCCAGTCCCTAAGCCACCCAAAGACGTTAATCTCTCCTCTGACACCGCCCGTGGGCTCGCCTCCACTCAGACAGGGCAAGACCTCGGGGATTCCGACACCGGAGCCGCAGGAAAGGGGCTGGAAGGGCTGGCACGGATCTCGTGATGCCAAAGAAGAGTAACAGAAAATTCAACAGAAAGATGGTTTTTCTTCCCAGAATCTAAGGGCTGTCCCTGCCACCACTTCATTAGTTTCTCACTAGATAAAAAAGATGCAGTTATTACACAAAGCCAGTTGCACTTTAACATCCAGCCAATCTAAGCTGGACTAGACCCAGAGCAGAGCGGAGGGAGGCTAAAGCAGCCTGAGGAACAGAACCGGACTTACCCGTGAGCCTGAAACACAGGAAACCTCTTTTCGGGGACACTGTCCAGCATCTCCTGCATCCCACACACACAGTACTCCATCACCATATACGTGGAGGCAGAGTTAAGGAAGATCCAGGGCCCAGCGTGCCTCAGGACGGGGCCCATGTCCCGGTACCTGCCCCCAGGCGCTGGAGGGGCAGAGCCCGAGGGGGGCCGCTCCTCCCCAGGCACCCACCTCCCTCCAGCCCCCAACAGGAGGGGCCAAGAGCCCACCAGAAGATTCTTCGGCTGAATGACCAGCTGCGGCTCTGCGATCAGACCTGGAACAGAACGCAAACCGCTCGGAAGTTGAGCTGGGGGTCTCACAAACATGACAGACACAGGATAAGACTCTGAAACAGCTACGACCAGTCCAGACCCCCCCTGCAGAAGAGCTGCAGCCTGTACCCCCTGCCCCAGCTGCTCGGCACCTGGCACGGCAGAGAGCCCCCATCGCCCCCCCCGAGCTTCTGTTCCTCCTAACTTCTGTCCCAAAACAATGAAGTACGTTAACAGCAGGCACCCTTCACAGCCGCTGCCCACCCTCGTCTGCACGGCGATGCTCCAGTAGCAGGAGGAAGGATCCCTAGGGAGCTGGAAAGCTTTTCTGAAACCACAGGGATAAAAGCAGTTAGAGCAGGACGCCAAGGACTGGTGGCGCTTTGCAGCGTTTGTTCCCTTGCAGCGTATTCTACATTGGTTTTGGGTTTTTTCCCCTCTCTCTTTTAACGCTGGGGCCAAACAACGGCAACTCCACAAGTGCCTAAAGCAGGAACGGCCCCTTCCCCTTCTCCCCCCAGCCCCTGCTCCAGAGGGGGCTCCCACCAGCAGAGCCCGAGACATCTGCCGGCCCCGCCACGGAGCGCACCTCCCAGGCACACAGCCCGCATCTCCAGCAACACACCGCGTTTCCGCAGCCCCTCTAATTACTCCTGGCAGATGCCTTCTTAACCTAAGCCTAAAATAAGTTGCTTATGTCCCAGGATGCCATCTTAACTCCTGAGGCAGGAGAGGCTGAAGGGATGACCTGTGCCTTAAGTGGGATCCGCGCTGGAGACGGTGCTGCCCTTTCGCAGCACATTCTATCCTGGAGCTCAGAACACTCCAAACGCATTAAACTAGTGCTACGCTCCCCGTATGAGCTGTCCTTCAGAGGGACGCTAAAACACTACGACTTTTACAACGGGCACGATGCCACCCAGTAAATCAGCAGAAGCAGGAACAGCTCCCAAAATTCATTCCTGCCGTTCCTTACTCTGGAAGAAATCCACGAACTGCTTCTATCACAGGGATACAGAAGGCATCGACTCTCCTGCCTTCCAGAGACCACCACAAACAGTGATCACACCGGCTGCTCCGGGGAAGCAAAGCCCAGCTCTCGTTGTCATTCCCACAGCACAGCCCAATTTGGGGCTGCTGGGCTGGTTTCACCCCTTCTCTCGTGCCTGCTCCATCCCTGGGACAGCAGCCAGACAGAAGCAGAGGCTCCCAGGCTGGAGCAGATCTGTTAGAGGTGCCCCAAGACAGCGGAGGCTCTCAGTTCCTCTGATCAATAGAGTTCTGCTCCCACGCACAAGGGCACCCACTGGTGACAGGGGCTGCTGGAGAGGATGCCTGCTGAGACTCTGCTGATTGAACTGGGGTTCTTTTCTGCCTGGGTTAGTTCTCCATCCATCACCAGCTCTGCGTTCCCAGTCACAGCAGGTCATCGAAGCAGCCCATCAGATACTAAACGCAGTTGGTATTTTTAATCCAGTCACCACAGCTTTCCCTTTCCCAAACAAAATCATCGCAGGCTTTGCCTCGGCAGGGAAGTTGTTAAAACACTCCCTGCCCAAGCCTTAGCAGAGCTGAAGCCCGCGCTTCACCTTCTACCAGCAACAGGAACGCAGGTGGGGAGAGAATCCTTCCTTCCACAGCCCCGGTTTCACAGTGCTCATTCTGGAAACTGTGACTTTCTTTTTTTATTAGCAATGGGGAAGCTGCCACCCTTGCCACCTCCCCAGTGCTCAGCTCCTGCTGCTTCCTGCAGGGCATGGGCACGACTCCACGGGCAACGGGCAAGGGAATGACCTACAGCCAGAGAGAGAGAGAATCACTCTGGGGCTGTTCCCAAACGTGCTCACCACGCGGCTGCACAAGCATTTGCACAGCCACGTCCTCGGCCACGCTGCGCCGGGGGATAGAGACAGCGAAGGACACTTGGAAGGGGAAAGCACCAGGACCCGATCTGGTCTTTTCCAGCCACTGCTGCTCAGGAAGCGGCGCAAGGACCACCCTCCCGGGAGGAGGGAGATCACGTTCCCCAGCTCCCGTTTTGGGTTGTCATCACCTGGAATCGACACACGAGGTCTCTCTCGGGCTCTGTTTCCCGGCGCTTCTCCTCTAGCAGCCCAGCTCCTTATTAATTAAATGCTGCCTTTCTATAGACAGTAATTGAATTGCAGTCCCTCCGGTCAAGGCTACACAACACAAGCAAAAGTTGTCATGCTTTTTTGTACTAATGATTTGGTGGCAGAGCATTTGATCCAATTAAAGCACACAATTAGATTACCCGTTTTCTGAAGTACTGTAATTGGAGGACAGTATTTAGAAAACACTCTCAAAAATAAAAGCAACCATTTATACCACGTGCTACGACAGCTCAGCTCCGTGAACTTACAGACTGGTCGGAGTCAAAGAGCACCCTGAGCGTGGCAGATTAATTAGGAACCCAGCTACTGCTTGAAATTAAGGCTGTAATTAGTGTGGTCACCGTCTGGGGGACACAGGAAGAACTTGTTAAAATCTGCAAATGCACCAAGATCCCGAGGCACAGCTTTGATCCGGGAGTGGAGCAGTTCAGCCCAAGAAGCCGGGCCCCAGGTCTCTGAGGAACGACGCGCTGCCCGTCTCTCCTGCCCGTCACACGCGGCAGGTCACCGAGAACCCCATCACAACCAGCAGCACAGAGGAGGCTCGGGAGCTCACCTCGTCTCGTTAGGGAGAACCAGAGCATTCAACTGCCCCCACAGACCCCCCAGGGGAAGGGGGGCTGGAGGCACCCAGCGAATGAGTACATTTCTTTCTTCTTTGGAGGAAAAGAAAAAACACCAAAAACCTAAACCATTGCCAAGGACTTAAAGGAAAAAGCATTACAAAAATTGATTTCACATAACATAGACAATAAAAGGTCCATCTTTGGAGGGAAAAAAAAGCACTAGCACCACAACTGGGCCAGGAGGTTACAGACAACGGATCCCCAGCTCTTTTTCCATCTCAGAGGTGACACAATAAAACCCAGCGGTTGAGGGTCAGTTCTGCCCCAGCCTGGCCCTGCACCTCTAACCTGGGGACAATCTCTCATTCCCTAACTGGGAAGCTGCAACACTTAAGAAAACGTACTCGCGTGGAAAGTATTCCAGACATGCAGCGTGGCTAATACCAGCCAAAGCAATTTTAAGCTGAAGAAGCATTTGGAGGAGCCGTACCCAGAGCAGAACTGGAACGATTCAGCGCTGGAGCAGAGCAACGGGGATTCAAACCTTAGTAACAACCGTGTGGAAAAAGGATATATTTTCTGCTTCTCTTCATTGTATAATACATCGACCAACTGGATAACGTTTTTGTGCCGTAATCGTCGCAGGAGCTGGATTTCCCTGTGGGAAGAGGAAAGGGAAGAAGTTAAGTTCCAACAGCCCATTCCCTTCCCATGGACTGTAATTAACGGTTTCTAAATCACACGGATGTTAATCCCTTCCGACTCTAACCATTCTATGATTCCATAAAGACACTCCAATCCACATTAGTCCCGGCTGCTCCACCCAAGACGCCGCCTTCTCGCCGTCTGACGGAAGGTCCTGTGGGTTCCTCAATCACTAGTGCAAAGTCACACCATGGAAATACCCGCTGGTCACTGACCAGCACCGGGAACAAGCACCTTTCAGCAAACACTTCGCATCCACTCAGCGTTCTCTGAGAACGCTGGGCAGCAGGGTCGCGTTTCAGGAGTCGGGACTCTCAGAAGCGGCGCTGAGGAACTTGGAGCCCTTGGGCAAGCGGGAGCCCTTGGCCCAAACTGGCCCCAGTGCCCAGAGCCACCCACCCCACAATCAACCGGCCTCCGGTAACGAGCTGCGGGCAGCAGGAGGGCTCCTTGGTGCATCCCGCCTGACGAAGGAGCCAGAAACTGCTCCTGCAAAAGGCTCAGGAGCTGCAGGAACGCTGCAGGTTTTTAAAGACCTTTTAAGGATCCCTGACCAGCGGCTTCACTCCACCGCCAGGGCTCAGGCCGGGAACTCTGCCCGTATCGTACAAGACTTAAAAAAAGCCACAACGGCCACACAGAAACCTCCAAGAAGCAGGCAAAGCTCGGAAGAGTGTTCAGTTTAAATGGCAGACAGATTTGCAAAGTGATGCAGCCGCTCTAATTATAGTAATGACCAAAAGGCTGAAGTGGATTAAGTTAGCATAGAGACTGCAGCCAGCGTGAGAGCAGGGCCAAGAAGCTCCCGCCCAAGGAAGGGAGTGGGGACCAGGGCTCGGGCCCA
>VZRU01013264.1:5397-32235 GCA_013398155.1 Pedionomus torquatus
CCCGGATGCAGTCCTGAGCAACGTGCTCTGGGCAATCTTGCTTTAGTAGGGGACTTGGACTAGATGATGTCTAGAGGTCCCTTCCAACTCTGACAATTGGGTGATTTTGTGAATGGGGACCAGAGGGTTAAGCAGCGTAGGAATGTTACAGTTCAATCTGTGAAGCAAGAGCTGGAGGAAGAAAAAAATAGCTTTGTGTTTGGGGTGGTTTCTTTATAAGGGTAGGTGCCCCAGTGCATTGGATGCTTTACTTAATTGCTTTTTGTAGCTAAAGTTGTTGGTTGTGCACTGAGGGACAGTGGGTTTTCTTCAGTGTGGTCTGGTGAAATTTAAATTACAGTACTGGAACATTTCTAAGTTTGCTGATTATTTGGATATGTTTATTTATGTTTATAGTGCAGTTTTCATCTCATGCTGTAATCCTAAAGATCACAATAATTAGCACTCTCATAGCAGAAAGTACAACAGATGGTTATATATTTTGATATTACAGTCCTCTGAGGCTTAGAAAACCACTCAACAAAGGTATCTGTGAATTTCGAGCGTTACTTGCTTTAGTTCTTCCCTGTTGATTGCTGCCAAACATTCTTATCCAGGAAGTTTGCCAGGAAGTGTGAGCCCTGTTGTTTGCCCTGTCTGTTTGTAGAAAAGTTACTAAGTATAGTTATTGGCTCTGTGTCTGAGGGAATTAAGCTTTTAAACATTCTCCCAATTGGGGATTAAAAACTTTCTTGCACTTTACCAACTAGAAGTCCAGCTTCTCTCCCGCATGGTTGAGATCCTGTTATCTTTTTATTGTGTATATTTGCATGCTACCAGGGAGAATGTTTTTATGGACAGAAATATCTAAACCTAAGCTATTTATTATGCTTCAAATTATATTTGAGAAGAAAAATGTTATGCTATTACTTGGCCAGATTTGTAGAAGGACTTTTCCAGGCTACTTTCAGAGTTCAAAGTAATCTTCACTGGGATGGATGACTGAACATTTATACTGTGGCGAAATAATGTTTAGAAGTGTCTTCTAACAGGATAGAAATATTCAAATGACCATGGTCCTGACTTTCTTAAGCAAGGTGTACCTGATGGCTTTATTTCCTGCTCTCAAATTTTTAAAGTGGGTATTCAAATGAACAGTAATTGCTAGTAGTAAAGTTAGTTCATTCCTGCACAGTAGGATGTTTCAATTGTGAAACACGTTTCACAGAGCCATTTAAATACAGAAGACACAAAATGTATTATCAGTTATTCTCAGCAGATTATGGTTGCTTGCACATTGTTATTAATTCTGCAGCATGTCTGCATTAAAAGCTTAAGATGTCTCATGATAAATCCCCTAATGCTGGTAATTCTAACAGCTCATGACCCTTCAGTTTACAATGGTTGTATTTGTTGGTAGTTTCTGCTTTCTACCAAAGACCACTGTACAAAAATGGCAATGGTTCCCCATTGTTCCTGTTGTAAAGTCAGAGAGCTGACTTTCAATATTAAGCGAGTAAGCTGAGGTGTTTGGTTTTTACATGGAGATGTAGAATAGGCTGCTTGCACAGTAGAGAGTGGTGAGAATCAGGTTTTGGTGTTAAAGCCTCTGTCAGCCTCTGATGAGAGCCAGCGTCTACGGCCTGACTTTAGCACATGCACCCACTTTACTTTTAATGTTAAATACAGATACACCTTTGGCGTGTTAGCAGGAGTATCATAGATAAACTTGCAAACCCTGCCTGGTAACTAGGAAGAAGAACCCTTTTTGGCCTGCCACTTCCTTCATGGTGTTCAACATCATCGAGTAAGAAATACTGTGGTCACTGGCATTTACTTCTCATGAGGAGATAGAAAAAAGAGAGTAGGTTGGTTTTCTTCCTTTCTGAGCATTCAGTGGCTGTAATACATGAAGTAATAAAATAAACTGAAATAAATTATATTTTCTTTATCTTTCAGAAGAGGCCATGTTCTCTCATTGCAATGTAGCATTTCAGTAAATCCTACTTCCAAGCACTTGATTAATCACATCAACCACCACCTCTTCTCAGCTTTATAATATATAGTATCCATATCAGATTTGGTGGAAGGCCTATTGACTTTTTTTCTTCTGGCATGAGTAGGACCTTAGATTTAAATTATGGATTATCTCTTTAGAATTAATTGTATTTATTCATTAAAGTCCCTTATGATAAATCACAGGTTTTGCTAGATGATTCAAGTAAGATAGTTTTGCTCTTTGGGGACTTCTCTTTTCAGAAGTAGTATATGTATTTAAAAAAAAAGGGGATGGGGGGGAAGATGGAAACTGACCTAGAACAGCCTTCAACAGCCTGAGTTTATTACTGCTTTATGTAACTTTAAAATAAGTATGGTGGTTTTAGTTGAACGTGGCATTTAAGCCATGAAGATCTTAATTTCCAAAAATGGTATGACCTTACAAACATGGAATTTTGCCATGTTCATAATGGTCTTGAGATGTAATTTAAGAGGGTGTTCAGAAGAGCTGTTAACACTAATCTGAGACAGCACACTCTTTTCTCTCCCTCTGACATTTTTATATGAACTTCTTTGAATTAAGCAAATGTTGGGTTTAATGATTAATTGTTCTGGTATAATTTTGGTCGCATTAATGGTTCTTTCTTTCTTTCTTTCCAGTATAATAATTTGTTATGTATTTTCCCTTGTGTGAAGTACTGCTTTCATTTTTCTAAAACAATGGATTAATAAGACATATTCTGTGAAAAACTAGTTTTTAAAAAACGTTTTAAGACCTGAGGATTTTTTTTTTCTTGTTCTTATACACTCTGTTTGTTATTTTTAACATTTAGTTTTTCAATTGCAGAAATTAATTCAAGGGAATATGAAAATTACTTTCAGTTAAACTGTGTTTAGGACAGTTCCAAAAATGGAAAGAAATTAACTGTTGAGGATTTTTTTCCTCATTGTCACAATTCCAAAACCAAAATTCGTTCTGTTACTTACGTATTTACTCCTGCTGTGTGCACGTTAATGTCTATATTAGAATATCACACCTGTTTTCTGGTGAAGGCTCCTTCTCTGAGTTAATTCTTTATGTTCAGTGTATCTTCTGGTGCTTGTTGACGCTGTGAGGGGAGCTTAGAAAATAGATCCAGTGGAGTGGAGTGTTTGATCTGAGCTAGGGTTCCATTTGCATGCACCATACAGCGCACTCACCCTCCTATGTAAGACTCAGTGGCATCACTTCCCACTGTTCTGCTTTGTATGATATATACAACAGTGTCTCAGCTAATCCTTTCTTCCAAACCCCAGTTAACTATGGTTTTCATTAATTATTTCTTGGGCAGTGCGTATGGCCTCTTGCTCTCTGGCTCTGTGTGGCTATCATCTGGTAGTCAGGAATATTAAAAAATAAATAGCATGGGCCATCTTGGTTTGGCAGGTAGGTTTGGCTTTCAGTACACAAAGAGTACTTTATTTGATGTATTTCCTGCAACAAAAAATGGGATTTCTGTTACTGGGGGGTTTTCTAGTGTTTTAGAACTGGTGGTACTGTTGCCTATGTTTATGTAACTAACAAAAATGTTTCTCTGCAGTTGTATTTGTTGTAAACCAAATGTCTATCAGTAATGTGTACCTCCTGCATAAGACATTACTTTCTATTGGCATGGAACTGTAGTTCAATTGTGAACTATACATGCATTGACTTCTTGGTGTTAAGACATTTGCCCAAAACAACTAAGTGTTCAGCTTGTGTACATAATTTTTTTTTTTTTTCTACTTTTCTCCTGCTGCCTTCTCCCCCTCCACCTCCTTTGCTTGAATAAGCAACAAACAGTGAATGGCTCAGGTTGCATCCAGAATGTGGCTATAACCTTGTAAATTCTCCTCACCTGAAGCCAGCTTGGGTCTTGGATAGAGCTCTGTGGCACTTGACCTGTATGGTGACTGATGGAAAGTGTACTGCTAAGGGCATCCCTCCTTTGATTGAAAATGATCAACACCTGAATGTAAGTGAACAAGAGCTAAGTATAAGCTAATTAACACTGTCAATAACTAAATAAACCCTTAATATTTCTAAGGCTGTGGAAATGCACAAAAAAATTATTTATACTTTGCATATACACTGAGTCAAATAAATTGCTCCCTAAATATTTCTTTCTGAACAATTCATATGAGCACTTAGCTTTTCCTAGTTATATCAGTCATCAACATTATTAACTACCATAATTTTTTTACAGAGTATCCGTAAAATAATTTGGGAAGATATATATCCAAAAATTAAACTATGGGAGTTTTTCCAAGTGGATGTTAACAAAGCAGTGCAGCAATTTAAAACCCTTCTATCTCAAGGTAAAGGAAGAGAATGTTGCTGGATCGTGTGCATTATGTGTTTTAAAGTTCAAGCAACTTACAGGTATACTTAAGATGGAAAATAAAATAATTTTTTGCTCTGTGAGACATCTGCTGTGCTGATCTAAGCATACAAGCATGCTTTGGGGATAGTAAAGCGTTTGAAGACTTTAAACTCCTTGAAAGCCTTTGTCTACCCGTATCTTGCATATGCTAGAATTGTAAAAGCTGTGTGTTTGTTCACTGTAATGGCTGTTTTTACTTTTTCAATACTCTTTTTATCTTGCTCTTAGGCAAAATGAGCACTAAATCTGATCCAAATCAACATCTTCAAGTAGTTCAGGACCCTGATTATAGACGATTTGGTTGTACTGTAGATATGAATATAGCATTGGCAACGTTCATACCACACAGGTATTGTATTACTGATTAGAAGTTAAGAATCACAAATGAAATTAAATTTGCATAACCAAATAAATGAAATTACTTTCTGAAATGGGGAAAACTTTAATTTTTCATTCCTTTTAGTTATGTGTACTGCATGTTTTAAAAAATAAATTATTCTAATTGTTCTCTGCTTTTAATGTCCTTCCTAATAAGCAATGGACCAGCTGCAATAGAAGAATGTTGCAACTGGTTTCGCAAGAGGATTGAGGAACTGAATGCTGAGCAATACAGGCAAACTAATCACCATCAAGAGCAGGTCTTAAAATTACTGTGTTTTAATGCTGAAATTTTTTGAATTGCAAATAAATGCAAGTATTTCAATAATGCATCATTTAATTTCTTCTAGGCTGTCAATTGTCTTGTGGGGACTGTGCTTTATGAACGGCTGGCTGGTAATGGTCCTAAGCTGGGTCCTATCAGTAGAAAATATCCTTTAGTTACCAGGTATTATTTTCTTATATATTTGCTCGTTTGAAACTCTTAGAATCTGTGTAGGGAAAGTAAGTTCAAAGTTAATTAGATGTATGTATACATGTATACAAATATATGTACAAGTGTATGTTTTCTTTCCTGTGGACAAGTGCCACTTAATGTATAGACTGTCTTTTTTAAGCAATGAGAACTGTTTAATAAGCAAATGAGACCAGACACCATGAAGAAATACTCGGAGCACATCAAAGACTAACATAGCGCAAATTGTTCTTTTAGGTGGAAGTGGGATAGAACTAGGAAAGCTTACACCTTCCAAGTTTGAACTTGATGCCACTCATATATCTGAAGGGCTAGGGCTCTAATCTTACACTACCAGCTGACACCAAGATAGTGGCAGCACCTGTCCTTTCTCCTTCAAGACACGCTACAAAATAGAATGCTCCCTATCATTCATAGTCTAGCACCTGCTTTTTTTATATGTATCTGCTTTATCTGCAAGTCAGTTCATAGCAGCTATTTTCATGGCAAAGACAATGAATTTTAGCTTAGGTTACCTTATGGGGTTGGTTGGTTGGTGTTTTGTTTAATTGCCTGTCTATTCTATAGGTATTTTACTTATCCATTCAAAGAGCTAACTGTGGAGGAAGAAGAAACTATGATACATCAGCCAGATAAAGCATGTTATTTCATGGCTCATAATGGCTGGGTTATGGGAGATGATCCTCTTAGAAACTTTGCTGAACCAGGTTTGTAAAAGAACTCTGAATCATCTTATCAATCTTTTGACATTCTAGACAAAGCAAAAAGAGTTTTATTTAATCTATTTTTTCCAAGCGTATTTCTGTGAAGCTGCAGAATAGCAGACAGATACTATATAGCACTTTTATTTCCTATTCAGCATACAGATCAACTGTAAGATCTGGGATTTGAGGTACAGTTTTGCAAGATCCTAGGGAAATCACCAGCTTTCTGCCACTGAAATGAGGACATTCAGCCTTCCCAGATCTGTCACTGTCTTTGCTTACTTTGCACTTTGTTCCAACACTGCTCCTTGTTGGCATTTCCATAAGACCATGACAGTGTGACAGAAAACTAACGCAATAGAAAGGTGGGTAGTATTTTTCTGCGTTAACGAGAAAAAAATGGATCCTTGAAGTGTCTAGTGAGTTGCAGTCAGGAGGTGACACAATCCATAATAGATATGCAAATTGTTTATGAAGGTACAATTGGGTATGAATGCACTAAAAGCAATGAGTTTTCTCTCATAATTAGTGCACAGCTTTTTCAGTGCTTTTTCCTTGTGTTATACCTTTATTTCATGTCTCATGTTACTTCAAGCAAGAATACAGTATGAAAAGATGATACAGAATGGCACAAACACAGGAATTGCAAAACAAATGCAGCTAGTTCTGTAAAGGGCCCTTAAAAGAATGTGGTGTACATCCAAATAAAGCCAGTTTTTCTGTCCACGTAGCTATGTTGCCATTAGTGAAGCTAAAAGTTAGACTGTGCTTAAGTGAATGTTTTCAGTAGTAATGGTGGCTTACAAACTCTGTTCTTTGCTTACTAGCTGCTTACTCTTGTGTGTCTTGCATTGTGTAGGCCCAGTCACTTAGGTGTCCATAATGCGAGCCTTAGGAAATTAGCGTGGCTGAAAAATAATCTCGTTGCTAATATAGGATTACATTTCAACTGAACAAGTTTCCTGATCTAATTCAAGGTTCAACCACCAAAAAAACAGTGGTGATGAATCAGTGTAGCTGGTGTAGGAGAAGCAAAAAGCAATGGAGTAGTTCTGTCTTCCCATCCAGAATGGCACTGACCCTGTTCGTGCTTTGATCATATATAGATAAGATGAATATAAACAGACCTTCAGAAGGCTGATGACTCAAAGATAATTGTATTTCTCTTATGTGGGGTCTGGTTATTGACAATTCTGTGGTTGTGCTTGTATATTATTACATGTGGTAAATAGTGTGGGCTTTTTGTGGCTTTGTTTTTTGTTTGTTTTTTAAATGATATTACTGCCATTGTTAAATACATGATTTGTATAGGACAGAAATCATGTTTTTAGATATGACTATGATTATTTAAGTCTTTGTCACAGTTAAACCTCCATCAGTATATCCAGTATATTACAGGTGAACTGAGACTTAAAGTGTGCGGTTTTTTATTGATTACATCAAAAAGAAGGTAAAAATAGTATGTGAAACTAGACTAGGTGAAAGATAAATAGCCTCCACACAAAAATTATTTAGGGACTGGGACCGTTTAAGTGACCTACCTTTGTAAGTACTTAAGAAATTTACCTTATATTATCACAGTCTCCTGTTAAAATAAAATAGAATTTTAATTTGTGGCTGTGGTAGTTTATTTATGGTAACACAGTGAGATGCTTTTTTGAATTTGGCCAGTATAAACAATCAGACTACTGGTTTTGTTCATTTGCTGTTTTTGTTGTTTTTTTTTCTCCTTTTTTTTTTTTTCCTCAAGTACAAGTTTTATGTTGCTTTGAAGAATTAAAAGGAATTTGGTTTCAGTACAAAGAATTATTTCGGTATTATAGTAGAAGTTAAATATTCCCATGGAGTAGTCTGAAATTATACATCAGTAAGGGTGTATAGATTCTAAGTTGATCTGGTTATTGCTAAAATTGTTACTCTTCATCAGTGTTCTACTATTGTTCAGGAGAAGAAAATTAAATACCATGTTTTCATTCTGGTGCACATTCACTACAGTGTATATATCTATAACTTAGAATTTCTTGCCCTTACAGGTTCAAATGTTTATTTGAGAAGAGAGCTTATTTGTTGGGGTGACAGTGTGAAACTGCGTTATGGTAATAAACCTGAAGACTGTCCATACCTCTGGGCACATATGAAAAAATACACTGAAATCACTGCCAAATATTTCCATGGTGTTCGTCTTGACAATTGTCACTCAACACCTATTCATGTAGCTGAGGTACGAAAATTAAGCATGTTTATTATAAAGCAGCTTCTGTCTGTGAAATAAGTCTTTCAGGGTTGCTACAAAATCTGCTGGGCAGAGTTCAGGTGTGAATAAGTCCTCCACATAGCATAAGCAAAATTTCATGACTGGTGATGGTTAGGTATGGTTTCAGCTGCTTTAAACAGTTAGTTGAGTGGTGCAGCTATTATATCTTTTAATTCTCCACTTTAGCTGAAATATTGTGGATGTGGGTGGTTCTGGCTAACGTTTCCCTCGCGTAGCTATGGACCTAGTGCAATGACTGCTGGTATCCATTGTCTCAGTTGTAGCCGGGGTCATTGTCAAGATTTGTTTGAAAATCTTGGTGTTTCTTTGCCATATGTATTTTGCTATTGCTGAATTAAACAGGAAGCGGTTTACTTCCCAGAATTTAAAAGCGGGCAAAGAACATATGAAGAAAATTTAGTCAGGCAAGCTTATTGCTATCATTAGTGCTTATTGTTTAACATGGAGCTGACTGCATCCAGAAATTGTACTTAGTAAATTAGCTTTGAATAGGTTAGAAAAGTGCTGCTTCTTGTTAGTGCTTAGTCTTAGCTTGGTTTCAGAGCTCACCTTAATCTATGAAGAGCTCTCTAAAACTAGTTGATTTGCACAAACAAAAGTTTTAAGTGGCTCTTAAGTGCAGCTATTTTAAAACTTCTGCCATTCTTTCATTTATTGTTACTACTTTTGGAATGACAGCTTCAAAGGCTTAAAGACAAATCCTGAGGTTTGTTTTTTTACCTTACCAGGTGTCCCTCTTATCTTACCTTTGTTCTTGCATTTTGAGTTAAGGCTTTGTTTCAAACCAAAGTTGTAATTATCTTGAAGTCTTAATGGAATTCCCTAGAATTACTCAGTCCGTTAATAATATCTGTAAAATACAGTTTTATGAGTGTTACCTGTTATTAATGTTCTTAATGAACTGCATATACAAACAACTCATTTGTGTTTGGTTGTGTTAATGATTGCATACACAAAGCTGACAATGGGTGTCTTGCATTAAAAATGTATTATGATCTATAGGAGATGCTAGCAACAGCCAGATCAGTCAGACCTAATCTTTATGTGATAGCTGAACTCTTCACGGGCAGTGAGTACATTGACAATGTTTTTGTCAACCGCCTGGGAATTACCAGCCTGATTAGAGGTACAATAAGCAGTTGAAAATTATGTAGGAATTTCATGTATGGTTTGGAGTTTTTAATGCGAAACTAACATTTGTATGCTTTCTTTTTTTCTTACATATTTTCTTTGCTTATGCAATTACCTCTTCTTCTTCATGTTCTATTTAACTACTTCTGTGTTGTATGCTAATTCTTGATTTTGCTTACATTTGTGTGTCCTTCTGTGCAACAACTTTTTTGTTCCTTAATTTTGGCTTTCTCTTTGTCTTTGCTGCATGGCGTTTTCCTATTGTCTGATCCCTGCCTAGCTTTGAAACTTGTCCTTTTTTGTATCTACCTTTCCCTTTTCTGTGGCTTTTTTGGCTGTGCTTTTTGCAGTACATGCTGGACACAGCTAGAAAATTGCGAGGCGATTTGTATGTAGTGGCTGAACTGTTCACAGGAAATGAGGAACTGGACAATATCTTTGTGAATAGGCTGGGCATTACCTCCTTAATAAGAGGTAGGCTTGCTGTGTACGTGGCCTCTTTCCGACAAGAGATAATAGATGACGTGCTTTCTCCAAGGAAAAGGTTTCTTCTGGATCATGCACTTGATTTCATACCCTTTGTAATAGAAGTACAGATTTTTTTATGGTGACTTTTTTGATACTCAGCAAAAAAAATACAGTAGTAGCTGTAAAATAAGAGAAGGCATTCTGCATTAATTTACAGAAGGTTAAATATTTCACTCTTATTCTAGCAATAGAAAAAGAAGTGGTAGCATAGTTCTGCTATGCAGGTGCTGCATCATGTCTAATATTTTGTTGCATAAGTTTCTTTAAGAAAGTATGAGAAAGTTTCAGGTCTCTGCTTTTTCCTCCCATTTTTCCCCTTAGCTTTCTCTACCTTAATATGCTATAGTATATAGAATACTCCAAGGCTGCGTATCTCTGTTGGCGGATATAGTTATATGTGATTTTTATTTTTTTTTAACAATGGAGCACAACAAACTAACAGCTGTAAAATGCTACATTAACATCTTCATGTACATTGTATTCTATAGTAGTTATTCTTACACAAATGCTTACCTATTTCGTTCTTTAGAGGCAATGACTGCTTATAATAGTCATGAAGAGGGAAGGTTAGTTTATCGTTTTGGAGGTGAACCTGTTGGCTCTTTTGTTCAGCCACGTTTGAGGCCTCTGATGCCAGCTATTGCTCATGCACTGTTTATGGATATTACACATGACAATGAGTGTCCAATTCAGGTGAGCACCTAAATCAAAATCCAAAGTTTACCTTTAATGTTTTCTAAATTGATAGTTGTGAAGCTTGGGAGGGGTTGGTACAATCCAGATTTTTTTTTTTTTTCCTGAGTGATATTTAGGGTAATGTTTCACAGCTTCAAGTTTTTATACAGACAATAAAATTTTATAGCAATTCCCTCTGATATTCAAGATTTTGTCTTTCAAAGGAAAAAGCATATAAAGCTACTTAATGAGCTGGTTTGATTCTTTCATTCCAGCTATTATGAGTGGTTCTGCTGCTGCCTGTTAACATATTCTCCTAAAGTTGTGTTTTACAGGCGAGAATGGTGGGAACTGGAGTGCTTATTTTTGACAACTTCTCTTAAGTTGCTTTTGTTAGTGCATGTGTGGTAATTTTTTCGATAATTCTATTGTGATTGAGAAAGCAATTCCTCTGTTAAACTGAGTATGCTGAATTGGGAGGGATTAGTTAGGTCTCAG
The DNA here is from genome assembly GCA_013398155.1 of Pedionomus torquatus. Lineage (NCBI taxonomy): Eukaryota > Metazoa > Chordata > Aves > Charadriiformes > Pedionomidae > Pedionomus > Pedionomus torquatus. The sequence goes on from VZRU01013264.1 coordinate 16,441, forward strand.
AGTCACTATTTATTACCTATTCATTTTTTTAATGTAGCACCGATCTGCGTATGATGCTCTTCCTAGTGCAATGATTGTTTCCATGGCGTGCTGTGCTACAGGAAGCACCAAAGGCTATGATGAACTAGTGCCACATCAGGTATGTGTCTGCAGTTTAACTCCTAAGTTACTTTTAAAAGATATAAAACGTGTGTCCTAAGACAAAAATAAAGTTTAACTTTGTTTATTTGAAATTCCCAGCACTTTACTAGCTGGCGTTACTTCAGATTCTCCAATTTCATATGGAACTTGAATTGATTATGTAGTTGAGACCTCCAGCTGCTTTGTTGGGTTTTTTTGGTTGTTTTTCAAGAATTGTTGATACTTGCTTCAGTCTTAATTTCTTTGCAGATCTCTGTAGTATCTGAAGAGAGGTTTTATGCAAAATGGAATCCAGCAGCGCTACTGTCTCCTGGTGAAGTTAATTTCCAAACAGGAATTCTAGCAGGAAGGCTGGCCATGAACAGGTTGCATCAGGAGCTGGGAGCTAAAGGTTTTAATCAGGTAAGAAGTGAGGGTAACATTGCAATTTCTGCATGTTTACGATCTGAGGGAGCACAGTTGCAATGGTATGTCTTTTCTAGGTATATGTAGATCAAGTTGATGAAGATATAGTAGCAGTGACAAGACACTGTCCTAACACACACCAGTCTGTTGTGGCTGTAAGTCGAACTGCTTTCAGGGATCCTAAAACTGCCTTCTACAGTAAAGAAGTACCTGAAATGTGTATCCCAGGTAATTGGATTTCTTTTCAATAGATGTCAAGAGTACAAACAACAACAACAAAAATCAAGTTATTCTAGTTCTATACTTTTTAACTTCAGACAAATGAAATCAATATGAGAATTTTCAGTATATAATGCTATTAGGGAAACAATAACAAACCTACCTTGCTTAGGGTTTTCCAAAGTGTTCATACTGACTATACTTCCTGCTATAAGTTCCCTGTGAGGGTGAGGTTTTATTTACTGTCTTGTTTGTGACCTGGTAAGAAACAGTTAACATCAAGATGGTTAATTGTACAGGGTTTGGGAGGTTTGCTATTTAGAAACATTAGACTTGAAAAAAAGCTAAAATCATTTGTCAGTGCCATCGTTACTCAGCTTTCGTACATAAGACTGGTTTTGTGGTTTTAAAATACACCTTAAACAGCATTGTACTGCGTAAGCTAATATAAATATAATATGTAGGCAATATTTAATGAGTATCATGTACGTATGTGAAGTATTTACTATACTTAATAGTAGTGAAGTCTAACATCTTCTACATGTTACCCAGCCATATTTCTGAAGAGAAGCTTTCCAAACTGGCTTTTTAGATATACTCAGTTCTTTGTGTGCGTGTATGGGCCTGTTCTAAAGTTGGTCACGATATATAAAGACATTTATAATTGGCTGCAAGACTTGTATGCCTTAATTTGTAGGTTACTGAAAGGATAGAGAAAATTGGAATATTTGACTAATAATGTAAGTTGTTACACTTCTGAGTAAATGGTCTGTAGCTGCAGTTTAGAAACTGATCTAATACAGTCTCCTAAAAGATAATAAGTAAACTAATAGAGCTGGTAAACAGTGAAAGGTTGCATTTCACTAATCGTTGACTGATTTTTTTATGCCTAATTTATTGCAAAATAACAAAATTGCAGTTTTAAGTACAGTTCAGCCAATGTGTAATGGATGTATAGGATACTTAAAATACTTCCCACTATGTTTTAATTGTTCTTTATTTGTAAAACAACTGAGACTTGTATTTTCAATATTTAGGTTTTTATTTTTAAACTTTCCTTCATGTTTTTGAAATAATCACTTTAAATTAAAAGTGCCTTAACCTACAACGTTATTTAACTTCTCTTAGGAAAAATAGAAGAAGTTGTACTTGAGGCGAGAACTATTGAGAGAAGTGCTAGTCCTTACAAAAAAAATGAACACTTTATAAATGGATTGCCTAATTTCACAATGGAACTCAGAGAGCACATCCAGGTAATTAGCTTTTCACCCATGTTCTGATGTGTATTTTGTAATTTGTGATATTTTATATTAGAAAAAAGACACTGAATTTCAGTTGCAAATGTGTTTTCTTTTCTAAGATTAAAGACAGTAAAATTATAAAGCAAGCTGGAACTACCATAAAAGGGCCAAATGAATTTGTTCAAGAAATAGAGTTTGAAAAATTAACACCAGGAAGTGTAATAGTATTCAGGTACGTTACTATAATTGCCAAATAGCTATGTTAGTTAAAATAGAATGATAGGATTCTTTGTTTTGCGACTTGAGAATAGTTATTTTAAGCGCTACAGTTCTGTAAGTTACACATTCATTTTTACAGAGTTAGTCTTGACCCAAAGGCACAAGAGGCTGTTGGTGTACTCCGCAATCATTTGATCCAATTCAGTCCTCATTTTAAATCTGGAAGTCTTCCTGATGATCATTCAGCACCTATATTAAAAACATTGTTTTCTTCGTGAGTATTCTTTAACTTTCTGAATAGAATTGAGAGCACTATAGTGGGAGCAAAGAAGAGCCTGTAAACTCAAAGTGAGGTGGGTTTTCTGTCGCTGCAGATGGATTTGGATTGTCAGAGCTCAATAAAAACTCTTAGGTATTCTTGTTATACATATAATACTAAGCAGGGATAATACTTGAGAACTTCCCAGGTTCTTTTTTTCATGTTCTGCTGCTTAAAGTAGACTTACTCACCAGGAGTGCTTGTGAATGCTGAGGTATGATTGTTTGGGGTTTGTACTTAATACTGTAATTCTAAATAAATACTGAACATTTGAGCAGAACATCTCAAAATATCTGAGAAATCAGGCTATTAATGTCCAAGACTTTAAGAGGTGAGCGAGTTGTATATATTTAATTATTTTAATCTAAGTCTGAAACTAGAATTATTTGTGAAAGCTTTTTGCTGTTTCCCTACTAATGTTGCTTTTGGGGTTGGAAATTCTTTTTTTCTCCACTGTTTTTTTCAGTATTGCATCTAAACTAACTTTGGCTGACCTAAATCAAGCACTGTATAGGTGTGAGGCGGAAGAACAAGAAGATGGTGGAGGCTGTTACAATATACCAAACTGGTCACCGCTGAAATATGCAGGCCTCCAAGGTAATAGTCTTGGCATTCTTTTTTTCTGTCAAGAAAGTAAGTAAGGTAGAGCTGCTCAATCTAGATCATACCTTAACATTGTTGTGCGGTAAGTGGCATAGTTTGGGTAAACAACAGTAAAGTTGTTTCTGCTTGATCATGCCTAATAATCAGTGTTGTAACCAAGAAATCACATACTAAAAACAAGAACAAACATTCTCGACACTCTGGGCCGCAAAATTAAGTTTCTATATATGTGTTAATATCGATGCCCTTCCTTTTAAAGTAAAAAGAAAATACATACGTGTCTAGTGAAAAGTCACACCAATTAAACTGTGGGCATTACTAGATTACTGAGTAACATTGATCACCTATCAAAGGTATGAATTCCATCATGCTAGTTATTCCACAACGATTTTCATAACTGTTACACTGAGGAGGTGACAGTGGAGTTTATCCTAATTCATTCTACAAATCTAGAGAAGTAATGAAGTTAAATCCAGTTAAAACATCTGTTGCTGTGTTCTTTTTCCTACTGAATTGTAATTGCTGTTTGTGATAACATGTCTTTTAATATAGCATTGGGTTTGTATCTTCAGGGTTAATGTCAGTGATGGCAGATATTAGACCAAAGAATGATTTGGGTCATCCGTTTTGTGATAATTTAAGATCTGGAGACTGGATGATTGATTATGTCAGTAATCGTCTGATTTCACGTGCAGGAGCCTGTGCAGAAGTGAGTAAAAAATACTTATTTGGTGACTGGTGTTTTACATTATTAGTTTGTTTCCTTTTCAATTATGTCTTTATTTTTAAATTAATTCTTTCTATAACATGTTTCTTGTCTAGGGAATTTCTTCTAGGAGATTAAACTGTTAGTATGTTTTTCTTCTCTCTTATTCAAGAGTAGATTGCACAAGGAAAGTGAAAACTGCATAGGGCATGGAGGGATTGTTAGTTCTTACATAAAGGCCTGCAGGGGTCCTTCTCTTTTTGTTACTTTTCCTTAAATAAAAAGGAATTAACTATTTAGTTAAGTAAGTACTTACAAAAGAGAGCCTAAATACTACTGAGATATAACTGTACCATCATCATGTATAGTATCAATGCAAATATGCAGTATGAGCATTACAAGCTGAGAGAAGACAAGGATTACTGAGATTCAACAGGTGGAAGTAACTGGTGGTCAAGCATAACTGGGGTGTAATAAATGTACAGAAACCCTGACTATGGATTCTGAAAGCACTGGGTTTTGAACCCTGTTGTTACTAAGTTCTGATTACATTGTATTTTAATAGGTTGGTAAATGGTTGAAGGCCATGTTTGTGTACCTTAAGAGAATTCCACGCTACCTCATCCCATGTTACTTTGATGCCATATTAGTGGGTGCATACACAACCCTTCTGGATGCAGGATGGCGTCAGATGTCCAGGTATGCTTGCCTGTCAGAGTTATAGAGAGATCTGTATATATTTGCGCCTTTTAAAGTTTTTATCTGCTGAAGAATGTAATTGGAATATTTTCATACTCATCCAATGTAAATGAGTAAAATCAGTAGTGAGTATCAAATCACTTTTGACAGTGGTGATTTGAAAGGCTGAGAGTTCAGATGTCTATCCATGGTTAGAATTTGTAACTACTGTTGGCATTGTGCAGTAGGAGGAGGAAACCTCCTCGTTAATTAAGCCAGCATTTCTTTGCCAGGCTTCAGAAACTTTTTTTTTTGGCTATAATTTAAGTACAACTGCAACGATTCCTTAAAGTTCAGGGGGAAAAAAAGAAAGGAACAGATTGTACTTGAAGCTGATGCTTTGTTCAGCATTCCTTCTCTAACACAGCTAAATAGCCTTCATTATCTGAGCACTTACCTTAGTTCTTGAAATAACTATTTAATCTTCAGTGCCTGCTTCTCCTTTGTTTCTGGGAAGGGAGATTGATTTTGTGGAGGCTTTATTCTAGCCATAAACATTCTGAACAAATCAGTATTGTTTTGTAAAAATAAAGATGTTAAAACAAGCATTAGAATTTGTCATGGTGAAACTATGTGGAAATAAATAAATTAAAATGTAAAGCTAACCTTGGACACTTATTTTTTGGGGGGAAATGTCATTTACAAATTAAAGTTTATGTACAAAATTAATACAAAATACTAATATTAATTCATTGATAGTTTATTATGTTTATTATACATAACATTAGTCTTCCGTAAATGAAAAATGGTTCATTTTATAGACTGATATTGCTGAATGCAAAGTTACTTTATTTAATTACATTAAATTACAGCTTTGTGCAGAATGGATCAACATTTGTTAAACACCTTTCCATGGGTTCAGTCCAGATGTGTGGGATAGGAAAATATTCTTGTCTACCAGATCTGTCTCCTTCCTTACATGACGTTCCCTATAGGCTGAATGAGATTACAAATGAGAAAGAACAGTGTTGTGTTTCCTTGGCAGCTGGTAAGTGAGGACAACGTTTTTTTTAAAAAAAACCAACCAAACAAACAAACCTCTGGCTTTGGTAAATATATTAATATTGTCTCCATTATACTTGGGATCTGTATATCGGCAACCACTTACAAAACGTAGGTAGCAGTTTTACTTGCTTTACCTCTGTGTTTTAATTTGTGTTTAAACATTTGTCCATATGAAAAGTATGGAAGTTTTGTCTAGCAGTACTTCTTGGGGACAACCATTTTGTTACTCCTCTTTGGGGGTGAGGAACTAACAAAGACTCTGTTTAGAGACTGCTTTAGCTATATCCACTTTTCTCCTACATGTTCCCTTTCTTTCCAGAAGACTTACTTGAAATAAATATACTTAGCATAATAGGATCTAGTTTATCTTTTTTAACCATGCGTTTAAGAACTGAATTGTAATGGAGTACCAGGGTGAATTTATTGTTTACTAGGGAACCATTAGCAGACCAGAAGAATGCCTGATCTGAAACTGTCTCCCAAAAGAAAGAGCATAAAAGCAGTTAACAAATAGCATTTATACCTCTGAATGTTCTGCCAGCATCTGGCAGACTTTGCATTGGGTACTTTCCTAGGTCTATGTATTATTTTCTGTGTTTAGTGGCTTAGAATGAATTTATTTTTGTTCTCACTTGGCCCATGTCTTTTCTGAAACCATAGAAACTTTTAGCGTCCACAGATTCTATGGCATCTGTCTCACAGATCTGAAAGTGTTAATAAACATCTGAAGTGTTTATTTTCTTCTTTTTGCTGTCTCTCTCCTGCAAATTTATTGCTCTTAGTTTCTGGGTTTTAGTGCCATTCCATTTGCCTGTTTTAATGTTACTTAGAAGCGCAGAGGCACAATGTTCCCTTTAATTGGTCGTGAAGATTATACTAAAGGGTTTGGGTTTCAGTATTCCCTGTGCATATTCACTTGTAATTGTCTGAGACTGACAACCCATGTACAAGTTAAAATTCTCAAGTGTTGCCACCACATGCTGTAAAATACGTGGCCGTATTGGAGTATTAGCAAATACTTTGGAAAAGAAAGTGATAGAAGTTAAAACATTGCTCTCTGAAGCATGCACAACACACTGCTGTTTTGAAACTTTTCTGTAAGGAATTTTTCATTTGTTAGACTGAAAATGCTACTAAATGGAAAAAAAGACAAGGATGGACCTTGCCGTTGTAGTTATTACGCTTTACTGGTCATAATAATTTTTAAAGTTATGTGTTGTTATAATGTATGCAGTAAGATGTAGTTCTGGAGACTGCTGGGAAAAAAAGGAAGCAGGAATCTTTTTATAGTGGCTGAGAAGAATTATGGCCTGAAGAAATTCATAGCTCTCCAGACTTACTCTCTTTATGCCACTGACGCAGTTCTCATACATAAACTCTTGTCGACAAAGTACTATAAATCTTGTCATAGTTCTGGCTTTTTGTTTTCTGATTAGTTTGATGATTTTTATATTTTTTTTAATTAAAGGATGGTACCTGGTTAAGTTATAAAGTGATTTTAGAAAAAGTTACATGTGTCTGTATTATTGATATTAGAAATTCTGTTGTGATCTTGAAATTCTGGAAGATAAAATGAAAACTTACTTTTAGAACAATTATCAAAAACTTGGCCAAGAAAATAGTTTACTTCAAATGTCTTAACCTAGGAAAAAAATTAAAAATATGAATATATTTTTACTTCTGGTTATGCTATACGTACATGTATCCTGGGAGACTGCTGCCATATCAATAAATGAGATGAACAACATTTCTTTTTTAGGTTTACCTCACTTCTCTTCTGGAATTTTTCGCTCTTGGGGAAGGGATACCTTTATCGCACTGAGAGGTTTAATGTTAGTTACTGGGCGCTATCTAGAAGCAAGGTAAGAATGACTTATTCTTAGATCCTACTGCTTTTACAGATCTTTAGGAAACAGGCATGATTTTAAAACCTGAGATGACACACAAGCTGTTAGAAATAGTTGAAGTGAAAAACTTTAGTGGCCTTAGATTTTGTATGATTCTCTTTTGATTTGTTAGCAGCAATATGAAGCTGATGTGTTCTGTATAGATAATGTAGTTTTAACCCTTGGAACACTACTGCTTGTCCTTAAACAAAGTGATTGTGTTTCACATGTACTTGGATCATTGTTGCTGAGCAATAATTTCCAAATTGTTTATGTGAAAATCTAGTGTAGTAAAAGAATTCTCTTTTAATCAGAAAGGTGTGATTGCACATCTATCATGATTAATTTTGGGGTGTAACTGCTAGTGTTTATTAATAGTAGATGTCAGATAATTGTAGATTCTTATAATCTGTTTGGGAATGTTTAACTTGACAAATGAATTAGTTACAAATCAGATATATTGACTTGATATTTCCTTTAATCTCTTTCATTTGGGTGGAGCTCGCCACATGATAGAAACATAAAAGTTATTTGGTTTAATTTATCATGTTTGTGCTGTTGTACATTTGGCCAACTATTACCTTTCTGGTACAGTAAGATCTGCAGTCTACTAGTATGATTATATTCCTGTTTAAAGCTAGTTGGAATCCATGTTTTCTGCAAAGTTCTCAAATGAAACTTTTCATAACCTCAGTTGCTGTCACCTCTCTGTATTTTAATAGGAAATTCCCATCTACTCCTGCCCTCCGTCCCCATTCCACCCTACCCATCAGAATGGATACCAGGGTAATCATAAACAATGTCAATAAAAACCTTCCCTGTGATCTCAGTGGGATTTGGCTTTAGGCTCTATATCACTACCTATGAAAAAGCAAACTAGCTTTTACATATTAGTGGATGTTGTATGTTTTGTACAAACTGATGTAAATCTATTCATGTTGGGGAATTTGTAGGGAATAGATAGACTTTTACTATAAAAGAAGTTCATGCTAAATGAAGTAATTTGTAACTTTCAACAACAAACTTCTGTCATCAGTCTTTAAGGTCCTGTTTGTCCTTTTAATTTTCATTGCTATTAAGGTAAACTTGTATGCTTTGTACTTAATACTTGGTCCAATAATGGCCTTGAAAGTAACTTAGGACTGTGGGTTTCTTTTTTTTTTGTTCTAGAAACATCATTTTAGCATTTGGTGGGACTTTAAGACATGGTCTCATTCCCAATCTGCTTGGCCAAGGGACTCATGCCCGCTATAACTGTCGTGATGCTGTATGGTGGTGGCTTCAGTGTATCCAGGACTACTGTAAAATTGTTCCAAATGGATTGGACATTCTTAGGTGTCCTGTTTCTAGGATGTACCCAGGAGATGACTCTTTTCCTCAGCCTGCAGGCACTGTGGTAAAGATCTTTTTTGATTTAAATATTTAAAACAACTGGATTTTTGATGAAAGGATGTAATTTTTCTAGCAACAAGAACCTGTTGCCATCTGTTGTTTATGGTGAAAGTTGATTATAGAGCAAGAATTCCAACTTTCAGAAGCTTCTCGCTACATCTGTATCACATGATTAGACAGGTGCATGGAATTGGGGATGGAGGGGAAAAAAATTGCATCACCCTTACTAATATTCTTTTTCTTTTTGTCTTGAAAAACTGTTTATATTAAAAATTGTATACAATGTATTGCCATTGACAAAGATGCTACTGAAAATGTTTGATGCTTTTTTTTTTTGAAGTAACATAAATTAGAGGCTAAGAATTGCTGTTATTTGCACATGAGGGCCTTTCTACTTGTTTTTGATCTTTTTTTTGCATACCATCCGAACGTGCAATCCCTCTAGGATCAGCCACTTTATGAAGTAATACAGGAAGCAATGCAACGACACATGGAAGGCATAAATTTCCGAGAAAGGAATGCTGGTCCGCAGATCGATCAGAACATGAGAGATGAAGGTAACAGATACAGAACAGTTGTTATGGAATTCAAAAGTTGGTCTTTGTATTTCTTTTCCTCTAGCTATTGAGTATGCTTTTGAAAAACTATGTTTAATGTAACTAAAACTCTATTATTACAAAAATTTTTAATGTTTTAAAAGTACCTAATTAATTTATTATTATCAGCAACTGTTTAGATGTTGTGGTACAAGTTATCTTGAAACAAAGGTTTGCTTAAAATGTACAGTTCACTTCAGAAACCCACCTCAGATCTTGTTTGGAGGGGTTTTTGTTTATTTAGGAGGCTTTGGCTGGGGGGATAGAATCTGGGCCTTTGTTTTGTTTAAAATAGAGACTTCATGTGTCGTTCTTGCTTGGCAGGTTTTAATGTAACTGCAGGTGTTGACCGTGAAACTGGCTTTGTCTTTGGAGGGAACCGCTTCAATTGTGGGACTTGGATGGATAAAATGGGAGAGAGTGATAGAGCTCGCAACAGAGGCATTCCAGCAACTCCAAGGTACAAAACCCAGGCTTTGGAGGGGAATTTTTTTAATTTATTTTTTTTTAACTGAAATTCTTCTGCAGACCTACTATGCCTTACACTAACACATCTGAGAGGTGATCTCTCAAATGTTTCTGGGTACCAAAATGTTAATGGTATTTTTTTTCTTTGTGCTCATTTGAAGGAAGAAGGCGTGTTTTGAGCAGGTGAATCCCTCAGCTTCTGGCATGGTCTTAGCTCCATTCAAAGAGTCAGCTTTTCAGTTCAAGTAGTAAAATGTAACTTAGGTAAAATCATATACTTGTAGTACTAGCAGTACTTTGTGACTTAGACGACTTATAGGAGATATCTATTGATAATTTTGTTGTTTGAATACTTGGTACTTAGAGTTGAAGAATATCTATGACATCTGATTTTTTTTGAAGTTGAGACTAAACATTTTAAAAATAAGCTCTTTACTATGTGGCAACAAACTGCTGCAGGCATTCCTGCTTGAGTTTAGTGCAGTATCGGTTTCAAATCAGTTGCCATCTCTGGGTCAGAACTGGAGGAAAGCATATTTTTGCTTGACAAGTTAGGCAATTTAAATGGGAACCAAGAGAGGTTGAGATACCTCGAGGTATCAATGATGCTGGAGAAAAAATGTACATCGCGCAGGCAGTAAAGATCAATCTGATATAATGTAAAATTTATGCATATAGTGGTTATCTGAATAACACCTGAAAAAAGAAGCAAGTCCAAAAAGTGCATTTAGTTATTTTAATGCCTTGCTTCTGACTTGAGTAATCTATTCTGGCAGAATTATTGCCTACATTACCAAAGTGCACGTGCAGATGAATTGTATTGAATGCAGCTTTAACATCAGAGGATAAAGTTTTAGGGGGCTGACCCTTTTCCATGTTCTTAATCACTGGTATATCATTATCTTGCATCTGTGCTAATTAGCTGGCTATGATAATACCACTTCAAATTTAGTCTGTTGTACAGAAAAAAAAAAAAAAGTATCTGTTAACCAGTTTACAATCAAGCTTGTTCCCTGACTGTTAGCTGATGGAAAACCTCCTGTGTGTTCCACCCGTTCTTCCCTTGAATCCACCTTGAAGGTGGAATCCTACTGATCTAAATAAAAGTAAACTGACACAGTCTGCTTATGCTAGTGTTCTTTTTTCTTATTTTTGGCTCTTCATGAAACTCAAAATTACCCTATAAAACTGAGTGTGCCAAAAAGTGCCAGATAAGCTTCAGCAATCTTCAGCTAAAGCTAAGATACATGTCTAGTCTAAAACATGCTTACACAATGCTGTTGGAACTGAGCTACAACACAAGATGGAAATCTGAGTCACTGGTAGCTTTCTGAAATCATATCTTAGTGTACACCAGCAGCCAAAAAAAGGTAATAAAAATATTAATACTGGGTGTTATCAGTAAGGGTTTTTAGAACAAGGAGAGAGATCTGCGTCTTCGTGCAACCCTGCACCTGCAAGATGCACTTTTATCTTGAGTGTTATCTGTAGCAGTGCTGGTTTCAAGAAGGACTTAAAGAGTGGTATAGAGAAAGGCAGCTAACATTCAAAGGGATGGAGTAGCTGCTTTGTAAGGAGAGATTGGGAATTTCTAAGGACTGTTCATTTTCAAGAGAATATGAGTGAGAGGTGTGAAAGTTTAGGAAAAAGAGGTATCAAAGTTTAGAAAATCATGACAGTAGTGATGATGATGGAGCTCTTATTCATAAAACACTGCAATACTGTAGAGGCTTCTATAGGAGAAATAGAGGAATAGGAGAGGAAAAGGGAAAAATAACTTGTATCTTATTTAGACACTATTGTTTTTCAGTTAGTTATTGAACTTTAATAGCCTCCTTAAATTAATTTTTTGGACCCTTTCAAATCATTATTATTTTAGAGATGGTTCTGCTGTGGAAATTGTTGGCCTGTGCAAGTCGGCTGTTCGCTGGTTGCTGGATTTATCTAGGAAAAATGTGTTTCCATTCCATGGAGTCACCATAAAAAGACACGGTAAAACTGGCCACATCTCATAATTGTGTTACTAGAGTATAAAAATAACTAAAATGATGACATGGTAGCCATATAACATTAGGGATGATTATCAGACTACTCAAGAAGGTTAAGGGGGGGAAACGAGAAACTGAGGAAACTTTCTTCTATGATTACCATCTTTCATTACTGCAAAAAAATGTACTAAGAGTTGATGCTGTCTTGTCAATATTTCAAATATTTTATTCCATGTATTAAGGTGTGTATTACAAAGGAATTTTGAAGCCTAATCCATTTCTCAAAATGGATCCAAGTGATAGGATTATTACATATTATGATGATGCATCATTCATTACAAGAATGTTAAGTAAAAGGACACACCTTTCTCCCCCCTCCCATTTCCATTTTGGTAGCGTCCTTTTTGCTGTACTCCAATTGTAATTTAAGAAAAACAGGTAATACTCCTCACCTAATATAAAACTAATGTAACTTCTTTACTATTTTTGGTTCTTTCATCAAAGCATTGCTTTTTTAAGATACGCATATATCTCAGTCAGGGAGGTATCCTTAGCCGAAGTCTGCTGAGTAAAACCTGATGTTTTTCTAGTCTCACTTGAAGTTTCAGTGAGCTGTTCCCGTGTACTGTCAAATTGGCTAAACATGGGGAATCACCAGCTGGAGAGAAGCAATCCTAGGTCTGTTCCTCCTAAGTGTCAGGAATTCAGGAAGAGAAAGCTTTTAAAAGTAATACTAATCCTAGTGTTTTGATACTCACTTAGACTCCTGCTACTTTGAGACTTCAGTAGACAAGTACTATAGAAGAGTTGGCATGTTACCATACTGGAATGTTAATTATAAACTTTAGTCAATTAGGCATTTTCTGTAGATCACAGTACTTCATACTGTTTGTTCCTAACTGCAAAGTAGAAAATTTTGTGTTAATAAAAAAAGAAGTTGTGCATGTGTTGATCTGCAGTGGAACAACTTCTAGATAATAACTTTTTACAATGTTAGTATGGCTTTTATTGTGTTAGGAGTATCTTAAGTAAAACTTCAATAAGCAAAACAGTGAAAATAGACATAAGCATACTTACAGTGTTACCACTGTGGCTGTTTTCAAAAAAGAAAACCTGTATGTAACATCTTGCAGGAAAGGAGGAGACTATCACATATGATGAGTGGAACAGAAAAATTCAAGGACACTTTGAAAGGCTGTTCTTTGTCTCTGAGAACCCAGCAGATCCTAATGAGAAACATCCAACTCTTGTTCACAAACGTGGAATTTACAAGGACAGCTATGGAGCTTCAAGTCCATGGTGTGATTACCAGCTCAGGCCAAATTTTACTATAGCAATGGTTGTGGTAAGTGGGGGTGAGGGAAAGCATTTGCATTTAAAATTTTCTTTTTTATTGAACTAAGCTTGCATTGTAAATTTCATCAGTATGGCATTGTATCAAGAACATAGATTGCTTAGGGTAAATTTTGAAACTTTTCCATGCTTTTCATCTTGGTCCATCTTTGAGGATCTCCTAAAAATACATCCTTGACATGATTTGCCTAAATTTGCCTTGCTGCTATCAGGGGTATAACTAGGATAAATTAGCAGTGTTTGCTATATTCACGCTGTCTTTTAAGGTTAAGTCTGGGAGGCTGCTTTTTCTATCAAGTTAGCTAAATGCTTGGGCAGGTTATTGTCTTTATTGGGCTTGTAAAAAGCTTCAGTAATAATATTTTACAAGTATATTTAAAATAAAATAAATTAAGAAATAAAAAAAAAAATCATTGGAGAGTTTCTGTCCTCTTGCTCACTCTGACTTGTAGGTTCCAGAAGTTGATTACGTAATACAGAACTTAAGCTTTTTGTGGTCTTTGACGTTTGAACACACACTTGTGTGTACGTGTGCAGAGTTTACTCATTAAATCTTTATTCTTTTATTAGGCCCCAGAGTTGTTCACACCTGAGAGAGCCTGGAAAGCTCTTCAGATAGCAGAGGAAAAACTGCTTGGTCCATTAGGCATGAAAACTTTAGATCCAGAGTAAGTGCAGTAGAGATGAGAACACATATCAATTACAAAACATGACAGTAGGAATTACTTAATGTCTGGGGGTCACATTTCCATGTGAATCCGCCTTTGAAATAAGGCTGCAATAAAAATTATTTTACTTATGTAAACAGTCACTAAGTAGTTTTGGATGCCACACAGTAAACAAGTAAAATTTTAGTATCGTGAAAGATGCTGAATTTGTATCTTGGTATCTGCTTATGTATGATACAGTGCACAACACTACAGTTTGAGTAGAAGTGTGAAGGCAAAATTATGAATTCAAGTCATTCCAAGATAACCATTTTCCTACTAGTTTGAACTGTATTTGGAATTCCATTATCACATAAATTACAGAACCTGGCGGAGACCTCCTGAACTTAACCATCATTAATGTAAATGCTATGAAAAAAATATGGTTCAGTTCTGCTATTTGCTTTTATGTATCCTTTTTGTTAAGCTTTGTTTACATAACTTATTTTTTCCTTCTTGCAGTGATATGGTTTACTGTGGAGTATATGATAACGCGCTTGACAATGACAACTATAATGTAGCCAGAGGTTTCAATTATCACCAAGGACCTGTAAGAGCTGGTTTCTTCAATTTTAGAAAAAGTGCTGTCACCTTTTCAAAATGCCAGTTATAATAATAATAGTCTATTTTCATTCTTTGCTTAGGAATGGCTTTGGCCAATTGGATATTTTCTTCGTGCCAAATTGTACTTCTCCAAGTTGATTGGTCCAGAGATATATGCAAAAACTGTAATTATGATTAAGAATGTTCTTTCTCGCCACTATGTTCACCTTGAAAGGTAAAACATCAGATAACACAGATTTAAGTTCACTAGTGATATCCACTGTCCAATTGCACGTAAAAAGCACAATTCTAAGATATAAACAGCATCTGTTTCCTACAAAGGTCACTGCTGTATGTGCTCTTCAGAGCTCAACTCAGGTTTCAAGTACAGCTGAGATCTAGCGCGTTTTATAGACTGCAGGGTTACTAATGCTTACCCATGTGAAGACTGTGAAATAAACCTTTCTTAAAAATTAGCATCTAATTTCATAAAAAAAAATGAATTTCAGAAAAAATCGGTGAATTGTTTTTTTTGAAAAAATCAAAAGATTTCAAAAAATCCCCTGCAAAACAAAGTAGGTAAAGGGCTAGTAGGGACAGATTAAAATTGTGGCAGATAAGATGATGCAAAACGTTGTTAGGATTTCTTGTGTTACAAACAAGAAAATTAGTATGAAAGTGTTTCAGAGCCTTCATAAGTTTGAAATTCTGAGAAAGCAGATGAACTTGTTTGTGGCCTTAAATGTTCCTTCATGTTTTGAATTCTCCCTCTTAAAAACCAAACCCTGACTATTTTTCCTCTTTTTCTGTCCGTTTACATTTTTAAGGATTTGAGACAAATGGAAACTAACAAAACAAAAGATCTTGCCCCTGAGATCTAGTCCATATAATCTGTTCTGCAAGACTTCAAATATGCATTTATTTGTACTCATAAGAGTGACTCTGTAGGACTGGTCAAGACAGAAGGGTTTGTCTCACCACACAAGGAAGAAAAAGATTTTATTAAGCAATTTTAATTTAAATTAAAAATTTAAGCATATTGTCTTGTCCCAGTGTCTTGGTAATTTGGTAATATTACCAAACAACTTGCACAATAATTAGTGTACTTCTATTCTGATATTTTATTTATGTACAGAATTACTTATGTAGCAACAGGGTCAACGTATGAGTTTTTCTGTTAAGTCCATTTGTTTCTGATTTTATTTATTATCACAGAATCACCTAGGTTGGAAGGGACCTTTTAAGATCATCTAGTCTCACCAATGG
>VZRU01013271.1:3763-14920 GCA_013398155.1 Pedionomus torquatus
CACAGCAAAACGTGACCCTTCTGAGCATGTGGTCTTGTGGAGCTGAAGGTGGCTGGCATAAATGCGGGAGCTGGTCTAGCCCTTCTGAGTACCTCTGTGTCAAGCCTCACAAGCCCTTTTCTGGTCAGGAAGGGCACAGAGAAGCACACGCCCTGCAGCAGCTCTTACCAGTTTACACCAAGCTCAGCCTGCATTAAACTGTTGCATCCTCTAGGGTGAGTGGAAGCTCAGGCTTGAGAGGCTGCTCTTCAGTGTCATCGTGGCAGCACTGAGCATCCCTGTGGACAGAGGCAGGCTCCACACTTGTGAGCAGCCTTGGATTGCACTGGGGTGAACTCCCTAGGCCTGGCTTGCTCACAAGAGCAAAAGACATGCAGCGCAGCTTCCCAGGGCAAGAAAGTGGTGCCTGGGACGAGCATGGCTTGGGCAAGAAGCAGGCAAGGTGTGAGTTAGGAAGTGAACATCAGAATGCGGGGAAGGGCCAAGTGCAGAGGGCTAGTTGACAGTGGTGGATGGCAGTGGGACCATGCACCCCGTGCTGCATGGGGTGCCCAGATTCACAAGTCACCACCCTGAGTGCTGGTGATGGACCCTGCTTGTGCGTGCGTGTTCTGGACTCCAGCCCCTGCACTGTGCTTTGCGGCTACTCTCGAGTTAATTTAGTGCAGCCCCCTTCATGGAAATGCTGCTTCCCAGAGTGCCAGCAGGATGGACACATGCTCCCTCTCCAGTGGTGTGAGATGAGGAGACCCTCTTTGAAGTTATTGCTCCCTTCAAGGCATGCAAAACCCCAGGAATATCCCTAGTATCTGTCTCTCTCTTCCTGACTCTGGGGCATGCTGAGGGGGTGGCTGGCCGAGCATCACTGCTGCAGACCCTCACACCAGACAGGCACTTTCCTGTTTTTTCCAGAGCCATCATGGCAACGGTATGGAGCAGTGCATTTCCACAGGGCAGGGGCCAGGAGGCATGGGCATGTGTCTGTACTGCCTGCAGGTCACCTTGCCACAGAGCTACCAGGCTAGGTGTCCCAGCATGGCCCTGCATCCTGCTCTGTGAGGCCACTGCTTGCCACCGTGCGGGCTGCAGAGCTCCTCTGCCAAGGCGCTCATTTAGAAGGAGGGTTGGGAAGGGCTGGCTTCAGCTGGAAGGACAAGTAGCAGGCAAGACAACAGACAACAGAGGGAGAAGTGAAGTGAGGCAGAAAGCTCTGGAGAACCAACAGCAACATCCAGATGCCCTTTGCTGAAAGCCCAGAAGACTCAAATCAGGGACAGCACTGTCTCCATGGAAAAAAGTCTCATTAGAGACCAAACAACAAGCGTTGCCTACAATCTGCAATGCTGGTTACTTGAAATAAAGGCATGAAACTGGTCCAGCTTGGCGATGTAATTTTACAAACCTGGAAGACTTTGTGTGCTTCAGTTTCTGTTGCCAGCCATGAATCAGTTTTGTGGGGTGGCTTTGCACAATGGGAAGGGTGCCACCAGCCCTGAAGATGTGGGTGCTGACATAGACCAGCTCCTTGCCTCCTGCGTGGTGCCAGTGGGTCCTGCTGCACGCTGAGGGTGTCCCATCCTTGCATCCTGTGGCAAGAAAGGTGCAGGAGCCTGTTCCTCCTTACCAGCCCTACGGGCCTGAATCACCTTTATATTTCAGTTGTAGCCAATTGTGTGACAAATGCACGCATGCCTCTTTTTAACAGGATGCTGCTAAGCTGTATCATGTCTCATGTCCCATTTTGCGTGCTCACTTTGGCAGAGGTGAGGATAATCCTCTGCAAGAGGCACACAGTCAGGCCTGCCGGAGTTTAGGGAGAAGCCTGCAAAGCTTTGGTTGGGTGTGGGTTGAGAAGCACAAGCAGAGAAAAAAACCCAACCTTTATCTACAAACTCATTGCCAGGCAAGAAGCTGTATTCTACCTGCAGTTATGTTCATCTAAGTAAAGAGAAACTTACACCATCTCTTAGTTACAGTCTTTGGTGTTTTTAACCTGAATGGTTCCATACACATCCCATTCTAGCTACCAAAATCTGGCTCCAAAGCCAGCTCAGGTTGGGTCACTGCTACACTTGCCCAGTTTCTTGGGAGGTTCATCTTCTGTTGGTTTGGGAGGTTCCTGCCTTAGTACTTCGTATAATATACAGCCCAAATTGGGTGTTACAGCAATTTAAACGTTACAATCCATTACAAGAGTGTTCAGGCTTAATGTTTGTCATTGTCAGGAGTGCATTTCTACTTTATGCACTGCTTTGCCTCCTCGGACAGACAGCAGCAAGAACAGCATCTGTCCAGAGGTTCCAGGACCTGGCTGGGTCCTTGAAGAGTGTATTTGCCAGAGCAGAATCTGGGTTGGTGGTTAGGCACAAAGATGAGGCTTGGTGGCACTGTTAAGCTTATTTTTCCTCACACGTTCACAAGGGAGAAACTTTGCATTAGCATCTGGCTACTGAAAAGCAAGGTGCTTACAGTGCTTCTGGTTCTGCTCTGATCTGCCAGGACAGATGTAGATGGTCATAGTGTGAGAGTAAAAAATTAATCAAAGATGTGAGTTAACTGAGAATATTGCTATCTCAACATAAATGAGATGCCTCAGAGAGAACTTTGCTCTGCAAACTGCAAAGTTCACTATGCAGCTTTTAAGAGGAATAGAAACCAAAGGCTGCAGGAATGGGCTAGAAGAAACAGGGTGGGTTTTGCTGGGGATGACAGTGTCCTTCTGTTGCATGACATTTGTTGTGGCTCCCTGGTGTTAATTTTCTCATAGCCATGCAGTTAATAGGTCATTTGGAAATGCACAGTACCTGCACAGTAGGTGGACTCTGAAATCAGAAGTAGCAGACAACTGTAAGGACACACAATTCTGCCTTTAGTATCTACATGTGAGACCTGTTTCTTCCTTCTCTGGCAATTTAGCTAAAGGGAAAGTGCTGAGCACTGTATAAACAGTGTGTTGGAGACTGTTTCATTCCTTGAATTTTCTTCAGATGAATGCTGCACCCCTGGATGTATAGAAGAAAATGTTTCTAGCGGCAATGTGGAAATTTGCCAGGCACAACTAGTGGACCTTGCTCCCAAAGATCCATGCAAATGCAGCATCACTGAACAACATCCCCTCAGTGCATGGAGAAATAAACATACTTCCCTGATTCTCTCACATTTCATCCCTCTTTCCATTAATTCACCCTGGAGTAGCTTCAAGGGCTTTAGCAACTGGCAGACTGGGAAGACCAAGCCTTTCCTGCAAAAGTCATGGAACTTCCTTCACAAATGCTTGTCAAGAGCAACTGCCACCTTCAGTATGTGGCATATTTAGCACCAGTTAGTCCTACACAAGCTGAGAAAGGAGAAGGCGTGAAAGACTGACTCCCAGTACAGGTTTGCTCATCCAGAAACAAACTCCAGGGAGAAAGAGACTCCAAAAACTGTTGTTGGGTGGGTTTTGGTTGGTGTGGTTGTTTTTT
Organism: Pedionomus torquatus; assembly: GCA_013398155.1. NCBI lineage: Eukaryota > Metazoa > Chordata > Aves > Charadriiformes > Pedionomidae > Pedionomus > Pedionomus torquatus. Next base: position 7,228 of record VZRU01013271.1, read on the forward strand.
TTTTTTTTTTTTTTTNGTGTGTGGTTTTTTTTGTTTTGTGTTTTTTTTGTTTGTTTGTTTGTTTTTTGGTTTTTTTTTGTAAATTACAGTGGTTGCGAGTTCCCAGATAAATGAGAGTGAACATTAGTATGCTTTGGACAGCCATATCCCTACCCTTGCTGCCAGCATACAGGTTAATTGTGTCAGCTCAGAGTAAGAGTAAGCCACAGTCCCAGTGGTCCCAGCCCAGCTAGCTCAGGACTGTTCATCCGCACCAGGCACACAGCATCACCCCCTCCCCTACACCAGCACAGTGGCTTGGATTACTCCATGCTGAGCGTTTACTCGGGAAAAAAAGTAAATCTGTGCTTTTCTGCTGTTTCATCTGCTGCAAAGAGGACCTGGACACCCTGTCCCTCTTGTGGGAGCACATGGGAATAGGAAGATCAACACCATCCTTAAGCTCCCAAAGAACCACAGGGCGTTTGTGGACTGCAGGTGCTATCGGAGCATGTCTTGCAGTCCAGAGGCCTGAAAGAGCAGACGCAAATCCAAGGCAGACGACAGATCCCCTTGGCTTGGGGTGGGCAGCAGCAACATCTGCCCAGCTGCAGTGACTCCAGCTGGCAGCTGAAGGAAGGGAAAATGATGTGCCATGGATGCTGGCCCTAACCTACTGCACCTGCAAGGTCCAGCCTGTCTTGGTGGGAAGTTCTGATCTTCTCCAGATCTGTGCCACTATGGCCATTTTCTCCTCTGTTGGTGGGAGTGCCAGCAGGCAGGATGACCTGTCTGTGTACTCACCTTATCTTCCATTCTCGCAGCTGAAGGTGTCACTGTGAAATTTTTGAATTATCAAAGAAATAATTAGCATTACTCACTGCCTGCCACGTGGGAGTATTTATCCACAGTAATAAAGAGAGGAAAGAGGCAGCCAAAGGTGTGGTCTGGATCCAGAAAGTCTGGTGAAACTGCTGGGAAGTGGTGACAGCTGATCCCTGCCCCAGTTACACAGGGAAAACTCCTCAGGTGTGAGGTTTTGGCTCCCCTGCATATCCAAATGAAAGCCTCTGGTCACATGCACCTCTGCATGTTTTTGCATGCAAAGGAGAAGAACAAATCGATCTTTTCCCTCCTGCTCATGGGGACAACTCAGGGTGAGCAGACAGGCAGAATGGAGACTGCCGCCGTCTCTGTAAAACCCATCCAAGAGGCAGGGAGGGAGCCAAGGATGAAAATGAGTTTGGTACTTCTGACTTGCCCTTTCATGCAATGGAAGAACAGACTGCTGGCCCTGGTCTTGGGCTGCCTGAGCAAGGCAGCACTCTGTTCCTGGAGGTCCATGGTGTTTATGCATTCCCTGGCATTTGCTGCTTTGCAAAAACCGTGGGAGGAACAGCAGAACAGGAGTTAAAAATACCAGTGTGAGCGCAGCAAGCTGGGAGGCCAAGAACAGCTGTGAAATCCAGGAAAGGCAGCAGATAACAGCAAGGAATGGGGCAGGTGCAGGGTGGAGGGGTGACGACACCAAGGCTATGCCACAGATAAGGCCATCAGGCCAACATGGAGCAAGAGCGATGTGATGCAATCTGGCTTGGTCTCCTGGCACCGCCATCAGTGCCCAGCCAGATGGAAAGCCTGCAAACAGCACCATGGTCACCCGGGTGGCAAAGGTATAATAAAGACTCCAATGTGATGAGTGATCCCGGGTGGGTGGGCAGGTGCCACAGACACAGCGGCCGTGTGTGTGTGTGCACAAGCACAAAGGCAGGGGCAATGCCAGGAGGGAACAAGCTTGAGATCAGTTTTGGAAGCAGAAGTCTCCTTCCTTTGTCTTTGCCGCCTGCAGCAGAGTTTCTCTGCCCTGCTTGCAGAGAGACTAGATCTTCAGCTCTGCAGGAGAGCCCAGGACCTTCATACTTGCCCCTCCTGCCCTCCTTGCCAGGGTGGGGGGGCAGCAGAGCCAGGACCCTCACTCCTGGCCCAGGAGAAGCTGGAGGGGAGTCCAAAGACAGCCTTAGATTCAGGGGATGGGGAGCAACTCCCCCATGTGTGTGCTGCTGTACCAAAAAAGCCAGGCTCAGATGCATGACTGTTTCAGACATAGCTGGAGCTGCATGGCCAGCGTGGGGGCAAGCAGTCATCAGAACACCCCTTGTCCCACCTGAGGAAGAATTTCCCCACCTCCTCTTTGAGGGGGAGAGTAGGCAGGGCTTTTGTCAGGGGCTGCAAGCCTGTGCTTGAGAGAAAAGCAGGAAAAGGCAGAACTAGTTTGCAAGAGGTGATTTCCTCTTTTTCATCTCTTGACGTGTCATTTTAATTTGCTCTGTGAAGGCAGAGGCATTTGAATACCACTGAGGAATCAGCTGGAGGGAGATCAGGCCTCGTGTTGGCCAACAGCTTCTCTCCAGCACCACACGACTTGCTACCTGCACCACTAAGGGGATGCAGATGTTTCCTGCTCCCTTCCATGAAAGGGGAGCAATCTGCAGCACACAACGTGTCCCAGCTGACCATTGGTCCTGCACTGCCGTCAGTATGATCCAAAGAGCCAGGACTGGTGGCACAGCACAGCTCTCTGCAGCAGTGGTACCAGAGGCATTATGATTAGATTCTGTGTGGGGGTTTGGTACTAAAAACATTAAAGAAGACCATAAAGACCCATGACAGCAATCACCCAGGGCTGTGCTTAATGTTGGTATCACAGCAGTTTGCAGGAGAAACCCCCCTGAATTCCGTGTAGTTGAGTCTTGGCTGGTATCAGATTTGCAAGGTGGGCATCCAAGGAAATACATCCATGTGTGCCAGAAAGTGACAGATGCTCCATTGCCAAGACCCCCCAAATCTTCTGCATGGGATCAGGGTATTTGCAGTTTTGTACATGCACCATCGAGGATGGAGACCTCTCACCTCCCTGCTGGTCTAAGTTGCTTATCCTCTGGGGTAAGATTTCTGACCTAATTCCCCACATGAACGTCTCAAGGCTGCAGTTTATGCCTGTTGCTTTTTATTCTGTCATCTGCCGTTACAAAGAGGTCGGCTCCATTAGCTGCCCTTCCAGACGTTGTAGGCTGCTATCAGATCCCCCCTTGGCCTCCCCTGTACTAGACTAAACAAGCCCATCAGGCCCGCATTCGCCTCAGGAAAAACTGCTAATGCAGTTAAATATTTACTTTAGTTGAGGGACTTCCAAAGTAGAATAATAATAAAAGCCAAAGGTTATTGAACTGTGTACACTCTGTGAAGAGGGAATATAAAACATGTGCACGGCCACCTCAGCAGAGGGGAGGAATGGTTCTACAAGGGAAATGCTGAATTGGTCACCTTTCCCCGTCCCAAAACCCAGCCACAACTCTGCTGAGCTGGGTGAAAGGACAGCCCAAGAGCAAGGATGGAAGCAGCCCCGCACAGGGCTGGAAGCCTCTGGCCACGGGGGATAATCACCAAGTTCCTTCCCTCTTGCCTCAGCCGCTTGAAGCCAGAGTGATCTTCCTAAGCCTCAGGCAAGGCTGGGGGATAGAAATGTCCTGAGCGTGGTCACGGTCGGCTCCTCAGCAAGTGCAAATGTGTGCGCTGCGGGTGCCTGGAGCTGGTGGTCTGCTGGTGGTTCCTGTAGGACACCCACCTGCCTCTGGAGCATCTCCTGCCTGCTCCCAGGGTGAAGGAGGCCACTGTCGCTTCTGACCCAGACTTCAGCTCAGCAAGTCTGTCCCAAAGGAGCTTCTGGTCAGCACCAGCTTTCCACCCAGCGGTCCTCTTTTCCGTCCTTCACCATTTGATTTTAATTCACCAGATGAAGGTGGGGATGGATGTGGAAAACTCAGCTTCCCTGAGAGAGGCNTGGAGCACGGGCAGAGGCTGCAGCTGCTTGCTCCCACTCAGCTGAACTCTGTTCCCTCCAGCCCCTCTGTGCCCCCAGCCAGCCCCATCCCACCCAGCAACAGGGTGGGCCTGCCAGAGCATGACAGCAGGCCTCCTGTGTGTTTGAGATCTCCCTCCTGGAGTCCTGCACAATGCACAAAGGCAGCTGAGCATCAGACTTGCTGGGTCTCACAGAGGCCACAGCGCAGTCAGCCAAACCAGCCTAAATTTCCTGGCATCTTCATGTGCAGCCACAGAAGCAGAGAATCACAGACTGGCAGAGGTTGGAAGGGACCTCTGGAGACCATCTATTCCAGACCCCCTGCCCAAAAAGCATGTTCACCTAGAGCAGATTGCATGGGATTGTGTCCAGATGGGTTTTGGATCTCTCCAGAGCAGGAGGCTTCTCTGGGCAGCCTGTCCCAGTGCTCTGCCAACCTGCAACTAAAGAAGTTTTGCCACATGTTGAGCTGGAATTTCCTGTATTCCAGTTCATGCCTGTTGTCTCCTGTCCTGTCACACTGGCTACCACCGAAAATAGTTGGCCACATCCTCTTGACATGTGCCCTTTAGATATTTATAAACATTGGTGAGATCCCCTCTCAATCTTTTCTTCTCCAGGCTGAACAGACCCCAGCCTCAGCTTTTCCTCATAAGAGAGAAGTGCTGATCCCCTGTTGATCTTCTGGACTCTTCCCAGTAGTTCCTCATCTTTCTTGAACTGGGGAGCCCAGAACTGGCCACAGTACTCCAGATGTAGCTTCACTAGGGCAGAGTAGAGGGGGAGGATGATCTCCCTCGACCTGCTGGCCACCCTCTTTTTAATGCAACTCAGTAAAGGTCTCCTAACTCAAATGGAGATACCTGCCGTGAATGAAGAACAGCAGCTACAAAGCTGGAGGGCTGGTTCAGGCAGGATAAACCTGGAGGCAAACCAGCTGGGTGAAGCACAGAACTGTGCTGCCCAACCCAGACTACGGTGTGAAGGGATTATAAAGCAGCCTCCTGTGCCAGCACCTGGAGCTGTCAGGTGGCACCGGGGTGGCTTATCAGCTGCATGAGCGTGTCCAAGTGATCCTGCTAGTTGCACAGCCCAGCTGTTACCAGCTCAGATCAGATGCTGCTCAAAATGCTGCTTTTCCCAGTGCCACTGAGATAAGCCGGTGTCCTCTGGTATAAAGGCAGCTATGACTGGAGCGAGGTGACCGAGCGCATGTGCCTGTGCTGACCATGCCTGCAAGGGTGCTGATGGTGGTGGCACTGGTGACTCTTGTCACCACTGGTGGTAAGTCCGCTCTGCTGCTGGCAGCTGGCTCTTAGAGGTGGGTTGGTGAACCGCAGAGGGAGCAAAAACGGGTGAGAGGGAAGAAAGACCCAGAAACTCTGGAGATGAGATGAGGAGGACAAGCAAACACAGTGGCAGCATGGCAGGGCAGAAGGACTGGAGAAAACACGCCATGCCTTCTCAGCAGTTCAGGGCAAGAGTTACTGGCTGGGTTGTCAACTCTGTTCCATTTGTGAGAGGGGTGGGATGGGGGACAGCCCACAATATGAATGGGAACCAGGATCTGGGAGGGCAGCACATATACTGGGGTGGCAGCTACTGTCATTCCTGCCTCTGTGAAGGCTTTGCAACATATTCATATGGGAAGCAACATTTTGTAGGCTCTGGCAAACTGGTGCTACCCAGGTGCACTCTGTGGTGGTCCTGCAGGGGCTTGTGTGTGAGGCCTCGTGCTCCCAGGACATTTGTGCACCACACAAATGGGCTGTGAACGGTTGCTACCGCTGTATCTGACTGCAGAAAGGGAACCAACTGAATATAGCTCTTCCTGGGCACTGCTGTTGTCCAGCTGTGCAGTGTCACCCAGCCCCAGCCCTCAGAAGGCACCCCATGTCCCTGTGCAGCACTGCATGGATTCACATTTCCTGGGATGTGTTGGATGCTTTGTGGAGCTTCTGGTCTAGAGACTGGGAGAGATGGCTGTCGGGAGAGGGCTTAGGGGCTGGGAACAGGTGTTCCCAGCTTTGTCACAGCTGCTGAGAGGAAGGACAGGGTGGGGAAGCATGCAGCAAACTGGTCCCCCACCACAAAACCCACACACCTGACCTGGGTCCTGGGTGGGCCCTGCACAGCCCTGCCTTCCCTTTGATTTAGATGTGACCCTCTGTCAATGCCTCGTGTTCCTGCCACCATCACAGATGTGCCACTCTCACAGGTCTCTGGTCTGTTTCAGGGGCAGAGCTGAATGAAGGGAATGGCCTGAGAAGGGTAAGAGGTTTCTGTTTTTTTCCTTGCACATGGCTTGAGATGGGATTTAGTGTCTGGTGTCTGGGGGAAAGGCTGTTACCAGGAGTCACCCCCAGCTTCATGGGTACTGGTGCTCCAGCATCAAAGCTGTATCCAAGCCCAGGGTGTGAGTCCCACTGAGGCATGTGGTGGCTTCTTCTCCTTGCTTTCTCTCTGTCCAAGGGCAGAGGGAACCATGTCACCAGTGACACTTGCTCCTGCTTGGGTGCTGTGGAAGGAAGAGGTGGGTGCTCTGGCGCTGAAATTTGTGCTGTGTTTTCTCCTTTCCAGCCGGTGTGTGGAGACATGGTTGAGCTGCAGGCCTGCCCTCTCCTGCACTTGCCTGTCTGTGGGACCGATGGGAACACCTACGCCAATGAATGCCAGCTCTGTGTGCAGCAAATGTAAGCTCATGCCCCTTGCAGAGACCACCAGGCATTTCATTTTGGCCATCTGAAACTGGGCACTTGTGAAATACTGTCATTCAGGCTTCCCCATGCCTGGGTAAAGCCATGGCAGATGGGAAGCACATGGGCTCCTGCTAGCAAAGTGGAAGAGGACTTTTTCACATCAGCTGATGCAGGCTCTGGGCTGTGAAGCCTGTGAGATTTACGTGCCTAAGCTGGGAGTGCCTGCAGACAGATGCAGGCATGTCCCCAGCCTTTCCCTGCAGGTTTCTGTGATGCTTGGCACCACGTTTAGGGACTACTGCGCAGCTGCAGGCTGAGGGATTTAGCTCTTTGNGCAAATGCAGATGCCCAGTTATGTGCCTTGCAGCTCTTTTGGCAGAACTTCACACCAAAGGTACCACCATAAATTTGAGGACCAGGGCAACAGGGACCCCATGGGAAGCACAAGCGTTCCTTAGGGACAGTTTTTTTATTCAGGTTGGGAAGTGACAGCCTGAGCAGGGATTCCTGCTAGAAAGAGACCACGGGTGAAGATCAGGTTGAACACAGGTCAGCAGTGCACTTGCACGGCAAATAAAACAAACTGTGTGCTGGGCTGCAAGAAGAGAGGGATAACCATTTTGTCAAAGTGAGGATGCAAGGAGGTGTGGAGGAGAAGCATCCAGCTGGTCTGGGGAAGGGGAGGCTTGGGGGGATCCAGCATCAGGCTGTGGTTGAAAACAGGATGGAGCCATGCTCTTCTTGGTGGTAGCTGGTGATGCAACACAGAGCAACCACAATCAGCAACCCCAGAGGGTACAGGCTGGACACAGGAAAACCCCCTCCCCAAGAGAGTTGTGCACCAGGGAGGTAGGAGGGACCTCCATCCTTAGTGGGGGTGGTTAGTGCTTAGACATAACCATGGCCACCATCACCTCACTGCGGACAGCCCTGCTATGAGGAGGTTGGGCTGGAGACCCACCACCAGCGCTGCATGCCTGGGGATGGGACATCTGTGGGCCAGGATGGCTTGCAATCACCTCAGCTTTTTAGACAGGAAAAGGAGCAAGCCAATTTTATAATAGTCAGCTCTGTTCCACAGGCTGGATGGGAGCCAAAGTATGGCTCAGGCAGTATTTTTTTTAGCTCTTACTCTTTTTTTTTCTCACATTAT
>VZRU01013274.1:283-12408 GCA_013398155.1 Pedionomus torquatus
TGTGAGAGTGGCACTGGAGGTGCTGGGCAACACAACTTGCCGGGTCCGGTTAGTTTTGGTTGCAAATCCATAAACGAGCCTCAGAAACAAAAGGTGTTTTCACTTCGCTTTCCTTTGTAAGGGTCCAGACCTGCTGGAAAACACCACGGGCTATTTTTTTTGCACTGCACTTAGTAGCCTTGGTGGCCTCCTCAAGTGTTCCCCTAGTGCAGGTGGGAGGAGAAGGGGTGGAAGAAAGAGAGGAGAAACTTCCTTTCTGGTTCAGAGATGTGATAGCCAACTTATACTTAGTACCTAGATCAAAATAGGTGTTTTTTTTTTTTTTTTTTTTTTTTTTTTTTTTTTCTCCCTTCAGAATTAGTCTAGTTTCTTCTGCTTTATCTTTANTGCAAAGAGGTGAGAAATTTTGCAGTTCCTACTGAGTTACAGAGAAGTCCCAAAATGGAAGTATTTCAGTGCTTCCCAGTGATAAAATCTCTCTCACATCCTCATTGTAGGTTCACAACTATTTCTGCTATTGCCTGCACACTCCACATCCACTCAGTTGGTTGAGTTTGTGAGTTTGGAGATTGAACGCAAACATGTAACTGACCAGGTCAAGCATGCAAATTTCTGTATCAGGGTTAAGCTAAGGTTCACTGAGGTCCATATTTTATTTTGAGAGAAGAAGCACCTACTCTTTTTTTGCATTTAGCATGATAATTTTTGTGTTGGATGCCAAAAATATGCTGGACCTCAGAGGATCCACAGCCATAACTAGTGCTTTTAGTGCAATTGTAAAAGGGCATTGTAAGGCCTAATGTTTTTCTGAAAGGCAAACTAGAATCTAAATTATCCTTTTTTTCTTTCGGGCTTCTGGACAGTGTTGTCAGTAATATTAACTGATAGACGTTAGCGTCAAGTCCCAGTTGAATTGGAAGAGAACCAACTAAAGCTAAAAGCCAATCCATCTTGTCTTTGAGTCTTCTTCACCTTTTCCTGTGTTCTCCTAGCCCTGACAGTTGTTTGAGGACTAAGTGAACTAAGGCTGTCACACAATGAAAATAACATTTGATAGTACATGATATTATTAATTTCCCCAAAATTACAGCCTGCTCTCTGTGGCAAGTTCATGTGGACTTCCCCCCCAAAGCATGCACATTGTTTAGGCTACTTCTGTCATGGCCCAAAAAGATCAAGGTACATATGTGATGCTTTCTAAAATGTCTAGAGCAGTTATCAACTGCAGCTAGTCATTTCTGTCCTCAGCTAGTAGTTGTCACATGTTTCTCATAGTTAGGTCCAATCGTTGAGAAAAGGTTAGCAGTTCCTTATAGTCCTCAGTCTTTCCAGATAGCACACAATTCAGTGACTTGAACACCTTTTTCAGTGACCAGCAAGCACACAGATCTCTACACTTACTGACAATATTTGCTTATATCCAAATGGCTCTGGCAGCATATGGTTTAAGCAAATCTATCTTTCTGTCTCCTGGGATGACTCGGAGACTAGAAAAAACAAAACCTTTTAGATTCCTTAGGAGGATACCAGGAGGCATGTTGGAGGATGTTAGGCACATTTCCGAAATGCTGTGTGTTGACTAAGTCTTGAAAAGCTCTTCCGTAAGTTTCGGTTTCCTCAACCATGTGCAGTGTTCCTGTGTCAGTCACATTCAAAGGCTGTCTAGACAAAATATCATCAATGCCAGAGTCTTGGCAGACGTGTGTTCTTGCTACAGATTGTACTTCCACAAGCAGAGATTTCATCTTTGACATCATAGAAGCACGTAGAAGTTCTGTTTCCAGAAAGCGCTACCAGTTCTTGAGAAAAGTGAGTTTATTACTTGAATCTGAAAAGTAATTTGGAAAATTTTTTTGTTTGTTGTTTGTAAAAGGACGTTCCTTTCCAGTATCAGCATCAATACATGTCTTGGAGATTTAGGTGGCTGGCTTTACAGAGGCGCTGTGTGAAATGATTTATAGTTACCTGCAGGTAATACAATTTTGAATGGAATTATGAAAAACTAGTAGTTTGGACCCTAAAAAAAAGACACAGTAAGGTGTTCTAAATGTATGCATTAGTCTGATTTCAGCCCTCACACAGTTTACAGAAGCTGAGTATTATAAGGAAGTTATTTAATACAGAGCTAAAGACTGTACATCCCTGTCTGTCCGTAGTGTTTTGGATGTTCACACCTAAGTGAGATTTTCTTGGATGCTAGTATTCATGTTTAATCTCTCCTGTCATTGAATTAAGAAGGGAAATAAGTGCATCCAATGACTTACTTTAACTGCTGTCATTCTGATGTCTGACACTTTTTTTTTTTCAGTGGTGAATGTGGTGGCCACATTTCCTAAAACTCCCATGTCAGTGGGGTAGTTTTCTGGTTCCTGAAGCGATGTACTGGCATTCTACTTTTTGTATTTTGCTATTACACTGATGGTAATCCTCACTAGCATCATTTCTTCAGATTTTCTCCCTGGTAGAGGTGGTAGATACTTATCCCTTTTATTCAAAAACTGGTAAAAATATCTGCCTAGTACCTGTGGACTCCAAAACACTTCAGAAATGAGAGCAGTGTCCTTTCTGTCCTTCATAAACAGGTGAACTGAGGAACGAAGAGGTAAAGAGTTGCTGCCTGGATCAGTAGGTGGGCGCAGCAGGTCAAGTTATGACTTGAACATTCAGGCTAGTTGGAAGCTACAACAGATTGTTTTCGTTTAGCCTCACAACACAAACCGAACCCCAAGGTTATTCTGTGTGAAAAGGGCAAAGAAGTGGATACAGGTGGGATATTTCAAGAGATGGTGCCTAAAATGTTCTTGTATAGCTGCCTTTATTATACTGCTGCTGGACTGCACTGTCCTGCACCACCACCCATAAATTCATTGTTGAGCCTCATAGTTAAGGTGAAAATGATGCCAGTACAAAGTGATTCTTTGCAACAAATTTCTCAGCTTTGTAAGTCTCTCAGAAACTTTCCTGACTTCTGCCACTCTGTTCAGTTCTGTAAGTACTTGAACTAGCTGAATTTAAGATAATAGTATTTGAATTAGGGCTAACTGGGTCATCCTGCATATTCTGCAATCACTTGCCTGTCTTTATAAATACACATTTGTTGAGGGATCCATTGTACCAACTTGTCTAAAATGGTAGGCTCCTTGCTGGTGCAGGGGTTCTTCACTTTCTCTTGGCTCTCTTACTGTTGTTGTGAAAGGGCACAAAAATAAATAGAATTTGTATTCTGGAATGGAGCGAAGCCTGTGGGTGCTGACCAGTACTGCTTTTTGTGTTTGGGGGTGTGTGATAATTAGCAGAAGAGTAACATAGAATTAAAGTAAGTATCTGTCTCCTTAGTAAGGGGTGCCCTGGTTTATATAGCTTCTAATTTTTATTGCGCAGTTTCTATGAAAACCTTATTCCTCAAAGAAGCTAGAGTAGACCAAGATGGTACAGCACATACATACACATGTATTAATATAAGGCTGTTTGTAGTTTTTTTTAATGTTAAGGTCTCTGATAGGCTGACAGGTACTTACTGAGTCAGAAAGCAAGGCTAGACTTTTGGAAGCAGTCTCAAGTGTTTTGTTTTATGATTATGATTAATAGTCCTATTTTGAATAACAGAATGTTAATGTGGGTATTCATACAACTTGATTCACGGCAGCCAGCACTGGAGAGGAATTGATTTTGCTCACATATAAATCTGCCTGGCCTTATACTTTTATTATTCTCTTGAAAGAAATAGCAGGATGTCTGTGTATGAACTTTTATGTGTTGTCTGGCAGATAGAGTGCTACAAAAAACAGGTAAAAGCTGTGTTCCCAGCGTATTTTTTGCTAGTATATATTGTATTTATTTTGTGGAAAATGCATCTAGGTTTGGTTTGATTAAGTTTAAATAAGTTGTCAGAGCTTAGGTCGTTTCTTGTCTTTGGAAAATTCTAGAGAGGCATGTTCGCAGTTTGACTAGAAACTAGAGTTGGTAGATTTGTCACTTAGTTATTATTTAATTAGTTATTAAATTCTATGAGATACAATTACTAGACAACAAAAGAAGACAGCAACTTAGAAAAGCATAGATAAAACTTAGAGGTGATTTGTGCCCAATTTGGATTTAGTCATACTGATAGCAAATGAAATGACCAGAAAATGTCAGAGGCCAGGTGATTCAAAATTAAGGAGTAATAAACTGTGCTATAGGTGCTGTATTTGAAGTTGAGTAAGTTTCACTGTTAACTGTATGGGTTAAACTTAACCACAGCATAGAAGACAAAAGTGAAAACGTTTCCCACTGTATGGAATATAACTATGACTCTTTTCCGGGATTTCCTTTAGTAAAATGAATTTCACCTTCTGCTTTCCTCTTTCATCATCTGTAAAGTTACCCTCCTATTCAAGTGTTTTACGGCTTTTGGGTGAAAAGATTACAGAAGTGTAAAATACTATTATGTATTATTCCCAGAGGTAATTAATCACCATATCTAAATATCTCAGTGTTCTTACTATAACAGAGGATAGGGTCAATGGAGCATTTATTAGTTTACAGTGAAAGGAAGAGATTGCTTTTTGAGGAATAACAAGGTGAGGTTTCTTAATGTTGCTTGGTGTATTGGAGGGAAAAGGCAACAATATGTGTAAGGGAACCTTTTAATAAATGTGTGTTTTAAAGCTTTCTGTTTCCCTCTCAGGCTGTAAACATGTCAGAGAAACAGTTACGTATAGTGCTGTTGATACGGTAATAAAAATGTAATAGTATCGCTGTTCCTTATTCATAGACCTGTGTTTTCCATTTGCTTTTGGTAGCGCTATTGCCAATTGAGTGGAATTTGAGCACCGCATTGAAGAGTTCCATTTTCACGTTGCATTAGCATGTCTTTATTTTACAATTGGACTTAAATATGTTGAACATTTAATTTGGGAATTTAGGAAAGTTATGGTTGTCTTGAAATATTTGTGTTGGCGGTTCGGTTGGCAGGGGAAAGGAGGAGAGTGGAAGAGAGGACAAATTGGGATCACTTACTATGATGATAGATTTAACTGATGTCAGTAATATTATTTTACAACTTGGAGCCTCTAAGTGATAGGTAACAGTGCTACTACATTTTAACCAGTGTAAAGTCTGTAAAATTTTGCCAGAACGGTTTCAAATGATGACAACTTCAGTTGAATGATTTCCTTTAGGATTTTATTATAGCGGTAAGGATAATTCAGAAAATCAAATATGGCAAAATTGTTAATTATTTTAATAATAACAACAATAACAATAGCAGTAGTAGTAGCAACTATTCACCTTAACCCATATGAAAAAAATTGTTAAGTATTTTAAACAACTAGTTTAAAAAAGGACAACACATCTAGTGTTCTGTGTTAGTGTTCTATGCTGAAGTTAAAGTTGGGGTTCTGAGTTGTTCTAATTCGTTGTGAGTATGTCTATAACAAAATATTTAATGGGTGTATTTTTGACCTTATATTTGTGTTGTCTTACTGAGACCATGTAAGCTAATACAAGAAGTAATTTTGAGATAAACCTTCTTAAGTTGTTGTAAGGATCTATAGAACCTATCAAATAATCTTGGCTAAGATAGAAAATAGCAAATTTAGTATTTTAAAGGAAAAATGTTTTTTATGAAGTTCAAATTCCTGAATCTTTGCAGTTGTATCAGCCTGAGGATGTACAAAGACTTGTAGGGTGGAAGTCCATGTGGGTAGTTACTTGTTTTGTCCTTAGACTGAAAAAAAAAAAAACAAAAAGGAAACTTAATCACTCTATCTGAAAGTGGGGACATATTCACAGGATAAAAATCTATTATTGTTGGCATGATGGAAATTTTGAATGTGCCAGTATGCCACTGCACAACAAAATACAAAGTTGTTTAAACCTGTAAATGGGGGGAAAAAAATCTTCATGAAATTACAAACCCCTGACATTCCACAGAAGTAAGTTTGCAGATTTGAACAAGGTAAAACCACTACAAAGTACAAGAAAACAAGTTGAAAAAATGGACAATTCTGCAGGGTGTTAAACATGATACAATGTAGATACATTACAAGGGATTATGCCTGAACAAAACAATAAAAGAAAAATATCTCAGAGTCCTTCCATTACACAGTCTTTTCTGTGCTGCAACTTTCCATATCTAAGAATTAGAGTTGTCAGTGCCTGCCCAATCTAATGTAGTGTTTAGAAAATGTTTTTCTAATTGCTCACATATAAAACACATTTTTCTAATTGTGCTACTTTAATATAGACTCCAATGTTGGGAAGAGCTCAGCATGAGTGGAGAATTCCTTGTCATTTGGGGTTTTAATTGCTAATGCAACTCCAGTCAGTCAATATTAAAAAGATCACCACCAATGATGGGTTTGTGTGTTCTCTGTAAAATTCAAGAATGACACAAGTATTGGTGCATAATAAGCTCACATTGGACATATGTACATTTGAAACAAAAAAAAAAGATGATTTTGCTTGCAATACGCAGATAAAAGACATCAAATTTCTGACAATGTAAGGTTTTTTTCTTTTAAGTATTGGAATCTGAGGCCTGGTCTTCTCACTTTGCAGATCCAGGTACATGAGTTAGAAACAAAACTGGCAATACCTTGGCTTATTTTGAAGACCAAAGTGAAGCACAGACTTCTTGTTCCCTTTCTGAATCGGTGAATATAAGAAGCTTTCTTCCTTGTAATGAAAGCTTTTTCAAATTTTGCTTTATTTGCCTGCATTTATTTGAATAACTATGTTTTCTCCCTACCATATTTTTGAAAACTCTGAATTTGTTATTAGTCTTCAAAGCCTTACGGCACTTGTTCTATTACTTTTACTATGTATGATCCAGGATTTTTTTCAACTTGACATAGTTAAATCTGCTGTCACTGCAAAAGCTGTTTTTTTTTTTACTTTAGTGGATGGAAAAAATAACCAGAGTCTGAAGAAAAAACAAAATCAGTTGGAAGGTGAAGCAAAACTTCTAGCCTTTTCAGAGAGGAATAAACTAAAGTAAATTAAAACTTAAAAGCATGTTTTGGTAAGACTTAAAAACAAGTTTGTCTCCCACTTAGAACTGTGATTAAGCATTTAGAGGATTTTCATCAGCAGTTTGTCAGTTACCACAGGTTATTTGCACTCTCTTGGAGTTGGCGTTGCCTGTGGGGTGTTTTTTTTTTTCCAGTTTACTGTAAAATTTAGAGATTATGTTGGTTGGAAACAGGTTAAGCTCATGTGAAATGCTAGGAAAAAATCACAACCTGATTTTCATGTGTATGAAGGTGCCTTCTGGCAACTTAGATGTGTCCATGCAATCTTCCCTCAAGAGTGTGAAAGCAGCATTTGAGTGCCTCTATGTTGCATTCCTTGGACATCACAGTGTCGCTGCCCTCTAAAGGATCCTGTTTACAGCAGAATTTCCAAACAAATACTTGCCAAGGGGTGCAATTATATAATATTTTTCCATTTAGATCTGTGTGTGGCTGACATAGCTCAGGTATTTTTGCTGCTGTTGTCTATCAGGTTAGTTGTTTCAAAGTTCTTGAAGAGTCTTTATGGTATAGCTTAAAACAAAACTACTATGGCTGGATTTTTTTTCTTGCAAATGTTAGGCATCTGCTAAAGATGAACTACAGTAGAACGGGCAGAAGAGCAGAGCATCAGATCCTTTGCCAGTTCCTTGCTAACTTGTAAAGCAAAGCACAAGGGGCAGTGGGTTTTGGCAATAAATTAGTTTAGGAGTTAAAGAGGCTGAATCTTACTTCTACAAATAATCCTGGGTGCTTTGACTGAGTTGGTTGTGCAGGGACTTTGCAAACAATTTTAATTTTACTCTGTCAGGAATTGATTGGCTCATTTTTGGTTTTGGGGAGTGCTGTCTGTATTTATCTATTTTATAAACCTAATTCTTTGTGTACCTGAGGGTAAATTTACTTTTTTTTTTTAATCTTTCCTCTCTATTTGCATATATTTTATCAGGTGTCTTGAAGCCTTCTGGTCTTGGCAGCACATAAGTAACAAATTGTTATTTATTATTTATTATTATTGCTAGTATTATTAGAATTCAGTTGGAGTGGGAGCTCCACATGCAGAGCACAGGTGGCATACGTTCCTAAATGTACTTAATCAGATGCAAAAGGAAGAAAAAGAAACTGCTGACTTTAAGTGCTGCTAAATGATAAAATGAATGCAAAAGGGATGTTTTCTCTGTGAGATGCCTAACGAGCTTGTTTATGGCTGAAGTGGTGGAAGCATTTCATACAGCTTATTTCCAGACTGGCATCTCAGTGTGATCTTGAGGCACAGCAATAGGACCCTTGACCCTAGAGAAGATGCAGGTTGTTCATGGCCATTGCTCATGCAGGTTAAGCTCTGTAAAGGATCCAAGTGGAGAAGGTGGGAGAGAAAAGGAAGATCCATTCGATGACAGCACTTTATACCTGGGGTGTGTAGGTGAGAGCGTGTACTGTGTTGATCAGCTTTGTGTTATGACAAACTGGTTTTAAGATCACAGACTTGTAGAACCATAGAATTGTCTAGGTTGGAAGGGACCTTTAAGATCATCTAGTCCAGCCTAACTCTGATAAAAACAATTCATCATTAAATCATGTCACTAAACACTTTGGTACTAAGATATTTGGCTGCCAGGTATGAGGACGAAGTGAGGGAAAACAAGGGGTGGAGGAGATAGAAAGTGGCTGCTGGTTCTCAGCTAAAACAGCATGTGTTAGTTCCCTCAGACTTCCTCCCCTTCCGTGTCCTCTCCCTTGTTTTTCCTTCCCACGCAGCCACACAACCTCCCCGGCGCTGGTGGCACAGCACCACTTCCCTGTGCATCACTTGTGCCTTTAGCATGCGTGTGATCAGTGGAAGGTGCTTGTGAAACTTCATCTTTCGTTAGAAGCCATATGCACTGACAGATGCAGAAGTCCCCATTTGCTGTTCACTTAAGCTTACAAACAAATTGAATTTCCATGCCGTGAAAACTTTCTTGACCTGAGTTTACTTGTTATAACTGCGTTCCAAGAACTGTGAATTTGCCTGCGTACTGGGGACAATTATCTGCATTCCTGTAGGTCCTGGGAAGTGTGTCCTAGGAATGCGTGAGTCAGGAAGGAAACCTCTGCTCCATGGACCTGCTGTGCAGCACTGAGGCTGAAAGGCATCTGGGGTGTTTGCAGATGGACATGCATCTTTGTGTCCGAGTTTGATGCAGTAGTTATTTACTTGTGCTATTATTTAATGTTCATAAAAGCTACTCTGGCCTGTAGGTCTCTGTCTCTCCATAGACTGTGCACATCTAAGAGGAAATTGGCCTGCTACTACTAAAGTCACTTTAGGTGACCAGTTAATGAACCGTGAATAGATGATTACTGTGGTTTGAGAGTACCAGATGCTGTTAAGTTTTTGAGTGTCAAAGAGCTCTAGCTAACGAGGGAGAGCAGACAGCTTTCGGGTCAGCTGTCTCATGACCTACCGTAGCTAGAAAAGGATATGTCTGTATTTATTAAGAAGCTAATGATGTTTCTAATTCTAAGCTATGATTATAGAAGATTAGTATTCAAATCTCCTTGTGTCAATGCTGGTATAATTTCAGAAGCCAAACACCTCTGAATTTCCAGAGATTATAGTCATATGGCATTTCAGGCTAAATGTTATTTTTTTCTCATGGTTTGGGGCAGAAGCAAAATGGTATAGCCAAATTAAGTCAAAGGTGGTTTATTCCCCATTAATTATTAGAGTGAGTTAAAATTATGAGATCTGTTTTGTGAGGATTTTAGAATAGGGTGGAGTGACCTCTTTCTAGTTTGGGGATTTGAGCCAGTGGGATCTGAACTTCTTTATTTCAAAATAAAACCTACAACGTATAGCCAAAACATAAAAGTCTTTGAGGGTGTGCAAGAAATGGTTTTGTTCATTTACGACTGGCTTTGTGAATGAAAGTGCTCCCAGTTTGCCCTGATCCGTTCGTGCCTATTATCACTGAGTCGAGCTCTTCAGTTACCAGTTGCTCTTAGCTACCACTGTATTTTCTGCCCTTTTTTCCTTATAGGAATTTGTGCTATATTGCTCTCCTTATTCCTTCTAATTTCTTCTTACCCAGCACAGTCTCCTTGATCTTTCAGCTCTGTATCCTAGTTCCAATTGTACATCCTGTCCTCTTCCAGAAGCCTAAGTTTTCCTGTCTGGTACTGATTTTCTTTACCCCATAATACTCCTTATGTTCTTTTCCCACTATTTTTTCCCACTAAAGGCACATGTTGCCTTTTCTCCCAGTGCATTCACTGTCTTGAATTGTCTTCTCCATCCTCGCCCTGTTCTTCCCAAATACCAGACTTACTCAGTGTCACTGTCTTGATTTTTTAAAGCACCCTTTGTAGACCCAAAACAAGAATCATCTTCCACCAGAAAAGCTTCATTTTGGTGTGGTGATAGTCTTAAAGGAACCACTTTTAAAACGATGTTACATAAGGCTCTTAGTTTTCTTTTCTGTTTTTGAACAAGTTTTTAAGCATCCTGGTTACAGGAAAAATCTTCCTAAGTGTTAAACATAAGGTTTCGTGATCCTAATGTTTATTATGATGCTAAAATGGCAGAACACCAAAACGTGGTCTGTCATTCAATTTTTTATAATAAATTTTCTGATTTAGAAGCAGGTCCTTGAACAAAATGGATGTTTGAGTTGAAAACTCAAAATAATGTATGGAACCAGCAATCGGTATTTAATCAGACGTTTCTCATCTGGTTTTTTTTTTTTTCATAATTTATATATTTTAAATGAGATGCGGAAATTATTTAAATTGTATTTCTTAATAACAAAACTTATAATAATCAGCATGAAGTTTGAAATCTACTGCATCCAGTCAGATGAACAAAAATATTTTTATAAACTGCATTGCTTGCTGGCTATTCCTGTGATTAATATGATTAATAGAAGAAGGTTTATTTGTTGGTTTTTTTCATGTGAACATATAGGAAGTACTTGTTTGTTTGGGTGGATTGAGAGTGCATGCAGACACGCTTGTTGCAGTTTAGAGGCAGGGAAAGAGAGAAGTCTGCACTTCACAGTGGTAATGTTCTACTCAAACCTACATGGAAGCATGTTCATTCTTGTTAGGGATTACTTGATAGACACAAAGCTGCCATGGTTCCATGTCCAACCAGTAGCAGGACTGAACACATGCCCAGTAAGCACATTCAAAACCAGAAGTGTAAACTCAGGTTGCTAAAATGTAAGTCAATACAAATAAAATTCTTCCTGGACTAGGTGGTTTAGATTCAAGATTGTCTTATTAGGTACCTCTGCCAAACAGACAAGTGATGGCTGGAGCAAGGAGTGCTCAACATATGACCCACCGAGGGTCTAGAGCCTGCCTGGTTATTAGCCTGCCTGTGTCCAGCACAGGGGTGGACCCGTGGACTGGTACAATGTTCTCCTGCGACCATCTTGGTCTTGATCTGGCCCTGCTGTGGGCTTTGATCTTTGTGGCACATCATAGGAACCAATGCTGACAATTGGCTTGTGACAAAATGTTACATAAGGTCGATAGACGGTGCAGAGGTCTTGGTCTACAGAGGTATTTTGGCATTTCTTCTAGCATCTAATGGAAAGGTATTCTCTTTGTATTACCCAGATTAGTTCTGCTTAGTTTGCACAGGGGTTATAGAATCATAGAATTGTCTAAGTTGGAAGGAACCTTTCAGATCATCGAGTCCAACTGTCCTAACACCAACAAAGACCATCACTAAACCATGTCCCTCAGCACCACATCTGCCTCTTCTTTTGAATACTTCCAGGGATGGTGATTCCACCACTTCCCTGGGCAGCTTGTTCTAATGTTTGATACAGCTTGTTCTAATGTTTGATAGACCTTTCAGTAAAGAAATTTTTCGTAATATCCACTTCCCTTGACACAACTTGAGGTTGTTTCTTCTTGTTCTATTGCTTGTTATTTGAAAGAAGAGACCACCCCCCAATTTTCTACAATCTCATTTCAGGTAGTTATAGAGAGTGATAAGGTCTCTCAGCCTCCTTTTCTTCAGGCTGTGAGGGGAGAGGCTGAGGTCAGAATTCACATTCTGGGTGACAATCGGCATCCCCACCATATTACATGTGGGTTAGGTCTATGAGAGTTTTCAGCACCTTGCAAGATAAAATC
>VZRU01013276.1:0-10982 GCA_013398155.1 Pedionomus torquatus
CCCTTCCCGGCTCCTCCCCCGCCCGGGGAAATCTCGCGAGATTTCGCTCTGACGTAACTTCCGCCCCTCCCCTTCCCTAACGACGGTCGGGCGTCCTTCCCTAGCAACCAGGCGGGCGGGATGGCGGGGCTGCAGCTCTGCGAGCCCCGACACCTCTACAACATCCTCAACCAGCACCGGCGGTATCCTCGGCTGGCGGAGCCCCACTACCTGTGCCTGCTGGGGGAGCCCCAGCCTAGGCCAGCAGCCCGGGGAGACGGGACCTGGGGGCTCGTGGCCTGCAGGGAAGAGCACAGCTCACTTCTTGTAATTGCTGTAGCCTTCCTGCTGGGGAGTTTCTCCCATCCCGGTTACAGGCTTTCATTCTGTCTGCTCAGCAGAAAGCACTGGCCACTAAGTACATATGGCCATGGGCCTCTCCTGGCACTTGGCCCAACAGCAGAGTGTGAATGAGGAAGTTTTCTGCCTATTGCTGTCTTTCCACTTGCATTTGGCATCCAGCTTCTTTCTCTGACCTGCTCCGACAGGTTTTAGAGGTGGTCACAGTGCCTCCTCCATTGCACAGATTGCTAATAAGCATTTGCATCGTGCATAGTGCCACTGCCAAAAAAAAAAAGTAATAGTGCCACTTCTGTTATTGTTCTGTTAATCTGTCTTTATCTTAACCCATAAGGTTCTTTTTCCCCTCTCCCTTCCATTTCTCCCTGTTCTCCCTGCCCTTCAGGAGGGAATGGGGAGAACTTGGTGAGCAGCTACATGGTCCTGGCTGCCAGCTGGTGTTAAACCATGAGAGGGAGTCAGGCAGTTTGGGAGTAGGGTTGGGGTCTCCCTGGTGCCCCTTTCCCCATCTCCAGGGCAACACAGATGTAGAGGTGCTGGACACCAGGAACTCAGAGCATCCCAGTGAATGGGGCCAGGCAGAGCAGAACCAACCTCGAGACTGGCACTGTTGGATGCAGCGGTACCATACTTGGGCCAGGAATAAAGCTGCCAGCACCACTTCACGTTACACATAGACTCACATCAGTATTGGTGTTCATTATATCCGTATCTGAAAGATTCAGGTTTTTTTTAAATAATCTTTTTATCTGGTTGATGTCGGTGGCCAAATTCCCACTGGCTGAATTATGAACAGGATTTTACCTTTAAAGCGTCAAATAAACCATTTTCTCTGTCCTGGCTGTTTTTTTTAGATGTCCGTACTCAGCGTGAATACGATGAGAGCCATATTATTACAGCACGCAGGATTGAACAGGTGAGGGGATTACTGTGTGGAAGCTGTCCCCGGATTTAGCAATTAGCAGTAAACCCAAATTGGCTTAAACCCCACGGGAATTGTCCCAGCCTCCCTTGCCTGCTCCAGCCTTGTTCCATTTCTGCCACTGGGGGGATGTATTCTGTCACGAAGCAAGGGTGGCTTCAGAAGCCCAAAGGATTGGCACATAGGAGCTGTGTATCAGGAAAAATATTGCACAAGAATGAACATGTTGTAGCCTTGTCTCACAAAGGATAGTGCTGGCATCTTTACTGCTGCGTCTGATGAAGCAATCTGGTGTAGTTTGCGTCATTTCTGTATTCTAACTAGGTCTTTCAGCGTCAAGTACAGACGTAGCCCCAAACCCATCCAGTAGATTAATAACTTGAAAGATGTTGGTAGTGTTGATGCCACAAGAAAAGTGTGGAGCTGTGCTCCTGATAGAATTCCTCTGTGATTTTGGTAGAGTCCTACGGGGGAGTATCTGGTACCGGATTCAGAGGAGCTGGGGTGTGTCAGATACTGTGTGGTGTATGACTGCGAGACCAGCTCTCTGGATTGCTGTGACTCTGAGGAAGAGGAGATAGAAAAAGGTATCTGGGACCCATGTCACTCAAGACATCACTGACAGATAGACAGTCTTCTCATTCCTCACTTAATTTTATGACTTTATTGGAAGAGATGCAAATTTACCCAGTTTTATTTGAAAAAATCTGTGTTATGCCTCTGGTTTTTTTTCGGCTGTGTTGCATATGTTGTTAGGCTTCAAAAATCCATATTTTATTTCAAAGCATTCTGGCAGGCCTGGTTTTCTATCTGTGGACTGATGCCTCTGAAGCTCCTTGTCGTATGTTGGGATTGGGTTCTTTTTTTTCTTCACATTTCACTGAGACTGGGCCTGTTCAACAATTGCCTTTTAGGGAGCAGTGCTTCTTCAGAGACTGAAAACACTGACTCAAGTTCCACATGTTCACAGAGTGAGTACTTTCTTCCTTAGGAGTTCCAAAAGTCTTTCACATTATCATCTTTTAAAAGACTTAGCTTTAATGGGGGTGATGATTTGATGGCATTCAGTGAGAAATGTCAAGAGCTGGAAACTTTTCCATGTAATTGTTCAGTTTTCCTTGAACCATGGAAATGTTTAACTTTCACGTATCCTTTGGCAAGGAGTTGTGCCATATGCAGAACCACTTCTGTAGGTTTGTTTATAAAGGCTACTATAGTTTTAGCAAAGACTTACATTCTTTTTTTTAAGAAAAAATATCTGGAAATGGCAAGGGAGTGAATAAAACAAGCATGTTCATAAATGCCCAATGAAGAGACTGTAGCAAGGGGGAGGTGTGAAGGACCAGAAGTGGGTTTTTATGGTGCTGATCTATTTCTAAAGCAGACATCGCAAGAGGCAAGCGGGATGGATCCCTTGGAAGAAGGAGGAGGAGCAGCCATCTCAGGTGGTTTGTTTCACTGAAGGGAGTGTTTAAAACCCTTGTGAAGAATTTATTCAGGATACCTCCTTCTTTCCCCCTTTGCCTAAAGCAGACTAAAATAAAGAACCTCCATAAAAATAAGATTATTAGATTAAAATTAATAATACTACCCTATTCCCAAAGAACAATGGGGAGGAGAAAAAAAAAAAAGCCAAACAACTTTATTTTGACTTATAAAAGAAACCAGCAGAGGAATGAAAGATCAGGACAAGGGGTGAAAAGCATTATGCCTTGCTATTGACCTGCAGGGGCAGTTAAAGAGTAAGTCCAGCTTTTAATAACGCTTTCTACAGATTGTTAGATGAAATGAAAAGGAGTTTGCTGTCAGTGTCAGTTGTCCAGATGTAACCCCCAGTTCTCTAAACCTGCTCTGGCAAATAACCTTTCTGATCTCATTAGATGCTGCGGAAGGAACTGCTGTCCGATATGCCAGAAGCTTAGAGCAGTTCACCCGCCATCCCGTGCTGGTTCTGAAGGGAGGATACAAGCGTTTTTCAGCTTGCTATCATTTTCTGAGGACTCAGAAGATATTGTGGATGCCTCAGGTGAGATGAGACTGATCTGCAAGTAGAAGACATTAGTGTTCATATTCAGCTGATGATGGCTAAGGAATTCAAGTTAAATTATGTTGTAAACCTGCTATCAGAGTATTTTCAAACAAAGGAATTAAAATGTGATTTGAATTACTACTAATTCTTTTACAGCCACACTTTGCCTTTTTTATCCTTCCTCTATAGTGTGAAAGGAAGCTCAGGAAAACAACTTGGGAAGGTTTCTCTGATAACCCCGAAACTGGCCTACTGGAGAGTACAGATAACTAAACAAACAGTAGCAAATGATGAAAAGAAGCAGGTTCAACTCTGACACGTGGTTATCTGGGATGTTGCACAGTAAATGTTTTCAGATAGAAGTACAATTCCTATCAAGCACTATGTTCCATGTCTATAAGGCTTTTCATTGGGAAGGATCACAAGATGAGTGCTGCTGCATTGTTTCAACAGGCCCAGAAAGAAAACAGGCATCCCCTGCAACACTGGTATCCTAATCGTTTGGTTTCACCTACAAACAATGATTTATTTAGCTTATGAGAAACAATTCTCCTTGTTTCACATCTAGGGCAGGACCTGAGGCAGGGCAGATTTAGAGGGTACTGGACAGCAGAAAGCATCTCATCACAACGTGATCTCTTGCTTCTCTTGTACCTCTTCACTTCTGGTTCACATGAAATAGCCCAAGACACGATGCTAACCTGCAGGATGCTACAGCAAAGGAGAGAAAATCAATTCACTTTGTGCTGCTTTGTGTCGGGTAGCAAACTGCTGAACCCCTTCATCAGATTCAGTGGGACACAGAGTACCTCCTGGCCTCTCAGATTTAAGCTCTTCTCTGTTGCTTTGTATTTTTGGGCTGCTGCTTCATTCTGCTCCAGCATTAGCTGAGTATCAGGTAGGGCTGTAGAGGTGCAGTTGACTACTAGTCTATTTTTATATAGAAGCAGCTGCAGACCTCCATTGTGCCACTACAGGCCACCTGCAGCTCTGCAGGTGGCAGATGATTTCATTTAGCCTTACAAACATTAACCGGGGAGAACATCAAATGAATGTGTTCTGCTGCAGTCCCTCCAGACAATGTAAAGGATATATGCCACCTCCTGTTTAGTTGGAATTTGTGTCAAGTAATGCCACAATGACAGCACTGCTGTTAGTTATTATCACTAAATCTAGCAAAGACTTCAATATACAGAAAGTCCAGGTGATCGAATGAATCATCACACTAGAATGTGTCATGGGCTGTTCGCTGAGTGTGTGTTCCATTCTTCACACGACTTCTGTTTAAGAGCTTACCAAGCTAATAGGAGCAAATAACCTCTCTTAACTCAGTCTATGGTTTCTCTCTGGCAGGAACTAGAAAACTTCCAGCCATACCCTGTAGAAATACTGCCTGCAAAGTTATATATGGGGAATTTCAAGCAGGCCTGTGACCAACAGATTCAGAAAGATCTGAAGATCAAAACACAAGTCAACATCTCTGAACAGCACGCCACGCTGTAAGTTAAATAGTTCAAGGTGTACCCTCACCAATGTCTGTGCCTGTCAAAAAAGTGAGATGGCAGAGCACCAGAGCCCTCTCACAGAGGAGTCAGTGCCTGTGGACCTCCAAAGAAACCCCTGGTTGGAGAAAAACTGCAGATTCGAGTGCTATTTCATGCTAATTTTTTTTGATCCCCACTCCAGTTAGCATGGCAGCAACGCAGTCCTGCAGCCCTCTACCATGACGTGGGTGGACTGGGTGAGAGGAGGACTAGGAGTCTATCATATACCACCATCCTTTGGGAAGAACCTACATCTCTGAATAGCTTTCAGAGTAAAATCTTACAAACACATCGGCGTAAAAGCTAAATCGCTGATGTTTCACATTGTTCCTTACCTACATCTGTCCACGGGCATTGTGCTCAGTCTCTGGGCCAAGCTGGAAATGCCACTTCACACAGTGAAAAATCCAGCAGCATTTCTCAAGCTGGTGGGCAAAACAAGGAACAAATCCAGTTACCTACCCCAGCAGACATTTGTCAAGCTTTTGGCTCCAGAGGAAAATATTCAAAGGTCTCTACACTGTGGGTAATTTTCCCATGTGCTTTCACATTTCAGAAATTCCTCACCAACGTTCATTCTCTGAGAGGAGTTCTCTGAGGATGCTGTCATAGAAAACCACATGAAGTGAACTCGGGGGGGCTACACTCACTAAACTGCCAACATGCACGGTGTGAAGGCATTCTTGCTTTCAATTCACCTGTCTTCATTTAGCTCTCAGATAAAGGAAGCTGTAGGTTAAGTTAAAACATCAATGCTGATACCATGTGGAATGGAAAATCAATAATTAAACTGGTTCTATATTACAAACACCTCAGTGTCTTACCATAACAAATCCCTTATCATAATGTTAATGATGAGGGTGATGAAAATCTCACACATGTAACAGCAAACAAAATTATTGCCTTGCCTCCAACAGAGTTTTTCAAAGCTGCTCCTCTGGTCCATGTCATGCTGTGTGCTCTTTTTTCAGGTTTCCAGAAGGCGGCAAATACCTCCATGTATCTGTTCCAGATTCACTCGAAGCAGATCTTTTTTCTACCTTTGGCAACATTTGTCATTTCATAGGTGAGTTGTTCCTAATCTGGAATTCCTGAGACTCACTCAGGATATTAGACGGGGGTGACTGCAATTCACTCCAACAGGAAGCTCAGGCAGGAGGGTCGTAATCTTTAAAGATCAGTGTACTCCCAAGAAAGCTCACACCCTAATGGATACCAAAGCTGCCTTACTAACAGCCTGATGAACAGAGAGGAGACTTTACAAGGCATCTGACTCTGATGGTCCTACTCACTCTCTGATAATAGTGAGCTTTGCACTAGATCTGAGAAGGCTTTGCTGTAGCATGTCTTTCAGGGCTTCACAGGATTCCCTCCTATTCCTTTGCTCTTAAATTTTCTTAATTTATATATTTATTTTATTTACTTATAAATAAGATGTTCTTAAATTAAAAGCCTTTTGACTCTTACCAGCCAAAATCTTCAACCACTAGAGCTTTATTTGACCAAGAGTGTGACGTGCACCAGAGAACTTACCAGAAGACACTGCTAACCTCTGTGATTTGCAGTGCAGACCCGCCATAGGGCCTGGGAAGACTTTCAGGTTGGACAGCATGAACTTGCCTTCTGCTGATTACATCAGAGAGGGCAAGAAAAAACATACTCTCCAGTTCAGTGCCTGCAGCAGAACAGCAGGCACAGCTCCTGCAGCTCCATCCTGTGATGGTGTCCAACCATGTCGTTATCTGTTATCACATTTAAGAAATAACACCTGCCACAGAGCAAGGCCCTGCTGAGCTGAGTGTCGTACAGGCACAGAAGCAAAAAAACGACCCTGTCCCCATGGATCTTACCATCCAAGTACAAAATGAGACATGACAACTAGAGACGAACAAAGAAACAAGGAAGCAATATTTGAGGATGTAATTTTGTACTCCGGAACCAAATGTCATGATTTGCATGTACTGAAACCCAGAGAGCAAAATCCACTTACTTGCCTTTCATTTTGCCCCAGTTTGTTGTGATGGTTTGGTTTTGTTTCCCAGTTGTATTTCAGAAGAAAGTGTCTTTCCCACATCAGAGAGTGGAAGTTTCCAAAACAGACTATAAGAGTTTATTAGCTGTAGCTCTTGTGGAAGTGTTTACAGTTTACTTGATAGTCTAACTATTTACTTGACAGTCTAGAGTAGATGACTTAAACTGGAATGCTTATGGGTGAACACAAGACTAAAGCTCTCCACACATTCTCAGAGGAGTGTGAGTGTCCTCATGCCAGGTGTGTGTTGGATTGAAGCCATTTCTACTCAGGTCTGAGAACAGAACTAGTATCTCATGATAGAAATAAGTCAGAAAAATTATTTTAAAGTGTCAAGAGAAAAACCACAACCCCCCACAATCTCTTGAGAGCTTTGCCCTATGAATTCTAGAGTTCAATTGCTATTGCTGTTATTCCAAAAACATGTCATGCTGTCTGCTCTGGAGAGGGAAGGAAAGAATTCAAAAGGTTATTAATAAAATATGCAACCTTTCAGGCAGAGATAGCAGAGTTGATGTGGTTAGGAGTGAGTGACAGCATCCTCCGAAAGCCAAGCGGGTTTGGCTTTTGTAGAAAATGAGTTTGCTGATCTTAGTAATTTTCACTGCAAAGTATCCCTCATAAAAAGATCATAAAATCAGCGCTGTAGCTGGTGCGTACATGCATCTTGCTGGTGATCCCCACAGAGGGGTAAGGGACTTGAGGGCTAAGTCCTGCTGATTTCTCCTGTTTCAGTGCCAAACAGCTAGGCTTGCCTTCATCAGAAATTTCAATACCTTTAAACCTTTCTGGAAGGAGATTGAGTAGCTGATGTGATGCTGAGCACAGCTGGTTGGTCACGGTAGGCCACTTTTCTTCATTATCTGATGTAAAGGTGACACTGATCTGTAATGAAGCATTGACTGGTCATTGTGACTTGGTTCTGCTCTTCAAAGCCACGTTTTAACTCGGTGCATTTTTAAGAAAGGCAAATGCTCACAGAAACGGGAGCTGGCAGTGCCCATCTGCTGCTGTCAGGGTTCATGAGGGCTCCTGTCGCTCAGGCCACCAGCCTGTCAGCTGTCACCGAAGTAGCGCTTGGCTGTACAATTGGAAGCTTGATTTCCCCAATCGCTAATTTGTGATTGGCATTTCTTTACTCAGATGCTCAGCTGGATCACGGGGCGGTGCTGGTGTTCTCCAGCCTGGGGATAAGCCGGAGCAGCACAGTAACCATCGCCTATCTTATGCATTCCTGCCAGTTTTCCCTGAAGGTACATCACTGACATATTTTCCACCAACACTGGTTGGGTCTGAGATTTATTTCTGTTTCTGAAGCCTCATTACTGTAGTAATGAGAAAGACATTATCTGTGCTTTCATGCAGATTAACCACCTGATAACGTACCAGATTCTATTATATCAGCTTGCAGCTTCTTTATGCCGTTAAGGAGGTGGTTTAGGTGTGGTGTCGGATCTATGAGTCCTTACCCTGGCACCTCTGATATTCTTGTATTTCCCTCCTTAACTACAAGGCTATAAAAATAAAGCTGTGGTTACAGATCTTAGCATTTCTCCTCCCCTGGGTCTGAGAACACCATGGGGTTACAGGGAAATTCAGACCCCAGTGCCTGCAGGGCTCTGATTTACAGCTGGGCTCAGCAGCACTGGCTTCATCCAAAATCCTATTTTATGTCTCCAGAAGCAATCCCCTGCCACAGGTGGTTCCGTAGAGAAGTCTGAGTGGGATAATACTAGTCCAGGAAGGATGTACAGGGTAAATGGCCAGTACGTTTTGTTTCATAGCTCTGAATAAAGAAAAATAATGACCGATGGCTGAGAACGACCTGTCTGTGCAATAGCCTGGTGGCCTTGCCAGGCCCATTTTCCCTCTGCGTGCAGGTCCTGGGCATGGTGCTGCCACAGCCACCACCTCCTGGTGATGCCGGCTTAGCACAGAGCAGGCAAGTTCCTAGAGGAACTGAAAAGTGTCTCCTTAAAAATACTGTCCTTGTTTAGAAAGGGTTTTCTCTGTCGGGAGCCTGGAAGGATTGATCCAAGCTTCACTGAAGCTGGGCCTGTATCTAATCATTTAATTGATTTTGTGCAAACATTTGCAACATAAGAGGAAAACTCTTCCCATCGTTGTGTGCCAAAGGGTAATTTGAGGTTGAGTGTGCCAACGGGGCTGCAGCCACTATTTCATCTCTGCTACTAAGGCTGCGTGCGATTGCTCCTGCACACTGATAACCGTTCCCTTGCACGCTAGATTACTAGAGGTGCTTCCAACGGCCGTGCAAAAGTCAAAGGCTGATCCTTGCAATTTCTCTCAGTTGGTATCAAGAGGTTGGCTCAGCATTTTGCTAAGTGCCAAGTGAAGAAGGAAATGTTGAGAGGGCAGCAGTGTGCTTAGGCTGGCCTGGGCGGTGCTTGCCCACTGTTAGCCAGGCAAAGCTTTCCTCGGGGGATTATCCTGGCAGCCAAGTTTGTTTCTTGCAGCCAAAAGCAACGTGACAGATTCCTGTGTGATCCTTCACCCAATCCAGGCAAAGATCTTCAAAAGCTTTGAAAGATGTTGATATTGAAAAAGAAAAAAAAAAGGCAGATTTGGGGTGTGTGATTCTATTAGTAATCAATATGTGAGTAGATCTACTGAGTTCAGGGAAACTAGAGACACCCACGCTGTGAACCCAGAAGAGTAAATAATGAAAGATCAGCCCTGGAGCCTGCAGAATCACTGAAATTAGAAAAACAAACCAATGGAGCACTATCTTCTGACCTTTGGTCTCATTATGCTTAAGCAATGCTGCAAGTGTGCAGGGAATTCTCTCTTAAAATCAGGACGATGAGCACTGCTGGGTAAATCCAAGGATGCAGCTGGAGTAAAACGGAGTAATGCTGGTGGATCTGCCCTTGTGTGTAGCAGAATTCCTAGCTGGTTACATGGAACTAACAAATAATTAAGAGGGCTGTAATTAATACAGTGAGATCACTGGAGCTTCACAGCTGCTCTGCCGCATCAGGTCACACCAATCCAGAAACGAGATAACCTTTGTTGCTTACCTGTGAACAGCTGATACTTCACTGCTTCGCTTATCATCCATGGAAAAACAGCATCTTAGGGTAAAAATCCAGGGCTGCATCGCTCCATCGGTGTAATATAACACAAGGTACCTGCCAGGGAGTGAAACTAGCCTGAGTATACCCAGGAGAGCAGAGTATGGAGGTGACAGTCTGTAATCCAGTCTGTCCCTGCTTTGGTAGCCAAAGCCTTATCTGCAATTTCCCACTGGCCAGCACAGGGAGTAAATCACAGAATTTTCATGCTTGAAGGGACCTCTGAGTAGTCAAAAGGGATCTCTGAGGTGTGTTGTCTACAAGTGTAGCTGCTTTGTGCATGTACCTGAGATTCCCTTTCAGTACAAATTCCCAACACTTCTTTGTTTTCCCTCTGGTTACAGAGAGCTTGGAACTACGTTCTGAAATGCAAGACGAACATGAGACCACACCGGGGCTTTGTGAAGCAGCTCTCGGACTGGGAAACCAAAATCTACAGGAGCACCATCACAGACATCTCTGAGCCAAATTACTGACAGGTGACAAGGACAACACCTGTCGAGGAAAGGCACTTCCCTGTCCCTGCTTCTGTGTTGGAAGAAAGTTATGTGAACACTGCTTGAAAAAAGACCTTAATGTGATGGAAAGGCTTTCCTCTTTAGCTCCATCTTATTTTGGGTCAAGTTTTGGAGCCATTAGGGGAACTCACCTGTGCATTGAAGGTGGCAGTTTGGGGAAAACATGTCCTGTGGGATGCAGCCCACTACATTGAATCATAGAATGGTTAGAGTTGGAAGGGACCTTAAGGATCATCCAGTTCCAACTCCTTGCCATGGGCAGAGGCACCTCCCACCAGACCATGTTGCTCCAAGCCCCATCCAGCCTGGCCTTGAACCCCTCCAGGGATGGGGCAGCCACAGCTTCTCTGGGCAACCTGTTCCAGTGTCTCGCCACCCTCACAGGAAAGAATTTCTTCCTAATATCTCATCTAAATCTCCCCTCTTCCAATTTACAACCACTGTCCCGTGTTCTATCACTCCACTCCTTGACAGAGTCCCTCCCCAGCTCTCCTGCAGCTCCC
>VZRU01013288.1:3039-15150 GCA_013398155.1 Pedionomus torquatus
ACTACACAGATACAAAGTATGCAATAATGATTCAAACACAGTGTTTTTTAAGTTATTCTCACATCTGTTTTTACCATCATCTATAAACAGTAATATTTATTACTGAAGGAGGAATGGAATTGTTATAGAAATCTCACCCAATGTCTGTAAGAGGTGGCTTGTCCCGACCTCTCTTGTAGCAAAGAAAAAGTTCAGGGCTCTTTAGACTTCCATAGTTTAAGTTGGCTTGAAGGGCTGTAGGAGTGGCTTCAATACAGGTGTACCCCTCTGGCACAGTTTCACCAGCTGACTTAATTATCACAGCAATGTCAGTAATTGGAGCCTTTGGACCAGCTGACTTTGTTTCATGTCGACTTATTTCTTGGTCCAGGAGGGTTGCAGTATCTGTATCAGTGAGCCCAGCCACTACAAAATAGTCAGCCACTCGTGGACCTTTGTCTTCTATCATGGTTGTGTCAGTACTTCCTGAGGAAAACAAAGAGAGACAAATTATACACTCTGCTTTCAAGCCAGACTTCTCTAGTTGAGCAAACTCCATTCCCTCAGCAAGTATGAGGATTTAAAAGGTTTAAAGGAATTTCTGCAAATAAAAAAAAATCCTACACAGAAATTTCATTAGAATTCTAGGGAAACTCCAAAACAAATTTTGATTTCTGCTGCTCAAAAAGACAGTATTGTTAGTAACTAGATTTCAGTTCTCATACTGTCACAGTCATGTTTTAGCACAAGGAAATTTAAGCGAGATAAAGAAGAATTTAAAGCTTCTAACATTGCAGCAACACAGAAAATTGCTTAATGTTAGCTATTAGAACATTCAAGCTCTTCACAGACTATAAATTAATGCAGGTACCCTTAACAAAAAGCATCTATATTTTTCTGGAAGAGCTTAGCAATTTGACTACAGAATCATGCTGCTTTATTTTTTTCTTTTTTGAGAGAATGATTCCAAGTATAGGCTCACTAGTTTATCTCCTGCACACTTCATCCATTTTGTTTCACAACCTAGAGCTAACGGTGCAGTCTTGAGACATTCAGCTGGCAACTGTAACATCTGGAAGTCATTTAAAAAAAAAAAAAAAAAAATCACACATCCAAACCCACATTTCA
Organism: Pedionomus torquatus; assembly: GCA_013398155.1. NCBI lineage: Eukaryota > Metazoa > Chordata > Aves > Charadriiformes > Pedionomidae > Pedionomus > Pedionomus torquatus. The sequence goes on from VZRU01013288.1 coordinate 4,147, forward strand.
TCAGCTGATCAGGCAGTACAGATCACTGCTCAGCTGCACATTCCAGATCTGGAAAGTGTTGTTCTCCCAATACCATCAGTGTTCACTAACCGTATGATTTTAAAGTGGTGAAACACAAGTTTCTATTAGGAGCAAAACTGAGAGACTACGCTCAAATATCACAAGTATAATTCCAAGCACTCAGTCTCATGAAGTAAGTATCTTTTTAAAAGTTATGACAAATATTTAAATAGTAGTTGCCAACCAATAAACCTGAACACCCCTTCAAGGAGCTAGGGGCGACTTTCTTTTAGTTCCTTGTTTCCATCACCAGATTTCTGGAGATCCCACCTAGAAAGCATACAAGAATAGAAGTTTGGTTCCCATCTTTGAAAAAAAAACTGCCACAGCAAGGAGTGGTGGTCCATGGGTATTACCAACTGGTAAATACACCAAAATTGAAGAGTTTATTGCCTTTAGAATGCCCTAGTCTGATAGGACTAGGATGCAGAAACAATTGCCCTCTGCAATTCAATGCAGAAACATTGCCCTCTGCCAAGAGAAAGGTGGTTTGGCAGAGACAATATAATCCTATTCTTCGCAACCTGGTTTCTTTTCCTGTTCTTCTGCTCTTTCTTATGGAAATTATACAGAAAAGGTATTTTCCATATTCACGCTTTACAAGAGTTCTCAAACTTGTTACCAAAAGTGTTCTGAGTACTCAGCTGATGGAAAAATATGTTATTCATCCTCATGCTTATTAAGAAATCTTAGTGTAAGATTATGCAATTTAGACATCAACTGCTAGATTGCAAGGTATGGTAGCCTGATACAAAAGTAGGGAGAGGAAGGGAAATAACATGCCAATTTATATACCCAATCTAACTCCATTTTGTATTTTTTAAGACTAAAATGACAACTTTTAAAATCCCTTCAAACCTGAAAGAAGAGTACCCACACTCTTTAAAAGAATCTTCTATTCTGCAATGTTTTCCCATAACGCTTTTCACATCATTTTCAGTGTTCTCTAGACACAATGACTAACAGCTTTTATAGGGCAATCCATAAACAGAAATCCTGGGAAAAGACACGGTTGTGTTTGGCTTCCCTGAAAAGGGGAAAGACACGGACAGCAACTGACATAACTGAGTTTTCAGACCTAAAAATACGTCTGCTGTATCAACAGGAACAATAAAAGGTTTATTCAATTTGTCAGGTGCTCAGTGCCTAGGTCTCCTGAAGAACAAGAAAATTACTCCAAAGCCACAGATGTTTGTGAAGCTTCTTAATCACTTTCATCTACAGAACTTGCAGCAGTTCAATCTTTTTCCTATAACAAACATCACCAAATTGATGCCAAAGCCCATTACAGTTAAGCAAAAGTCAGTATGAAATACAGGCGTAATGGCTTCAACTTAATCTCATCTAAAAGTAGGTGCTTCTGTTAAAAGATTCCTCCTCATACTGCTGCCCATTCCCACCTTTGCATTTGTCCAGAAACAATTACTTGGTTTGTGCAACCAAGTAATGAACTGGAACAAGGAATTGCTCTGACTGAACACTAACTTGGCAGAGACTGTGTAGTGTTCAACCAGAGCAGTCCTCCAACAATTCAGCATGTCAGCACAAAAGCAGCGGCAGTACACCCCTTGCAGCAACAGAACTGACTTGTGCTAGAAAAATCATAAAACTGTGAAGTCTAAGACTCTTAGACGCTTGGACTTATTCATAGAATTATAAAAATAAACAAAGAAAGACATAAAACAACCTCTCCCTGCTCCCCTTAAAAGAAAGTCCTGAGCCAGAATATCTTGTAATCTGGAAAATAATGCTTGCACTTGACATATGTGAAACTGAATTACTGGAATACGCCGTTAAAAATAGCAAAATGGTCGTCCTTGCATAAATGCGTGTTTTTTTTTTTTAAAAAACAAAACCTTTGTTAAACTATCCAGCCTTTTATTACCTACTACATGTTCACACAGCTCAGTATCACGTTCTCTCAATGCAACACTGCCCACATTTACTTATACCACACAGAGCAGGAAATAAACAGTAGAAACAACAGCCAACAACATCAAGAATCGCACAGCAGCATGCCTTTTTAATGACAGCTGTAGTTCCTGGAATTGCACTGTTATTCTCAAATGCTTTTTAAAGTGAAAATTTAGTTTTCTTGGGTAAATAGAGGAAGAAAAAATTAAAAGTACCTGAAAAATTAAATACTAAGATTTGGAAGGTTAGAATACAAATGAAGAGAGTCCATTCCAGTACTTTTACCAGTGGAGATCAACAACACTGTAGCAACTGGTTGCTAAGGAGCACATCTATGATTTTATTATTTTTGTCTTAGCCATAGCTATGTTTCACTCCACAGAAACTCTGTGTAATATGTGGCAAACAAAAGTCAGTCACCAGACAATTCAGCTGAGAAACTTGGCATGCAAGACTCACATGTCAGCATAACATCTAGTGAGTTTTTCAAAGTGTTCCAAGTCTCTCAAAACAGTTCCCTTCCTTTTCCACAAGGATAAGAGAAGTAAGGTTTTAAGTAGGCATTACAACTCAACTCTTCAAGAATTTATTCTCCAATTTCAGAAAGATTTAAAGCAACAGGATCTCTCAAAAGAGACTTTAACAGCTCTTAATTAAACCACAATTATCTTATTTAATGAAATAGCTTTATAAATAGACAATAGATTAGGAGATAGCTATCAAAAAAAAAAAAAAAAAAAAAAGGAAGAACAGCAGAATTCAGTTAGTCCAAGCATACTTTGCCTTCTGAATAGCAGGAAGAAAAAACATATTAAAAAAAAAATAAAATCAACATATGATTTGCGGTGGAACAAAATGGCACTTCCATTGACCACTATTTTCGTGATACCTCACACTATGCATAATGCTCCTCTTCATAGATAGGTGAACATTCTTCAACAAGAGACCTTCTGTCGTGAGTTTTATCACAGTAACTCCAAAGTCATAATAATAAGCCCCACCATAATTTCAAGAGATGCTGTCCTCTGTCAGGATACATTATACAATGCAGGATACATTAGGAAAAAAAAAGAAAAAAGCCAACATACAAGTTCCATGAAAGACCTTTTCCTTGAAGTCTGCAAAGATACTTCAGTTTCAGTCAAATAAACTGAAAACAAAAATTGGGAATGCTGTTTTAAGAATATGAGCAATACTGCTTGAAAAATTACAAACCTCCAAGTTTTTAATTAGCTCTGTAGTGGCTATGGAGAAATTATTTAGGTGAAGTCAGTTTTCCAGTTCATTCACAGGCCATTTGTTTCACAATAGGAAAGTTTCCTATGAACAGTTTAGGACCAAAATTATTTAAAAAAAAAAAAAAAGTCTTCAAAACAGAAGATGTACTTTTAAAATCCTCATGCTTTCCTAAAAGGAATTCCCACTGGAAGTAATTAGTTCTGTAGCTGAAAAACAAAACCACGCTGCACCAACAAGACTTAAAGGCACTTAGTATGATTACTCCAAATCAAGAGATACTTTAGCAGGAGAGAAAAAAATAAATTCTTTTAACCACTAAAGGATAAATGTATCGGAAAATGTTCTCCTCTCCCACAGTTCATTTAAGGCTGCCTTCTCTAAAGAGACAACAGTGTTTCCTACAATCACAATGTAATTTTACAACTCTTCCATTATATAAAAAAATACAGCAACTCAACTATTAGCTTCATAAGCTTGAAGTCACAGCCCTTTCTTAAGGAGAGATTTCATAGTGAAATTGCCTTGGGGAAAAGATCACTTTTATGATCACTGTCTAAAAGACCAATTCAATTTTTCTTTCAATGTATCTATACTGCAATTCCCTCTGTTTACAGTTAGCAGAACCACAACAAAGAGTTGTTCTTGCAAAGATATAAAAATTTGTGAAAGCAAGTTACAAGCAGCTACAATGAAGTAAAGATGACAATGTAACTCTTCTGTTCATATTTAATTTCATAGCTATTTTGTTGCTTTTATCACACAGTTACAAGCCTTCCAATCCCACAATGGGGAACATTAATTTAAAGTTCTCAGACTTCATTTACAGAGATTGCCATAGTTAAGGGTGCCTATTCTTAGACAGAAAAAGGGCTTTTATTCTGCATTACCCACAAAACACAGAAACAGGAGACTTCTCTACTGCATAATCATTTGTGGAAGTCTGCTTCAGCTTATTATTCTGAGTAATAGCAAATATTTATCTTAACATTGTTAGATCCACAACTATTTTTCCAAGACTCAGAATCACAGTCTCGTCAGAGTTGGAAGGGATCTCCAGAGACCACCTAGTCCAACTTCCCTGCTAAAGCAGGATTGCCTACACCACATTACACAAAACGGCATCCAGACAGGTCTTAAAGTCTCTAGGGAAAGGGACTCCACAACCTCCCTGGGCAGCCTGTTCGAGTGCTCTGTCACCCTCACCATGAGGAAGTTTTTCCTCATATTCAAACAGAACTTCCTATGTACCAGCTTGTACCTATTGCCCCTCATCCTGTCACTGGAAATCACTGAAAAGAGTCCAACTCCGTCCTCCTTCAACCCACTCTTAATTTCAATTAATTAATGACATCATTTGCACCAGTTGTTTGTAGTCAAGCAACACCAGCTTGGAATTCTCCATAACATACGGTGCACAGTACTTCATTTTTCAAGTGAGGAACTACAGGGAAGTGCTTGTATGCTCATCTAAAGACAAGACAGATGCAGCAGAAAGGAATACCAGCAAAATTAACATGGCAAAACCTTAATATCCTAGAATTTGTCATTTATTTTCTAACACTATTAAATATTAGGAAGTTGCTATGACAAAACACACAACATGTGCAATTCTTCTCAATTTTTTTTAGAAAGACAGTAAGATTTCATCCTTTCGATTCAGTGTTTTATTTGAAGATAGCATCCACTGAAAGAAAATTCCGTACTAAATTTCTACTGTACCAATCTAAAGAGAAATCTACTGAAAATAGTATCTGAGATACAAGAAGCATTAGCCTTGTTTATCATTTAGGTCACCTCCTTCATTTTTGAAAAAGACTTTTGGAAATGACACTAGGAGGGTGATCTGGCAGGCAGCATGCATAGTCTTGCAAGTTCTCGAGTATTTCAAGAAAGCCTTTTAAATATACCTTGGACATCATCCTAATAACATTGCATATAGCAGAGACAGCACTAGAAAAAAAAATAGAAATAGAAAAAAAAAAATCAGATCAGTAAAAGCCTAACATCAGAGAGATGGTAGCCAGTTTATAGACAAAACACAACCTTACTGCAACTGGAGAGACATACACTGCAGTAAGAAGCAGTGAAGTAATTTCATTATTTTATTGAATACTCCCTTGAAAAAGTAGATGGCTTTTTAATAATCCTTTATAAGAAAGACCAACTCTTTCATCTGATCAGTGACCTTTTCCTTCATAACCACCATGAAGACTTAGAATTGAGATACTCCTGACTTTAAATCACAAATAAAAATACAGCTAGAAAGCCAATTTTCAGTACAAAGTCCAGACATTTATTTAGCTGAAAATACTAGTGCACTGAAGGTCAAAGAAATAAATTATTAAGGTACTTTGGAAGTGATCAATGGCTAACACATGACTTTGCACTTTATGAAACTTACTTGCATCTTTTTTTCAGATACTGACAGTGCCCAAAACCTACAATGTGTGGGAACTGTTACTTTAAAGTACTCATTGTGTGGAAGTCTACAGCATGCATAAACAGATGATCAAAGAACTTAGAGAAGATGGGATACTTTCCTCATAACTGAAAATATTTTTGTAGCCAGACTGCACAGGAAATAAATTTTATCCCTGACTGAAGAATAACTTCAGCACTTGTGCACTGTGGCTGAAACATTTTGTAAATAGCCTGCACAGTTAAGATTCTTAAGTAAGGCAGATGTCAAACACAACTCTGGACTTCTACAGAAATGCTTGGGTTTTACAAGTGAATTATGCCTGGCTATTGGCAGCAAAGAAGTTAAAAGAAAAATGTATATGCATTTTGCTCTGAGATTTATACCTAAAATAAACTGGAGTAAAGACTGGGGAAGACACTGGATTTGCTAAACTAATTTAAAAGACAAAAACTCTAATAGATAGATACAAGCCACTGCGTCAGAGGGTTGTGTGCAATGCTTAGAAAATTTACTGACTACAATATGAGTAAGAGAAAAGCTTTACTGAGTTTTTCAACTACTGTGCTAGTCAAAACTTCATAGACAACACAAAGACTACCAAAGGCATCTCACTCCCCAGACATTAACAAGCTATGTGACAAAGCCTTTATCCATACAACTTGTCTATTATTTCCAATTAGCTAATCTCAAGAGAGAAAGCGTGGGCAAAGTTTTCTTACCTTTCTAAAAATTCATAACTTTTCTGTGGCAGAGAAGGGAGAAATCTCATTCTTTATTCACACATACTACTCTTTTATCTTGTGCTGAGACCAAATAACATTGTTGATGAAGGGATGGGAAGAACATTTTGTTTCCCCTTTTCATGAAGAATCTACATTGATGCTTTCTGAATCTTGATTTTATACCGCAGCAACCAGTGGAGAACTTCTATTCATGCATGACTTCAGAAATGTCCCTGAATCACATTAGAAGTAACATACACACACGTCACAGTTAAAATCAGTAACCACTGAGACAGCATACTTCTTGAGGTAAAGCAGTATCAGCTATTCATTAAAACAAAAAATGGAAAGAAATTAAAACACAATTTGTAAATGCCTAGTTTCAAACTAGGCTTCTTTAAACATGTCAAAGACATGTTTGAAGAAGATAAATCACTTGTCATGCATGACAAAGAGATACAGCCAGGCTGCATTAAGCCTACAGCTTGCCCCGCTTCTTTCTGCACACATTTCAAATACAAGAACGACAGAATGGTTTGTGTTGGAAGGGACCTTTAAAGATCATGTAGTCCAAACCCCTCTGCCATGGGCCACAACATCTTCTGCTAAATCAGACTGCTCAAAGCGTCATCTAACCTGACCTTGAACACTTTCAGGGATTGAGCATCCACAACTTCTTTGGGTACCCTGTTCCAGTGCCTCACCACCCTCATCATAATAAAGCTCTTCCTTACATCCAACCTAAACTTACTGTCTTTCAGTTTAAAACTGTTGCCCCTTACCCTGTCACTATAAGCTTTGGTAAAAAAGTCTTTATGTAGTATTTCACAGCACTGGTAAGATACAGGCATGACAAAGGTGGTGTGAAGAAACCGATGACACCAATTTAAAAAAGACATTTTTTTGCAGGAACAGGTGACTTTAAATCAGAACAATAAAGTTTAGTCCCTTGGGACAGGACGTGATAAAACCTGAAGGCCTGAACTTAGCAAGCCTAACCACCAATGACAGTTTGGATACTGAAGAGTTTTGTCTATAGGACTGCTTATGAAACTCAAATCTAAATCCAAGCGCTAAAGGACTGAAATGACTATTGGATATAATGGTTAGGACCAGTACTATGAATACTATTTTTTAAAACTTCACATTAGTGGAAATGCAACGGTAATAGTGCTTTCTTTGGGTCTTTTTGGGTTTGCTTTTGGAGGGCTTTTTGGGTATTGTTGTTTTTTTGGTTTTTATGAACTATTTTCTAGTTGTATTCCACAGCAAGAGAAAGAACACAGTGAGGGTGGTTCTCAGCATTATCTGTATTCAATAGATCGGAATGACTGCTTTTGTTCTAATTGCCACAAATTTTGTGTTTAACTGGATTTCAAGACATGGACAGTAATACTTGAAATTCACTTTGAAGAGCAGTAAGCAATGTAGTCATGAACTACACCTGGCAATCAGAACTTTAGACCATTTTCTTTAAACATAAAATACAGATAAGATTCTAGCACACATATATAGCCACACACACTTAAATGTAAGCAGTGTATGCAAAGACAGTCACCAGTATTATTATTTAACAACCAGAGCACGCTGAAGGATGCAAAAAGGCTTCCCAAAGAGATTGCACTCCAGTTGCTTCTCCATTCCAGCATATCTTTTGCTATTAGTACTCACATGAGTATGTTTGTCCATACCATAGTCACTTTTAAGTGAGCACACTTCTACTGAGATAACCGTGTAGCTCCAGCTTATGGAGTTTGGCACACGTAGGATAGCAGGAATCCGACCCTGTGTATGCATCACAGGTAATTTAAAATTACTGCAGAATGGAACATTATAAAAGAGACTGTTCAATAATGTTGAGTTCAGATGAAGTAGGGAGGTTACCAGACACTTAAGATGTCTTTAGCAACGAATAGGGAAGTTACATGGACATGTCTATATGTGAGGTCTATCAAATAGATTTTACTATGCGTAATAAAATATTACAAATATATACACACACACATACATATAACACCAAAGCAAAAGATAAGGAAAGGCAATGTAACCTCAAGCATACCATTAGCACCAAACAGAACAAAAACAGGAGAAAAAATCCCAGCAGTCCAAAGATTATTAGCCACAGTCAGTAACAAGAGAAAAAGAATTCCTAGAGTTGTATGAATTTCTTTTCTGGAATGCATATCACATTGTCATAAATCATGAAAAGCAATGACAGTTACAGTCACTTGACTAAACCATAGAAGTATTAGAAAAACTAGAGTTGTAAAAATAACTTCACAGACATGCAATGCCCACCTTCTACCTGTCTTAACACAACCACCTGTGGAACAAGAATGGCTGGATATCACCCATGACTAGGTCTGAACATGCACATATGCAAATACAATAGCATTCCTTCATAGCAGTTTTCAAGTAAACATTCTCAAATGTAATGGTTGCACAATTGAAATAATCAGCTTGAAGCTTGTAACCTATCTTACAGGGGTCTATAACACTCTGAAAAACAAACTAAAGAACAAGGTGAAAGACAGAAGGCTTGCCATTTACATTTAATGAAGTATTCCTATCGCATGGATTTATCAGTGAATTGAATTTCATCCAGAAAACAAGCTGTATCAAGGCCTGGTAGCACAAATAACTTAACTAGCTTTTTTCATCATATAGCTAAACTGTTGTGAATTTGCACATATTCAAAGACAAAATGTTGACTCTGTATAAGCTATTGTGTACCAGACTGTTAATAGCAGCATCTGAACACAAAAATCAGGCATAAATTGAATGCAATAAGCTTGGTGGAAAGGTTTTCTAAAACTTTCCAAATAGATCAGGGCACTACAGTAGGAAAGGAGCAGAAATACCATATCAAATCACCTCACGTAAGAAATTCCTATGGAAGCAAAGGCACTAAGCCTAGAAATAATTTGATAAAACAGCTGCCTTTTTTTTTTCCCCTCACCAGTTGTACAAAATAACGGTTCTCAATTTCTCAATACACCAGAGTTCTGCAAACTGTGAATGTTTGAGAACAAATCACTTTTGCTTTAAGCTCCTGAAATGTCAAACGCAGCTCTACAGTTAATGCTGAAAAACAGACTATATTTCAGAAGTTGATTAAATTTAAAACAAAAACAAAAACAAAAACAAAAACAAAACAAACAAACAAAAAAAAAACCACAAAAAAAAACCCCAAACACCAACAAACTTAACATCAAATTAGCAGAGACACTTAAAACCCAAAGACCCAAAGCTAAAATACCACAGGTGGGAAATTAAAAGATCTCTTTCACACTTTTAACTCGAACTTCTACAATGGCTAAGGATATCTGTATTTCTTTAAAACTTGACTAAGACAGATACTTGGTATCTCTCTTTGGGAAATTGTTACTGACATTTTCACAAGAGCCACTAACAAACACACCATTCATATAATGGGAAACAGGTGTCTGTGTTCTTCCAATGTAGTTTTTCCTTTTCATTTTCAAACAGTTGGCTCTGAAATGATGCAACAGTGTGCTTCGCATGAAGAAGGGATGGCGAGGAAATGAACTGACTTTTGCAAACTGACTACTGTAATAAGTGATAATTTCATAGCAATGATTCTCTATTTTTTAAAGATATATACCATTTGACACTTAAGCATCAATTTGTTACTGCTTCCTAATTACAATAAATTAGAATTATTCAGAAAAGACACAAAAGCAAACTAAGAACAATTTAATAATAATTTTTCTGTTTTAGGAAATTTAGTCTGATTTTTTTCTGGTTGTCAGCAACACCACTTACTACTGCTATAAAAGAGTAGGGAATTGATGTTACGATATAAATGCTTTTATCAAGCATACCTAAGCTTTCAGAAGCAAAGTTTTGTGATAACAATTCAAACAACTACTTATAGTTATAAATGACTGAAAATATCAACAGGTTAATAGACTCTGTGATCCAGGATGGTCAGGAGTATGAAAATAACCCTCAGAAGAAAATGCAGAAACAATCCCCAAAAGGCAGGGGGGAAGACAAGAAAAAACACAATTTCAGACCATCTCTACCATGTTCAACAGTTAAAGTTTTCCTATTGTACAATAATTTAAAGTTGCCCAATGGTATAAAAATTGGATCAGTTACAGACACATAACGCAAAAATACGAATTCTGAAGTGACCTACAGAGTCTAGAGGAGAAGCAGCTGGAATCAGTGAAGGCAAGTTTGGTACCAGTAAATTATGGTCTATTGCCAAGGACAGAAAGCAGAAATGGAAAAGTTGTGAGAAGAGAAGAATGATAATCAGCAAGCAGTCCAGCTACACTCATTTAATAAACCAGTTTAACCTTTTTTTACCGCTGTTGTACCCAAACTGCTTTTTCACATAACAGAAGACGGCAACTGCTCCAGAGGCTGCAAAGAAAATAGTCCAAAAGAGAAAATTTAATAATAATAATAGTTCTCAAAGCAAGGGAAGTACATCAGAAAATGCTCTTACTTCACAGCTAAGCTTTAAAGGTTAGCCATGCTCAGTATTATGTAATGAGTGAAACATCTGCAGCCCTGGAAACATTCTTTGTTAGAGAACTCCTGTAGTTGGAAACTCCACTGGAACAAAGCCAAATATAGTAGTCTGAAACAAAAATAAAACAGTGAAGAAAAAGT
>VZRU01013290.1:0-11926 GCA_013398155.1 Pedionomus torquatus
GAACAATGACCGGTCTCAGTTCGATTTATTCCACCCAAGAACCGCAACCGCTTACCGGGGTGCAAGACTTGTGTTTCTCTGCCCTGTTCTCACAGCCCAGGCAGCGACAGCCAGCGCCCCTGCACCAGGAATCTGCGCGACAGCTTTTTCGCCCTGCAGCGAGACCCAGGGACGCTGTATCACTCTGCGTATGGGCTGAGGGGCGACATCAGCAAGTCTGCCAGGGAGCAGCAAGTAAGGCGGGGATAGTAGCTTATCCACAGCATAAGACATTAGTGATTTCTGCTTTCCTACATGAAAATGGGGTTTTCTCCTTTCCAGATGCGTTTGGCTTTCCCAGGAGCCCCAAACTGGGAACTTCTATCCCTCAATAATAGGGGGCTTCCCCCAGTGCAGACCCACAATCAGGGGCTTTGCATTATTGAGCCACGACAGCAGCTCCCCCACAGGGGTAAGTCCCTGTTTGGGGGAAATGGCCCCAGATGGAAAGGGGGAAAGGAGAAAGGGCAGCTTTTGGGAGTACTTTTATGTCCTCAAAAGAGATCAGAGGGGAGACCGAGTTTCTATATCCTTTCTATCAATGGGCTTTTTTTACATTTTAGATAAAACTTACATAGAATAGACGTTTACACGTCTGTATCAACTTACATATATTGATATATATTACACACATATCGTATATTACCTATTTATGTTATATAGAATATCTGTTAGGAATTAGATCTATTTAGACTCACATACAAACACATTATATAGAACATCTAATTGGACTTGCTGTCTCTTGAGACAGATTTTGGCACTTTATATCTCTATAAGTTTTTTGAAAATCTTTTCAGTCTAAATTCCTTTATATAGTATAGAATCATAGAATCCTTAGAGATACAGGTTTTAATTTTGAAGTTTTTTTAATACAGACATTAATATAATTTTTCAGTATATACTAAAATGAGAGATTGTTCTGTAGTTCAATGCCTCATGCCCACATTTACATAGTCCCGGCAAGTTTATTCTGTTTTTCCATACTTTTTTCATTAAGTATGTGAAGTATTCAAAGTAAAGCCCAGGCCCCCTCACTGTCCACAGCCACCATCCAGCTGCCGACAACTACCGAAACTGCCACCGAGGGAGGCGACAGCAGGTCCTCCTCACCGCAGCCCTCAGTGGCCTCCTGGCAGCTGCCCTGCCAGCCACTCCCTTTTCCTAACCGGAGGGTGAGACCTGCGACTCCTTCCACAGCTTTCAGGACACCGCTCTGCCTCCATCACACAGCTGTGTGTGTGTAAGGGCTTTTTTTTGGTGTTTTTTCTGATCCAAAAAAAGGCTCCCGCAATAGACAAATGCACAAGAGCTCTCGCTTCTTCTCCTGACAGTTGCATTTTCACACATGCTTCCTGACAGCTGCCAAAACAAAAAAAAATTCCAGTCTTGTGCTTAGTTGTCAGAATTTCCACATAAGAAACGTTGGCGAGAGGAGGGTAGAAGTTATCCTGGAAGAAACTAAACAAAAAAAAGCAATGCAAGGAGGAAGGAAGTTGCACACAAAATTCTGTGAGGAAACCGATCAGGCCTCAGGAGGGATATTGTATTATGTCAGAGAAGAGAGACTGCAGGGCCTCCTCTTATTACCTTCAGAAACTGGAGACAAAGAAGTAATAAGGTAAGGACCAGCACAACACTGGTAAGGCATTTTCCATATAAGTAGTTACTTCACATACAAGTGAGCCTGGTGTTCTTCAGAAGGCATCGCCTGTATATAGTTGAAGATCACGTTTACTTCACCCAGAGGATGAAGCACAGAGGACGTCTACTTGTTGTAATGATAATGATATTGCTTTGTATTACTGATTAGATGACCAAAGTAGTCATCAAATTTGTTTCTGCAGCGGCGTTGAACTTAAGTTCCCAACGAGACTTGTACCTTCTAGTACAAGATCTCACTTCCTCACAGCTTAATAATCCAAGTTTAACCAAATTAGTTGCCTAACAAGTTGGCTAGCTATAAATACTTATTAGCGTCTTAGACTTTCTATAGATTGGGGGGGAATGGACAATTTTATTTTAAATTCCATTGCTGTTTAAAAAAAAACAAAACAATAGTACATATGCCCTTAGCCTCAGCTGTACTGTGGACTACCACACAGTGTTCTCACATGGAAAAACTTCTGATTATACCCGCTATGTTTTAGAACAACTCGATGTAACATTTGACTGTATCCCAAATTGCTGTTCCTCAGCTTTTTCTTCTGCCCACTGCTCTGTCTGTGATAGGCTAAATGTAAGCAGAATATTACAAAAGTCTTTACACAAACTTCCTCAACCCCTAGAGCCACTCCTTGAAGATCTCATTGTGTAACGCCACCAGATATACTGCCCAGTATCAAGAAAATGTTTTTTCTCACAATTCGGCTCTTTTGCTACTGTAAGCCAAGGACGTACTTCTTACATATTACAAATGTTTCCAAATGAGAATCATTGTTTCTTGCCTGAAAGCTTTATTTTCTTCTCTTAGTTCAAATGTCTCAGCAGATTCAGAAAACGACTGCAAATGGCAGAGGTAAGTTCTCTTTTTTTTGGATTTGGGTTATGTGTTGAATTTGACTGTTACCAAACAAACAAAACAAAAAAAAAAGCAGGGGAGGGATTTGAAAATGTCCGGAACAAGACTTAATGTAAAATTAACTCTTTTGCCCTGCCTGTGTGATGGCAAAAGGCAATTTACAAGTGTCTATACCAAGTCACCTGTCTCTTTCCTGTCCTGTCTGTACACTCAAAGTTGCTTTAAGTTGTTAAGACGCATTCTTTTTCCCCTCTGAGTGTCATAATTTATCTTAGTCGTGACTAGTGTATTATCATTTTCTATGAAAACACATTACAAATTTTATCACAAATTTATTTGGATCATCTCGTGAAGGCAACCCAATTTAACAGACCAACTAGACTGCTACTGCTGCTACTTTTCTGAAGTTCAATTCTGCATTTTTACATATGGCCACAAATAAAACACTGCTTTAACTTTCCGGTTCACTTGTTACCTCTCAACTAGTGCAAAAGTGTATTTTCTCCTACAATTCGTGTCCCATACTATTTACGTTTAACTTTTATACTTCCGTTATCTTCATTGCTGTAGGTCAAATGTTTTTTGGTTAGTTCATCTGGATACATCAGTTACCTTTGTGTATAAACGTCCCCTTTTGCATGAGAATGAGCATTTTTCACGAAGCTAGCTACATACTGATTTTGAAAAAGCTGAAGTTGTGTTGCCTGCTATTGAAGGTGGAAAAAATTAGTCCCCCGTTTCAACAGAAATAAGGATAGCCTGGTCCTCAACATGTTTGAGAATCTCTTGGACGATAGATGTACTGAACTCACTCCGAGGTTTCTTCTTTCCAGATATGCTGTCCAATCCCAGGCTGGTGTCTGTTCAGACTCTGAATGTAGTGATGAACCAGAACGTGAGCCTCTCCTGCCACTCAGACTCTGGATTACCACCTGTCAAATATACATTGTTTAAATACAATCAGAAGGTATCCACTGTAAACAAGCCAGACTTGACCCCCAGTTTGTTTAACTTGACTATCAACTCTGTCCACGATGTGGGTGAATACAAATGCAAAGCTGAGAATGAAGTGTCCCGTGGCGGAAAATACAGCAACAGTCTCAACTTCACCCTTATAGGTATGTCTGGCTGAACGCCTTGTCAGTTCATTTTATTTTAGGGGCACATAGCCATACGATGTATCTGCAGCAGCACCAGTCAGGATTTTGTTTGGAGCAGGTACAGCTTTGGAGTACTGTGTGCACCTGCCATGATGGAGGAGCTGAACTTTATGGCAAAACCCTCTTATTTCCTTTGGAATCGGCAGTGCTACTGTCGTCTGGCTCACTGAGCCCTCCATGCCTTGATGGCTCTCTCAATTGCCAATGTTGTCGCTTACCTCCATGTCTTGCTTTGGAGCTTGCCCTGTACTCAGTGAGGCAGTCCTTTCAGTTTTCTTTTTACAGAGCCAATTTCCAAACCGGTGCTGAGCTCACCCACCTCTCAAGCAAAGAAAGGCCAGAATGTGACCTTGTCTTGCCTCTCAGAGAATGGCTCTCTTCCTATCACATACATCTTCTTCAAAGGAAAACAAAACATCTCTCCCCCGGTGAAGATGCATAAGAGGGAAGCTGCTGTGATTTTTCTCTATCTCAGTTCCTCTAGTGACTTTGGAACTTATAAATGCAGAGCTGAAAATAGGTTTCGCGATAATACAAAATACAGCAACGGTTTCAACTTTACATTAGCAGGTATGTACGTGTGAAAGTTTACCACTGTCAGTAAACAGGGGCCACACAAAATTCAGAATGCAAGTTTTTTAGCCACAAGTTTTGTTCCTGCAAAGTAATGTTCAAAATACAATTCTTTGCAACAAAATAAAAAACTTTGGTTTTAAAGTTAACACAAAAAGATAGAATTCCACGCAGCCTAGCCTAGACAGTAGGAAAAGTTGAAGTGACCAAGAAGGATGACTCACTTTTACAACAGACCCCCTACCCATCTGGAGAGTAGTCCAGGTTTTTTTCTTTCTGATCCTGTGAAAGAGAGAGTCTTCTGGCACCAGAGAGCTCCCTTCTGCTGTGGCAGTATGCGCTTGGGACTCCTAAGTAGTTAGATTAAGCACAGTTAATCCAAAAGCTGAAAGAAATGCAAAGTCTTGATTTTAATTTACAGTAAATAGAATACAAAACATTTAATTCCATAAAATTCTTTTTGTTTTGTTTTTGTTTTTGCTTTCTGGCAGGAGAGATAAACCATTCTCAAGCCCTGATAATTTCTCTTGGGCTGATCTTGCTACTATCCGTAATAGGATTTGCTCTGGCAATTCCATTTTTCATAATCCCCTCATATAAAGCAAGTGAGTAATTTTAAATGTCTGTTTCCTTTTCCCCATTTATGTTGTTGATACATTTTAGCACATGAACATTGTGTTACAAGTAGATTAATACTCTTGGTATTTTGAGATGCTGTCCAGTCTCCTTTTAACCAGCATAGGCAACTTAACCATACATTGACAAGGCAAAACCTCTGACCTATGTTTTTGATGACAGATCTGGGATGGGGGAAGCAAAGCAACCTCCAGTCTAATACACATGAACACTGAAAGGAATTGGACCTCATTGATCTTAGTAAAGATAGGAAATTGTATTAACAGTGCCCTTGGTTGAAGAGACATTTTTGTCACGTGACTAACATTATCTGAGGTCTACAAGTATTAAAAAAACCTCATGGAGCTGTTCACTTACCTCTAAGAAAAAAAGTTATATATGTTTGTAGGATGTGTTTTTCTTTTACAATTTGCAGAAAAAAATAAATCTACCAGGTCTTCAGCTGGCCTTACCTCACCCATGAATGCAGAAGACCCTGAAAACTATGTCATATACACAGAGATTGGTAAGTTCACATTTTTCCCCATGCAGTCACAAAACTTACTTGTGGAAGTGTGGTTGAAGAATGCTACTATTAGCATTCTTCACTAGTACAAATACTACTATTTGTAGCGAGGACAGGCAAATTTCTTCAGGTACTGCAAAAGCAGTAGACGGGGAACCTACTACCACTCAGTAAGCGATAGTACTCCCACTGACCGTGCCTGGCAGAGGCATTATTTGAAGTTCCTGGGGATCCATATTTGGCACTACCTGTCACCCACGCAACCGGAACAGCAACTAGGTAAATGAACTGAAATTCTATACAAAAATCTACTGTAAGCAGAAGTAAAATGAAGAATTGCCATTATAGAGGAAAAGAAAATTCAAAGCAGCAAGTAGATCAGAAACGCAATTCTCATTTCCCAAGAGACAAAACCGGGCCGTACGCAGAATCAAACTTGATAGCAAAGTCAAACTTAGGTAGCTCCTGCATTCTCTTCACGATTGCTCAGTATACAACAGTTCTTTATTGCATGTTTCTAAACAAGACGCAAAGTCAGGTCAAACGCAAATTATGAAGTAATGCTAGACAACAAATCCAATGACCTTCGCTAAGACATTGAGCTACTTCAGTTGCAGAAAATACACAATAATGAAGACGTTACATGAAAGCCACTATGCCATTAACTTGTGGTTTTCTACATTTGCCATATATGTGAAACTCCAAAAGGAAATTCCAAAACAAACCAACAGCAAAGACACTATGTTTCCTGCGTCTAAATACCAGAAAGGGGATCATTCTCTCCAAACAAATCTGCCTTCCTGCTCCTGCAGGAGACAAGTAGGACTGTAGCTGCTCTGCTACGGTAGCTCAGTATAGCTGCTTATGACAGATACCAATCAGGTTTCTAGCCATGTACCTTGCAAGGAAAGTGACAATAGCTCTGATAAGGCCCAGGAACACTAAAGCATGGTAGACTTACACTCAATATGGAATCTTGCTGCCTTGTTTCAAGATAGTTTAAAAAAAATAAAAAAACAAACAACAACAAAATCAAAAAGTCTTCTGTAATTAATTGTTGTTCACCATCCTTAATCCAGAGCCTGTTAAACCAGAACAAGAATACATCAACTTTTCTGTTACAAGAGAAGAAGAAAAAGGTGAAAACATCAAGCTAGAATCTTGGAATGTCGGATGCGCAGAAATACGGTTTTGGGGAATTTTGCAGGGGGGAGGAAGCAGGGTTTAGTTTGTAGCAGTTAGCTACTGAAACTGCTTACTCGCTACAGAGAACTTAAATTATGACTTTTTTGGGGGGAAAAGCCTACCGCCATCCTATTCAACAGCTTCACTAAGAAATCATACATGAAATGTCATTAGTGATGAAGTTGCTGATGGTACAATAATTTGTCTGTTGTTTATCTGTACCAAAAAGAGGAACTACGACTTCTGTTATTCTGGCTTTTAGCAGAGATGACATGTGCTACAGTCTACGCAAAGGTCCTCATCAGAGACTGAATACAAGGTAAGATTTGTTTTGTGATGAACCTAATTATGTATTTTTAAAGAATCTTTCAGTTGTCACATGTGATAAGTACCACTCAATTTACACAGAAAGAGATGATGTTTACATATTAGTTTCTTGGCCTCGTTATTTTGTAAACAGACAATACAGCTTGTTCTCTGATAGCAAGCAAAATACCTAAGTCATAATCTCTAAAAACTTAAATTTACAAGTAAAGGCTAAACAGATACAAATTGCAAATAACAACGATCCAAGTAGCAATCCCACTAACAGCATCTTATTGCCCAAATAGCACCATAAAAAAAAAAACAACAAAATGAAACAAAACAATGTAATTGCTGTCAGATAAAATCCTGCCAGACACAATATATAATCTGGCGTTATAGGTATCTGATGAATAAACAGAAAGGAATAAATGATGTAAAGCTTTCACCCGGACCCAAGTTCCCATACACTGAACAATTCTCCTGAAAGTGGATTGTACACAAACATAAGGTAATCAAAAAGCTTCAGTTGTGCAATAAAATAAAAAAAACCACATATACCAACTGTGTTGTCCTCTTAGGCACACGCCAGAGGCCCCACATCTGGCCTCTGTACCTAGCAGCAAGGATGGCAATTTCTCTGTTCGATATTACTTCATCTCTCAGAGTAGGATTAGGAAACTAATCCCAATCTGGCAGCCCAGAAAGCCAACCGTATCCTGGGCTGCATCAAAAGCACTGCGACCAGCAGGCCACGGGAGGTGATTCTGTCCCTCTACTCTGCGCTCATGAGACCCCACCTGGAGTCCTGTGTCCAGCTCTGCAGTCCTCAACAGAGAAAGGACATAGAACTGTTAGAACGGGTCCAGCGGAGGGCCACAAAAATGATTAGAGGGATGGAGCACCTCTCCTATGAGGACGGGCTGAGAGAGCTGGGGCTGTTCAGCCTGGAAAAGAGAAGGCTCCGGGGAGACCTTATAGCAGGCTTCCAGGATCTGAAGGGAGCCTACAGGAGATCTGGAGAGGGACTCTTTGTCAGAAAGCGTAGTGATAGGACAAGGGGTAATGGTTTTAAACTGGCAGAGGGGAGATTTAGATTGGATATTAGGAAGAACTTCTTTCCTGTGAGGGTGGTGAGGCACTGGAACAGGCTGCCCAGAGGAGCTGTGGATGCCCCATCCCTGGAAGTATTTAAGGCCAGGCTTGATGGGGCTTTCAGCAACCTGCTCTAGTGGGAAGTGTCCCTGCCCATGGCAGGGGGGGTTGGAACTCGATGATCTTTAAGGTCCCTTCCAGCTCTAACCGTTCTATGATTCTATGATGGAACGTTTGTCAATAAGAGTAAAACTTACAACATGAAAGAGGATATGGTTAGCCCTGCTAAAGAGGAACAAATTGTCTCTTCCCTATTTACAAGGTAGCCTGGAAGATCTAGATTTGACAGGAAACAGATGGTACCACCAAGTGCTAGCAGAACCACTTGCAGAGAAACCACCAAGTCCATCAAGTCAGTTCAGGCACAGATGTTTAAGAAATCCCTTTTATTCAATGCACTTAAGTTTACACATTTTTGGCTGCTGTTACATACTTGCTTAAGAAGTCCTTCAGCCTAGAAATGTGCATCATTTCCTTCATGGTAGTGTCTCTGCTTCTCAGCTGGACCACTCCATTCTCTAGGGTGGCATCAGTTATCAAGATTGTGAAGAGAACGCTCATCTCATCGTACCTACAGAGAAGAATGTACCTGTTACTGCTGGTGGTGCACAAAACATTGAGATAGGTTAAATACAAATGACCATAACCTGCAAATCTTTATTCTGCTACACTGCACAGCATTCAGTGTGAAGACATCAGTTTTCTCATTACCATTCATTGCTTTCCTGATTATATTTCTTGAAATAATTTAGTTACTTTAGCACATAAAGTGTGATCTAGTGCCATGTTACGAGAGTATTTTTGTAGAAGTGGAATGGATCTTTTCCTGTTCTTTAATAGCCAGACTGTCTTTGAAGACATTTGAAGCACATGAACACTTGCATTTATTTTCTCTCGGGGAAAAAAAATGTACTCAGCAAAATGCTCAAGATCTGTTGACATGAGCAGCGATATGCTCAAAACTCAGTCCTGATCAGAAATTCGTATATGAAGCCCTCAAACAGAACAGCAGTTATTATCCGCAAAAGTAATTCCATCCGGTACATCAATGGTAATGCTTTCAGACTCGGAAGAACTTTTAAGTTCAAGATTAGACACAGTGTGCTATTTGAAATAGTACTTAAAATGTAACACAGAACCAGCCCTGACACGAGACCGGGGACCGAGGGTGGGAAACAGTTCTGTGAGATTATGAATCATCTTGAGAAATTTATTTTCAATAGGAGAGTCTCTAAAAGGCACTTCATCCTTCCAGAGAAATAACAATGTGAAAGGCGTATACGTAACTTTAAACGTGAAGTATCTGACATTGCTCTTTGTAATAAAACTAACTGGATCTGAGTTTACAGTTCGGGATACAAGCCTTCTTACTGAAAACAGGCATATTTTCACTAGTCCACAGAAAGTCATCCTTCACCTTCATAGTTTAATTTACAAAATACTGTTTCTCCTTACTTTGTATAAAGCTGTTCCAGAGATACCTGCATCGTTTCGAGATAACCTGGCCATACAGAAATTCTGTTTTCTGACAGTTCATTGAATAATCCTTGACAAACCTGCATTTATTTAAAAACAAAAGTTAAAAGACAGACTTCTAGGGATTGTAATCCTTTACAAAGAAACCATTAAACTCTAGTCTGTATTAGTCTGTGTGGTATTAGCATTCCTAACTGGCGTTAATTTTCTGGCTGAAATAATCTCAAAGTGGAAAGCAGCCTGGCAATTAAATCTCCATTTCTATTTAAAAACATGCCAGTGCAATTTTCCTCTTCTCCATAAGGGCTGACTTAATGACTGACCTTAAATAAAAGCTTTTAAAAAATCCTTCTGAAGATGTGACCCATATTTTAAAATAATCCTGAAAAATTAAGAAGGTGAGAGGAATTTTATTTTCCTCAATTTTGCATGGAACAATATCAGCTCTATTAACAGTACTAAGAGCAGTGTGCTAATACGGCGTGCTCCTTCTTCTGTGATTCACAAGCTGCACAGCAGAATCACAGTGAAAACTGTACAACCATGAATCTCTAAGAATTGAAGTAGCAGCATGATTTTCTCCAACAGTGTCTGAATTGTAACAGAAGGTTATGTGGAAAGTCAGTGCTCAAAATTAAAATACTTTCTTACAACGTACCTGTCTCAGCTCTGTTGTTGGACCTTTTCCTACATCCAAGGCCACTTTAAGGGGTGCTAAACAAGGATGAAGCTTCAGTACCTAGAAATTGTACAGAACGTAACAAATTGCTAAATATATTTATTGTGAAATTCTAAACAGAACTAGAAGTATTAGGTTTTTTTCACTGAAAATAAGGTTCAAAATATGTAAAAAAAATTCTCAGAGCACCAAATCCTGAATTAGAAGGGGGGTTTATTTTATATAACTAGCACACATGCTAGGTAGGTTAGCATGGCAGAAATGAGCCCATTTTGGCTGAGTCCCAGAAAAGAGCTGAAGTTGTGTTAGCAGAGCTCAACCATCTTTAATGGAGCCAGAGCAGAGACAGCCCTGCAGACAGTTACCAATCTACTGCATGTTTTTAAAGACCAAACAGCTGCTTAAATTAACAAATGCTGTCTCAAAGTTAGTGCTAACTTCAGAAAACCAGGGAAAAGTAGAATAATGACGGTCCTTGGGGAAATGCCCCACTACCACCTTTGACCCACTTTTTCTACTCTTCTCAGCAACCTTCAAATTCTGCTGGAAGAGACAGAACTCCCCATGAACAGCGGCTACGTTGCAACTTAATTCCTTCATCGCTTGCACGGCAGGAGCCTACTTTCTCATCAGAGAGGAGAAAAAATAGGAAGGGTGATCTCAGAATGAGAGAACAATTGCTTATGCGGCTGAAAAGGACCATGGTGGCAGTGCCACGGAGCCAGCTTATTGCTACCAATGAAAAATCATTCTGTCTGCAGCTCTTGGGGAAAGGAATGGAAGATGGAGATGTGGAAAAGGGAGGTATTTCCATGCTTGAATTTTCCACATTTCCATCATCTATTCTTCCTTACGCTTTCTACAGAAAGTTACCTTTCTCTGTGAATTTTTCCTTTTTGTTATTGGATTTTCAGCTAGCTGTAGAGAATCAAAGAGGTACGCTAATGCCCCTCGGTCCAGATTTGCACTCACAGACAGAACATGAGGAATAACATTCTTCCTTCCATCTCGACCCTGAAGAGAAAGGAAAAAAAAAAAAAGCCAAAAAAGGGATACCACAACTACTGTCTCAAAGGGCCTTTTGTTTCCTGTAAATGTATAATAATATATAAGCACCCTTATTACATTTAAAATACAATCAGACATATATTTTAAAAAGTTACCAGCGATCTTAAAAGTGTAACAAGAACTAGGTAAAATTGTACTACTGGGGAAAGCAGATCAGAGCAAGATGGGATTATTTTTTGTCCTGCCTCTCTGACCATAAATTCAAACAGTTGGCCAATACACTCAAAACTGCATTTTCTTGTGGAGGTTTGTCGATTACTTCCCAGTGACCAAAATGATCTGCCCCCACATTCTGAGAAACCACTTTCCAACTCACAGCTGCAAAGGTTACGTTACTCCTACAACGCCATTTGCAGTGTTTATCACTCATTCATCCACAAATATGCACATATGGAACGGGACAAGATACAGAAAGAAAAAACAGTTACAGGTCCTTTTTGATGCAAACTTAACACTGCAGAACAGAGATCGAGTTTGTCCTGACTTCTACTCATGGATTCAGATAAAGGATACGCAACTGACAACAACTGTCTTGTCAAAATAACTAGTTTCTAACTTTGAAGAATTAGCTCTTTGCAAGAAGAAAAAAAAAAAAAAAAAAAAAAAAAAAAAAAAAAAAAACCCAACCA
>VZRU01013298.1:0-28200 GCA_013398155.1 Pedionomus torquatus
CAACTCTGACCATTCTATGACTCTATGATCCTTCCTTCTCACATAGTGACACTCAGCTGACTTGCCCATCTTTCAGGCCCACTTGCCACTGCTGTGAGCGATCACACAAACCGTCCGTGTGCCAGTCACTGCTTCTTAAACATCAGTTAAACCTGGGGAGAGGGAAATCTGGGTGCATCCCTGCTCCTGCCCGCCAGATTTCTAATGAAATCACTACAAAACAGGAGCAAAGATGGCACCAGCAGCTGTAAGCAGACTTTTAAGGAAGGACATGAAGCTATTTGACCTTTCCCTAGTGTTCTTCCAGCAGGCAGCTGCCTCATTTGTAAACTCAGACACAAACACTTCAGATTATCCTGTGTGAAAAAGCAGGAATCTCATGAACAGGCAACAAAATAGTAACTACTGGTCTAGGGATTATTTTGAGGAACCGCCTAGACAGCTTTGTAACAAACACACTTGTGATTTTATCATTACAGGAGGAAACTACGAGCTGATGTTGCGGCAGCTTTTCCTAACCTTAGCACTGAACAATTGACTGAGTTTATTCCAAACAAGGAAGAGCTTAATGTCGTCAAAATATACTCTCACAAGGGGGAGGCTGTCACTGTTTACATGAATAACAAGAACCCAATACTGTTTGAAATTGAGAAGGCTCTGTATCCAACAGGTACGAGAAGTGGACCAGAATAATCCTCCCTCTTACTGGGCACAAAACTTTCCCCAAAAGATTCCCTTGTCTTACTACTGTAGTATCTGTACACTTCATAATCTTCAGTGTATTTATTCTACCAACACCTTTGTGAAATCAGTGGTATTTCTGGATTCTTTCTGCGAAAAGGAAATTGAGGTTCAGAGGTTAAACCCCAGGAAACAAGTCTTTTAGCCATAGTTTAGCATCTTAGCCCCTCTTTTTTGTCCCCTGCAAGGTGTAATTCCAGGAAGCGTGATGTCCACTTCCAGGCAGTCCTGGAATTAGGCAATGGATTTCTCTGATATTCTGTGCTTTTATTTTTTCCCATACCCAGCAATTCCTCCCTGTTCGAGTAGCGTTTTAGCTTAAAGCGTCCTTCATTTAAGGAAAATAATGTAAACATGAATCTATATCCTTTATAACAATTCACAAGGGCTTGAATTAACTAGCAGTTTATTTTTCTCCATCACATCTACTAATTATTGTAGGATTGTTCTGGGTTCAGATTTCTTGATTAGCTGAGGAACAGGAGAGCGTTTAACTGTGGTTAGTGTTATACTGCTTAAAGTTGGGCAGAAGCAGCAGCCGGAGAAGTTTGTAACGATACATCTTTATGTTATGTTTTGGGACAGTTTACACCCTGTGGCTCTACCCAGATCTTCTCCCTGCTTTCTCAACGTGGCCCCCCGTGTTACAGAAACTAGCAGGAGGAGCAGGTAAGAGGGTTGGGACTTTGTCATGTTGCCTTACAAAAAGGTGTTGCCTTTGGGGCCTTTTTCATGTTGTCTTTCCCAGTCGCAAAGATACACCTGAAGCAAATGAAAACCCAACCAAACAACTCTAAAGACTAAGTACCCACAAAGTAATTCTTAGAGCTGTTGTAATAAATTAGCTGTTAAAAAGTTTGTGAATGAAACAAAGTCGATTAAGCTGTTTAAGTGCAGTAGAGTGTTCCATGTGGGAATCTTAGATTTGGAAATACCTTCCTGGGGTGGTCAGCAGCTCAGAGCTGCGACACAGAACTGCCTGTGCCATTTGTCTGGTTTTTTAATATGTCCTTAAGCAGCTGAGTTCCTTTACTGCCACCTGCTTCGTGTTAAGTCAAAGATGAACGGGTTTGTCCTATGGGTAAGAAGTGAGTTTATATTGGAGCGTACAGTTGTAATCACTGTCACGTAAATTCTGCAGGTGAGGTTGGGTTTGAATTCCTGGATTACTGCTTCTGGCACCTAATAATGGAGCAAGACTAACAAGAAAAAAGTCTTATTTTCTGGAACCTGCTTTGGATGCAGTTCAGACTCATGAGAATTAGGGCTTTATAAACTTAAATTGCAGAATCACTCAACCAGAAAAAGATTAAATTGCAGCTCCTGCGGCCTTAGTCTGTAAATGGCAGTGTACGTGCCTTTTCTCCATTACACAGTGTCTAAAGTAGAACTCAAGTCCCTCTGTTTACTTTATTTGCTTTTGGGGAAATAAAATGCTTGAATGTGTAGCAGTGATAGACATCGAAGCAAGCCTTGCTGCAGACTTGTATCGACCTAGTTTCTGGGGGGAAAAAAAGGAGTCTTGCTAATGGGGGAAGGAGGTGGATGAAAGAGGGCTGCAGGTCATTCATCTCCCATGGCAACCAGGCTACCTCTGGGTAGAATCCAAAGATAAGAAGCTGGCCACCCAGACAATGACCAACAAAGGCAGAGAGGGGAGGTGGAACCACATCTCAGAGAGAAAGGCATGAGATTGTCCAGAGGGAGGGAGGGAAGGAGCAGGTTTAGGAAGCAGGAGGTTCCAAAGAGGAGAAGCAAGGTAGTGCTGTTTGTGATATCTGGTCTGTGAATTCAAGTGTCTACTCTCTGCCCTGGTTATTTACATAATACACGGTGCTTACCTTGTGACGTTAAGGTCTTTATGTGATTTCTGTCCTCAGAGATGTGGAACCTTGGTTGCAATGGCAGAGCTCGTTCTAGATTTGCTGAAAGTAGTTGTGACAGTGAAATGGGAGGAAAAGTATTGTTGGCTTCTTCAGCATGCACGTTAAATCTATGATGCTGAGAAAAAAAAAAGTGAGATGCCTTCAAAACCAAACCATGGAACACAGGTCAGTCCAGGAGACTGCAAGCTCTAGACAATTATAGCTGCAATGAGGGAGAGCAGATGCTCTTTGCATAATTTGGTGATGACGTGATACTGTACCCAGGACATGGGAAACTGTTCTTTAGTGATGTGCCAGTTGATTCACCGCAGTTATGGGAAGCAGAAGAAAGCACACAACGAGGTGTGCTGTTTCTGTGCAGATAGTGAGGATCTGGTAAAGCTGCTTCCTCGTGCTGAGGGCAGTTCCCAGTGGAGTGCAGCTCTTGTGCCAGATCTGGAGGGCTGGGTCAGCAGCGGCAAATTCTAGACAATTCCAGATACATCTCCTTCCTTTCTTTGTCCACATCACGAATGAGGAATGATACTGTCTAGGCTGGGAGCTCATACCTTTCTGTTAAAAACAGTATTCTCTTTGGGCCTGCCAGGACAAGGGGCTGGGAGTGCTTAGCTCTCCTGCAGTTTTTTGGGATGTGCCCAGCACCCTTGGGAATCAAATCCTTTACTTTGCAGGGTGGGAGCAAGAAGTGCTGCCTGAGGAGAAACAGAGAATCACGTTTTATCTGGCATGTGCTCAGCTATGAGCAGGCTTGTGCTTTTGCTGAGTAACGGGAGGGATGGGGGTGGAGGCATTGGTGGCTGAGTCTTCCATTGAGAAATTAATGTGCTTTATTCCTTCAGATCTGATGCTGCCAGGAGTTGTAGTGCCACCTTCTGGCTTTCCTCAAGTAGAGCGGGGCACACTCTGTGCCGTCACCCTCTTGGGAAACAGGTAGAGGATTCTTTATTCATATCTTTATTTAGAAACTAAAAAGGAAAGGCAGCTGGCACATCACAGCGGCACAGTCTGTCTTTGTCTCAGTAGCAGAGCGTGTTTGTGCTGTCCTGCTGAAATACTCCCTTCTTTTGCCAGAGCTCCAGTGGCAGTTGCAGTTGCCACCATGGCCACCACGGAGATGCTGGCTGCTGGAATGAAAGGGAAGGGCTTTGCAGTGCTGCACACTTACCTGGATCACCTCTGGTGGGTATAGCACCAAGTCTCATCTGTTTACTAAAACCAAAATCTGTGCCCTAGTAAGACTGAGGTGTCAGTTCAACACACTGAATTATGTGGTTGAAATTTAGACTATTTTTAGGGTTTCAGCTACACATGTTCGATGACTGTACTTTTCTTACAGAAGCAGATGTCTCTCCTGACATCTATCCATTATATGCATATTGGAAATAAACATATAAAATTATTCACTTGATTCAGTTCCTTTCACCTGAGTGCAATTATTATAAAAGTGAAGCTAGAACTTTGCATAATTTTTGCTTAAAAATGGCCAGCTGTGCCAGTCTCAACTGAATGAATGAGTGCTCTGCATTTGGATTCAACTCATCTGCTCAGTTTTAAATTAAGATTCATGGGGGAAATGTAGAGTTTATGGAGAAGGATGAGTTAAAGATAAATTTTATAGTTCTGAGGATGAGGAAAAAGCCCCGTGCAACTGCCAGTGCCTTTTATCAGGGTGACATTTGCTTATTGTCCTGTGGGCTTCAAAGCAGTAAACGGAAAGCTATGTTATGCTTTTTCTTCCTTTTATAGGGAATATGGTGACAAATCTTGTCCTCCTACCTTAGCTCCCTTGGTAACAGATTCTGCTGAAAAGGAGAGTGCTGATGATGAGGAAGAGACAGAGGGGAATGAGCCTGTCAGCGGCTTCTCCACTGACCCACTGCAGCACGTGGATGTTGGTGATTTGAGCCTGAAGGAGCGAGACACGTGTGCAATAGTGATGGGAAAGGTGGAGCTCCATGAGAACAGAGCTGCGGAAACAGCTGAAGATGCCAACACAGAGGTTCAGCAGGAAGCTGAGGACAGTAGGACTCCACAAGGTATCTTTGTACATAAATTAAGACAAACTTTGGTTTGCTGAAGCCCAAACCCACGATCTCAATTACTGTGCATTCCAGACAGTTCTTTGTGCTCTGAAGGGCAGTCTGAAAGAAGAAACAGCTCACATTTTATTTGTCCTTTTTTTTCCCCCTGCAGAGCAAATGGATGCATTATTTAACCAGTGCTTTTTTCATGCCTTAAAATGCAAAGTAAAGAAGTCGGATCTCCCCCTGCTCACCAGCACATTTCTACGCAGCCATATGTTCTCCTGCTGGTATGTGGAAAGAAGATAGTCTTTGAATTTGCATTCTGGGTTTTTGGCTTTAAAACTATGGAGATTCGGTGTGATATTTAAGATGAAGTTTTTGACTCTAAAGTAAAATTTAATCTTTATCGAGGGTTATTTAAGATCATCCTCGCTTCTTAATTCTAATACTTTGATGTGAGGATGGGCCAGGCCAGGATACACACTGGGTAGCAAACTTAAACTGGCTGTCATTTGTTCCACAACTGCTTAGACACTGACATGGCTGTTTGCCTGCCCACAGGAACATCAGCACTAGTTTCACTCATCACGTTCTATTTGTAAGCTTGTTTGAAGTAATTCTTTCTCTGTGTGATTTGTATTTTTTGCTGTTAAGAAACTTCTAGCGTAAGTAGCAAGATGTAAGAAGAAATGAAGGGTGACTTGTAACTAAAGAACTTTTAAAAAATCCATTTATAGCCCCGCTGGCCAACAACTGGACATAAAGAAATCGAGCTATAAGAAGGTAAGATTTTTTTGTTGGTTTGTTTCTATTTTTTTTGTTTCATTAATTTAAATAAATGGAAGGAAAGAAAAAAATTGAAGTCAAAATTGTTCAAGTGTTAGTAAAACAAACAGATGGACAAAAGCCCCCTAGAATCTGTTCTTAAAAGCCAAAATCTTTTTTTCAACTACCTGCTCCTGTGGGATGTAGAGAGAGAAATAATTGTCCTGAAAGCGTGAGCATTGATCTGCTCTGAAGGCAGCTAGTGCTATCTGCCACCGTGTGCTGCGATAGCTGTTAAAGGGCTCTGATCTTGTGGGACAGTGCAGTTACTTGTGAGAAGAGGCCATTTCTTTTCTAAAGCTGTTAATGAACAAAAACAAAGAGAAGGGAGTTGATGCTGTCCCTGATGTTTAGATGACAAGCAAAGACAAAGTGCATCACTGAAGGTCGCCCAGTAGCCCATGTGAGATGTGCTGTGATTTGGCTAAGAACGCCTCAGGGCAAAGAGATGGCAGACCTGCAAGGGGAACAACTGCTTTTACTCTTGTCTTGGAGCCAGAGAGAAGCACATGCTGCTCCTTAGCGATTGCTGTGCCTGGAGAAGCAAAAGTGTGGGTGGTGTGTTGGGTTTTTTATAGAAGTTTTTCTGATTTAGCAAGTAACTTAAGGGGAGTCAGAAACACAGGAATGGGAATTTAAAATGCTTGACTCCATGTTTCTTACCCTTCAGTTCTCTAAGTTCCTGCAATGTATGCAGCAGCAGAAGATCTTGCAAGTGAAGGAGCTGAGCAAAGGCGTGGAGAGCATCGTGGAAGTGGACTGGAAACATCCAGAGTAAGTAGAACGTGGTAGTCTTTGATCGAGTTGGCAGTCCCTGAAAGAAAGGAGTAGAAGCTCATGTTTCCAGCTCTGTTACCTATACTCTGCTTAAATTCCTGTTCTCAATACCTGTAGCAACCCTCATTTCCTAATCTTAATATGCTATGGAAGGGTTTTATACTCCAATTAATGGCGATTTTTTGCAGCGTTACAATGACCAATTTTTGGCTTTCAGTTTGGATGCTGGCACGAGTTCCAGCATTGAGCTGTTAGCAGTCACTGAAAAGCATGTTCCTCTGACAGTGCCATGACAGTTCGTGAGGGTTTCTTGGTGGTTGTTGGGAGAAGGGAGACAAGAAGGTTTGAAACCCATCAGACAGTTCTCTGTCTACTTAACAGTGACTGGGTTTTCCCCTTCCAGTTTAAGCCCTCCCCATTGCACCTCTATGCTGGGCCAACTCATTGCTCAGCTTGAGGTGACCTTACCTGTCTAAACAGTAACTCCAGTAAAAAGGTGACGCTGCTGCTAAATAAATGCTCATGAAACTGCAGTCTCAGAATGTCATAAAGGATCAAATCAAGCACTTTTCAATATCAAAAGCCAAAGTTATAATCTCAAAAAATAAAATAAAAAATAAGTATTTGCTGTGTTTTCCATTACACATACTGATTTGCACAAATACCCTTTCAGTTACTTATTGCCAGATTCCTCTGTCAGTGTTTCTGTTATCTTTCTAATGATTAATAGTTACCTCACATCAAGAGCATCCTACTCGTTCCTTCTGCCTATCAGCAGATTTACTCTCTCTTGGAATTTCCCAGCGGGCCTGAGGCTTCCTGGTACATAGCGTCTCCTTGGCAACTAATGGAGAGGAGACTGTTTCAGTAGATATAAGCATATCTTCTCTTCTGCATTTGGAAAGAACCAGAATTACTTTGACTTCCTGCATGAACTTTTCTCTCATTATACTTGGCCTTATCATCAGGAGACAGACATACTCCAGCTCAGTTTGTCAATTCTCTTACCTTCAAGCGTAGAACGTGCAGCTCTGCTTGATGAGACTCCAGCTCCTGCCCCGATCCAGTTCACCCCAGTCTCTTCCAGAGCTGCCTTTAGTGGCCACTAAAAATCATTTCAGCTTTTAAATATCTGCATGTTTGTGAAGTTGGGTTGGGTTTTTTTTATAAATTTAATTCTAGGGATTCTATGGAATGGGGCTGCATCCTTTGAATGATGGCAGTTGTCTCTAATTGCAAGAGCCAACTGGGCTTAGAACAGCTGGAGAGATTTACTTTTTCCCCAACTCACAGGGCTTCACTCAGAGTGAAAAGTGTCATTATTTATGTGTATCTTTAAAACACATACAAGGACAAATCTATTCATTTCAGCTAATGCTTCAAAATACTGTTCTTTCATCACGTCCTTTAATCTTCAGACACAGGTCCCCACTGCAGCAGGATGCATTTGGAGGAACTGATGTTATAAAACAGCCCAGAAAGCTTTTTGCATGGCTCTGCTTGGTTTTAATGTCTTGGTAAAATGGAAGTGATAAATTTCAATCCCTTCCGCTCACACCAAATCATTCCCCTTTCAGCATTAGAGCATTTGTGGTACCTGAAGGATTTTCTTCGGCCTCCGCTGACCAAGACAGCAAGAGTGAAGACCGAGAACACACGTACCACGCTCCTGAAATCATTCCGCTTTATGGGGTCTCAGCAAAAATGGTCCCGCTCTTCCAGGAATCCGGACACAAGTAAGCACTAGAGAAGTACACCAAAACCATTGTTACATGAAAAAGGAGACTAACAAAGCTGTGCTGCTGCCATTCTGTTAGCTCTAGAGGCTGCCAGAAAAGGCGCTGGGCATCGAGTATATTCCTTGCTTCACAAAGGGAAGAAAGATAACAGGCTGTGACAGCTGTGTTCAGCAAGTACATCACTTCTCTCACAGCTAAGGAGGTGATAGCTCAAGTGTCAAAACTGGTACATTTTACTTGGATTGTCTTAATTTGCCATTGGATAAGGCATATTCTGTCCACCCACAGTATGGTTTACTGAAAAGAGGACGCTCAGATAACTTAATTGAGCTGTTGATCCCAAATGTAGTCGTGGTAGTTGCTGTCTGCTGTCTTAGTGACAGAACCCAACACCTAAATACTTCCAGTAATAAGTTAAAAATATTTTCTT
Organism: Pedionomus torquatus; assembly: GCA_013398155.1. Classification (NCBI taxonomy): domain Eukaryota; kingdom Metazoa; phylum Chordata; class Aves; order Charadriiformes; family Pedionomidae; genus Pedionomus; species Pedionomus torquatus. The sequence goes on from VZRU01013298.1 coordinate 8,423, forward strand.
TCTCTTTAGAAAAGGCAGCATCCTCTCGAGCAGTGAGGTGAGAAACATCATCATCAACTATGTGAAGACTAACGAGCTGGTTGATGAAACAAACAAAAAGTAAGCAGAGGCAGAAGGGGTCCTTCCCTGCTTCCACGGGAGATGCTGAAGTTAGAGGAAACAAGTGACCTTGTTTGCTCCTAATGCCTGGGTTTGTTTTGTAGCTTTGTGAAGGTGAACGCCATCCTGTGCGACTGCCTGTTAGATAAATCGGAACAAGATGAGATCTCAAACCTCAAATGGGATGACCTTTTGAGCAGGTGACTGTTTCCCCAGTGAAGTGTTTCAGTATTACACAGATTTCTTGCAGGCAACTCAAAGCTGTGTGGTATTGGAACTGCCTAAGTTGTAACTTCCTATTGGTAACAACAAAATCTCCAGAGAGCTTCACTCGAAGGAGCTCTTATTCTTCACCATTTAACAAACATCTGGCACCAACTGTTGGGGTTTTTTATTTACCTACTAACCTCTTACCAGGAGAAGTGTCCTAAACAAACAGCGCCTGGTTGTGTGTTTCATCTGTATGTAGAGGTTTATAAAGCCATTCCTTTCGGTAGGTAGATAAAAGCACCCTTTCTAGTTGATGGCAATTCTGCATTTATAACCTGACCCCACCTTTCGGATCCAGCAGGCCTGAGCATCTGGCCATTGCTTCCACATACTGAAAAACTTGACCTCTTACCTGCCTTGGGCTTCTCAATAACACAACCCTTGTAGTTGTCTTTTTAGACTAGCTTTCTTTTTAGTCAGTCCCTTTCTTTAAATAAGGGCTAGGATGCAAATCCTTGCATGAGATCATAGCACATTATCTTCTTGGAATCATGGAATGGTTCAGGTTGGGAGGGACCTTACAGATCATCAAGTTCCAATCCCCCTGCAATGGGCAGGGACACTTTAAGATGCAAATTCTTCCAACACATAGAATCTTGGCTTTCACATAATCTCAAAAATGGGTGAGAGGCTGAAAAGCACCGTTATCACCAGCCTTGCCTACAGTATGGACTAACTGGATGTATAAATTTCCTTCAGGTGCCTTGGACGATTGCAGCCCTTACACCAGGTGACCTTTTTTGGACAAGAACCTGTCGTGAGGAAAGGAAACATTGAACCCATCGACATAACCATAGCACAGAGATCATCAAATAAGAAGGTAAAAAGAGAACTAAAATTGTGGGGTTTGAGTGGAAGCCCAGGTTCTGAGAGCAGCTTTGGCAGCTCCTTTTTCTGGGATGAACGAGCCAAGACTTGCTATTATAATACCTACAGCAGGGATGTTTGCAAGAGTTCTTAAAACCTGCAGGTGACAATGATCAAGAACCTTGAGCTGTACGGGCTAGACCCACAGTGCGTGGCCAACGTCCTGCAGCAGAAAGTACAAGCCAGTGCCACCATCACCCCCGTACCAGGAGCAAAAGACAGAGTTCAGGTCCAGATCCAAGGCAACCAAGTCCATCACCTGGCCAAGATGCTGTTAGGTAAGTCTGTTCTGGAACTGGGCACGACTAGTTACAGCAAGACACAGAGTTTAATTCTTCAGCTCAGAATACTTACTCGAAGTGAACTCTTGGTTATGTTGCAGAAGAATATCAGCTACCTCGGAAATACATTCAAGGCCTTGACAAGGCTCCAAAGCTTGGCCGGAAGAAATAGGAGAAAAGCCTACTGTAAGAATTACTGAGATTTCTTTATTTATAGACGTGTTCTGCCAACAAATCAAGGATAATGTACAGGCCCTGTTCATTCAAAAATGAGTCCTGGATGGTTACAAGGTCTGGGATTCACCCAAATAATAATATTGCTCCAGCTGTTCATTTTTCATAAAAATAAAAATCTGAATAAAACCCTTAGCATTGGCCTTTTTCCGTGTATTTTCTAGGTGCTCCTAACAGTGCGCTGGTTTCCTGGCTGCACTTTAATGTTCCCGGTGTGCATCCTTTAGCAAAGGCCCGGTGATGGAACCTCCACTGAAATGTGAGTGAGGTTCATTCCAACACGTTGTCCTGGAACAGCCCAGCGCGTTGTGCAACAGATGGTGCACGTTAGAAGTAAAACCCACTTTGGTTTTCGATTTTGTCCTTTTAAACTTTTCCATATATTAGCATCAGACGTTTCATCGCTGAAAATGAACTCTGTGAGCTGGATTTTTATGGTTTATGTTGTTTATATACATGATATATAACATGCTCTGTAATTTATCCCAGGTAGCCTTGGGTAGCGGTTCTTTCAAAGCCAACTAAAAATATTAAGAGAGGATGAATGGAAGACTTTGATCGGGTTTCGCAGGGGCAGATGTTCTCTACCTTCTTTAGCTGAAACTTAACCACTTCACAGGAGGATTAAGAAATTTCAATTCATTTCCAGGGGGGATTCCTGTGTTCTCCCTTTAGATTTAATACCTGAACGTTCCAGAAGAGGGCGCCAGAAAAATAAATTAAAAGAGATTTCTTTACTTACCGACAGTTTTATTATCGTTGTCTTTTACAGTGTCTGCGTATGAACAAGTCATTTCAGAACCTTCAGAAAAGCCGGAAGTGAGACATTTTTTAAAAAATGCCGTAGAATTACTAGGGAGTAATAAAAATAAATTACAGCATTGCAAAAATGCATTTCACTTTGCCATAGAAGCTTTGCGATTCCGTTCTATACACATTATTTTACAGGTTTTACAATAGCCATGGAAAAGAATTCACACAACCTAGGCAAGACAATATTGGAACCAAAGGCACTGCCAACAGTATTTTGCGCTTAAGGAAGGGGCCGATCCTTCTGGCCTTGACACGGCTCAACCCACCGTTGAGAACTTGAGTTTCCAAGATCTACCAATTCTTCAACTGCCCCGTATCTTAAAAAAAAACCCCAAAAACAACAACCACAAAACAAACCAAAAACCCCAAAAAAGAAAGAGCCCTCCCCTTTGCGGGAGGTTTTTCAGCAGCATCCACGGGAATTGCATAAAAGCCATGCCTTCTACCAAATGTCAAAGACTTGCTGGGGTTGGGGTGGCCAGGGGGGGAGGGAAGGGTGATGGTCACCAAAACTCTAGTAGGAAAACACCACCAGCAACAACAGAAAAGAAATCTTTACACCTTTTAGCCAGCAGGATTAGGGGTTTCAAAACCAAACGTCTGGATCTTACATCTCCAAACCAACAGCGGTTTTTAGAATGTTCTTCCCCAGTATTTATACGGCACTTCTGCGACTCAAAGCACTAGATAAACGTTACCTAAATTACTTTAAGAGTGCAGATGAAGTAATAAGTATTCTTGTAAATGGACAAACAGCCCCAGAGCGTGGCCATCGCTGCTGTGTCTGGGCTGGCCTCACGTTAAAGGTCCTCTGGGTGCGGCTGGAGACCCTTCCACCAAAGCCTTCTCCATCACCGAGCCGGGCGCTGCAGCAGCCTGCAGAAAGCAGCATTTCTACTAAACTGAGGGGCTTTTAAGTGATGCAGTTGCTTCCTTATGGTTTATAAACAAATATACTCAACTCCGGAAAATAAAAATCCCAAGCGGTTTCCTCCTTGGAGGTGACAACAGCTCCTCGTCCCTCAGTGGCCAAAAGCAGCCTCCATCGCACCAGAGCTTCAGGGACTCATGGGGACGGGGCTGCAAAGGCCTCGTGACAAAAGTCCCTTCCAGTTTCTACCTTTAGCTCCAAATGCAAAGTTTTCACAATTAAAGGGGGGCAAAAAAAAGGGGAAAAAAAAAAAAAAAAAAAAAAGGCACTGAGGTAAAATGTTGGACTCTTCTACCTTGTGACCCCATAACCCGTTGCCTCCCTTCCCGCCCCACGCTGGTGGGGTCCCGGGGAGCCGAGAGCCAGGGGACACTGCCAAACCCTTCCCCGTGCTCCGTCTGAACCCGGAGAGCGTGGGTATCCCAATATCCCGTTCTACTTTTAGGCTTTTTTTTTGTGGTGTCCTGTGTAAACAGCGGGAAGACTCAGACCTGGCTGTGCTCAGGCCCAAGCACGGAGTAAACGCCGGTCCCGGGGGGGGATCGGGGCGGCCGCTTGGAGTGGATGCTCCAGCCCAAGGGGTTTTATCCGGGATGCACAACACGTGCATCGGAGACACCGGGAGCCCTGAGAGAGGGAGGGGGAAAGAAGCTTCCCAGCCCTACGTAGGGAGAGACACCTCCCCGGCCGTGCACCGAGGGCGAGCAGGGAGGGAGATGCTGTGTACAGCGGGATGGAGAAGGTGACATCTCAGGGGGAGGATGGTGGGGGAGCAGCACCAGCAGAGCTCACGAAGAGCAGTGTGAGGAGGACATCCGAGCCTTGGCTCCCCTGCTCTCTGGGTGGGGGCTAAGGCTCCCTGTGCTCCTGGTGCCATTGTCCAGCCCTGGCTCCCCCTCTCAGCTTCTCTCCCTCGGGACTAGAATGGGTTTGATTTGTCAAAGGGTTTTTTTTTTGAGCTTTCCTGGCTGGGTCTGCTGGGTAGGGATTGCTAAAACGCTCAATATCGAGCCGTTGGCCCGTGCTCCAACCACCATCTTCCCACTTTCCAAACAGAATTTGTTAAAACATAGATCCCAGTTCCTCCAGAGTACAAAACTGGTAAAACACTGGCTATCTTAGCTCAGCCTCGGGCGCGGGGGGAGGGGGGAGCTGCTTTAATTCACATCCATTTCCCAAACTGGAAGTTAACCAGAACCAAAATGGCCTACTTTTCCTGAAATTAGTATTACTGAGTTTCAATAACGCTTACTGACAGAGCGCCTGGGTGGCACAGCCGGTGCCCTCCCCTGGCTCTCCCGGCCCTGCACGAGCCCGTCCGGCGGTGCCCACAGCTGCAAACACCCACGCCGTTTGGCACAACCGCTGCTGGGTCTGCTGCTCCCTGCCCTCCGCTTTCGGAACCAGGACTCGGCCACCTGGGGACACCCCACGAGCCCAGCTCAGCGTCGCCGAGCGGGGACACGCAGGTGGCTAAAAAGGAGGGGAGCGCGAACGGCGAGCGTTACCCTGCTGGCAGCACCGGCCAGGGGATGCTCCCGTCGGGGTTTAACACCCGGTGGCTTCTCCATGGGATGGTGGAGCTGGAAAGCGAAGCAGCAGCTGCGTTTGGTTTTAAAACTGTGGCCGCCAACAAAGAGGTTTCCCGTTCTTTGACTGGCTCCGGGTCCTGGGGTAAGAGGTTTCAGAAGATGATTTATGTTCATTTTAGGGGTGCTGGGAGCCAGTCCTTAATGGAAGGATGAAAAGGGAGAGTGACTGCTATAAGGTGTCCTGAGAAGTGTCTTTTCATTTTAAAAATACCATCTAGCTTAGTCTGGAGCCCGGTGCCTCCCGAGGGGCTATCCCGGCTTGCCTCTGGCTTCTTTCAGGGTCTGTTGCAGTCTCTGTTTAAACTTCTCGTACTTCCTCTGCACCTGCTGGATTTTGTCCTTCTCCTCTCTGTCCAGTATCATCAAGAAGTTCTGTAGCTCCGGGATGGAGAACGCGTCCCACTGCAGAAAGGGAGGAAAAAGTAAGCACAAACAGTTCACCTTCTGTGATGCACTGACAACTTTTTGTGTTGTTTTTCGGTTGTTTTTTTTATTTATTTTTTTAAATTCCCCTTGAATCTGTAAAGAGGAGCAATAAAACACATTTAAACATGTATCTGATCGCCAGGCAGCTTCATCTCACGGCATCCCATCGTGAGGGAGCTGGGATAACGGGCTGCAGCAGAAAGGACCATCCCAGTTCTAAGCCCCTGAGGCGGCAGATTTAATGGAAATCATCTTTACTCAGGTGAATTAAAGCTCCCACTGCAAGGGAGGGCAGAGCTCCCCGCGGAACTGAAATATATCCAGAAATAACTGACAGCATTCTCTTGCACTTCCCTTGGTGAAAGGAGGAGTGAGGTCCCAGCAGGAGCCAGTTCTCTATTCTCCTGCAAAGTTCCCAAAACTGTTAGAGCTTCAGCAAAGCTCTCGGTACGGGATGCCAGCAGCTGGGCTGCTCCGGCTGTCACCCCCACCGCAGGGCCAAGGGTGACAACTGCCACCGCTTCAGGGCTGCTGCCCTCTGCCTGCTCAGCAGTGCCGTGGGGAGACGGTGTCCCCGGGGTGTCCCTGCTGATGCTGGGGAGAGGGTGTCCCCACAGTGTCCCTGCTGATGCTGGGGAGACGGTGCCCCCACGGTGTCCCTGCTGATGCTGGGGAGAGGGTATCCCCATGGTGTCCCTGCTGATGCTGGGGAGAGGGTGTCCCCGGGGTGTCCCTGCTGATGCTGGGGAGACGGTGCCCCCAGGGTGTCCCTGCTGATGCTGGGGGGACGGTGTCCCCGGGGTGCCCCTGCTGATGCTGGGGAGACGGTGTCCCCAGGGTGTCCCTGCTGATGCTGGGGGGACGGTGTCCCCGGGGTGTCCCTGCTGATGCTGGGGGGATGGTGTCCCCAGGGTGTCCCTGCTGATGCACTCACTCCTCCGGTGACACAGCGCAGCCCCAGCCACCCCACAGGGGAGCAGGATCCCACGGGACGTGGCAGCTCCCAGCGCTGGCCTTCATCATGGTGGGGAGTGTGATTGCAGCCAAAAACTCTGCGGTAAATTTATTACTTGAGTGGCCCTGGCTTCTGCTTGAATTAGGGGACTGCTTTTAACGGCACTTAGCTAATCTAATTATGGAGGATTAACTCTGGGATGGCGTTGCTTGGTTCCATAACCAGCTTACGGGTTGGCCATCAAAACTGGCCTCAGCGTTTTCACAGCTCAAGTTTAAGTTCGTGGTTGTTTTTTTTAAATCAACATAATTTAGGAACAACACACTACCCAAACCCTTTTATGTTGTTAAAGTCAGGTACAAGCAGTCCCTTCAGCTGATAATGCATCTGGAGAAAAACTGGTATCAGCATTTTAGCAGGGAAACCCACCGGTGCTGCTTGCGTGGCACCGCTCCAGCCCCTGCTGTCCCCATCGAGCACGACCCCGGCCCCAACCTTCCTGTAAAAACCAAGGGAAAGAGTCACCGACGTACCTCAACTTCCCCCGTTTCGTTCTCCTTCAGCACGAAGCTGAGCACGTCGGTGTCGGGGCCCGCCAGCAGCCGGAGGTACAGGGGGTACTCGGTGAGAGGGAGCTTCTGGAAGAGCACTGCAAGGGACAGCAGAGGTCCACAGTCAGCCAGGGTGGAGGAAAGCTCGGAAGCTCAACTGCAGCACGTAAAAGTGGTTTGTGCTGCTCAGGATCACAGTGGAAGCAGCTGAGTCTCTGACACAGATCCATAACGACCTCTGTTAGGTTTCAGGTGGCTTCAGCTCCCTTCTGAAACCCAGTAACTCCCCATTAGCTTAAGCTGCAGCATCTCCTGGGGAGGTCAGGGTCATTTATTCATCTGACAGTTTTAAACAGAAAGAAGGGAGATTGAGAGGAGATATTGGGAAGAAATTCTTCACTCTGAGGGTGGTGAGGCACTGGAAGAGGTTGCCCAGAGAAGCTGTGGCTGCCCCATCCCTGGAGGGGTTCAAGGCCAGGCTGGATGGGGCTTGGAGCAACCTGGGGTGGTGGGAGGTGTCCCTGCCCAGGGCAGGGGGTGGCAATGGATGGGTTTTGAGGTTACTTCCAACCCAACCTATCTGTGATTCTATGATTTTTAGGCCCTGCCTGCCTGACACACCATTGACTCCTAGATGAACACCCGAGGTATGCTTCTCCAACCCAAAGTGGTAAAACCAACCAGACAAGGTAAAGCTGGTGGGTCCCAGGGCCTGAACTCACCTTGCCCATCCTTCCGCATCTCCTTGAAAAGTGCAAATTTCTGAGGGTTGTCCACCACCATGAACTTCTTCAGGAGCCCCTGGATCACCTCGCTCACTGTGGTCGTGCTGCTGATGTGGAGCTGCTTGATGGCATCCAGAGGCAGGTAGAAGGAGGTTCTCTTGTCCGTCATGTCAGCCAGGTTCACCTCCTTGAGGGCATCGTAGATGGACTGTGGCCGGATCCCCGCTGGCACCGTCACCGGCCGGCGCAGTTTCAGATGCACTTTGATGAAACCCGTGTACGTCCCATCGTCATTCTAAAGAAAAGGAGAGTGGGGTGGAAATCAGGCTCCAGGGAGCCTTTCCCAGTCCTGTCCCCCCCACTACGAGGGGCTTTCTGGTCACCAGCATGGCAGCCTGAGGGGTGGATGCAGGATTTTCCACCCCATGGTGCTGTGAGGAGTCTGAGGGTTTCTTATTAATCACGTAAAAAATAACTGGTAATTTCGGGTCAGCCACGACTGATTTTTCTCCTGTTCCTTCCACTCGGTAATGACTCATCTCTTCCTCCCGTCTGCGCGATCTCAGCTTATTTAAACCCCACACTGCTACAAGTGGGTTATGGAAACCATTATGTGTAATTTGTAGTTGCACTTAAGGGAGGATTTCAAACCTTGGGGAAGGTCTCTGGGCGAGAGCTCCCAACCACGTGCCTCCAGCTTCGTTCCCTGTGTCTGGGACTCTCACATCTCCATGTCATAATAAATCATTCAAGATCAGCCCGTCTCACAACAGGCCCCTTGCCCTACCCTTTCCCAAAAACGCAGAAATCAAGAGAAGAACCAGACTCCATGTGGTCCATCCATGAGTGCCACCGGGAACAAGCCAAGGGAGCCACCTTGGGAGCCAGAAGCACTGGCCACCAGTCCCACCCCAGTCCCACCACCAGCAGCTGGGTCCAGCCAAGCCCCAGGACTGCAGCAGGTCTCAGGACTATATTTTTTTTTTTTTCCTAAGCTTCACACAAAGTAACTCAAGAGTAAAAAATTTGGGTCCCAAGCAACCCCCTGAAGTCAAGGGGTGCTAAAAATCAGTGGGCAAGGAATTCCAGCAGAAATGACTGCGGAGCCTTCACAAAGGAAATTGCTGTAAGATCTACTGTGGTAAATAAACTTCAGGTTTGTTTTCAGCTGTCAGCCAGCACCGGGCAGTTAGGCTGGCTGCTGTTCTTGGAAATTCCTGCAATTTAATTATTTCACTCTTTAAGAAGCTTTTTCCCTCTCTCTGCAAGATCCTGGGAAGCCAAAGGAGGACCTTTGCAGTACTCCAGTTTGGAAGGAGTCGATTTCCTTGTCTTCTCACCAGGTACCATCAAAGCTTTACTTACGGGTGGTGACAAGCAAGTTTGGAACCAAAGCCTCAACATGCCCCGTGGTTCTTAGACCAAAGTTTAAACAAGCCTGGCAGTGGCAGGGGAGAAAAGCGTCTCTTTCTAGAAAGGCTTTGTGTTTCCAAATCCACTTTGCGTTTCTAAATACACTTTGTCTTCCTCAATCCACTTTGTGCTTCTAAATCCCCCTCCCGACAGCTGCTGTGCTGCAGCCCCGCTGCCCGCCCGTCACCGGGACCGAGCGCATCCCCAGCCGGTTCGCTGAGGAAACCAAACTGGGAGGGCTGGCTGGCACTCCAGAGGGCTGTGCCCACCATCCAGCGTCACCTGGACAGGCTGGAGAGCTGGGCAGAGAAGAATCTCACAAGGTTCAATAAGAGAAAAAGCCAATGGGGTAAGGAAGAGAAAGGATCTCAGCAGCCACGAGCCCTCTCGCCTTGGAGATGCCATCCCAGAGCCCGGGGAAACCAGGCTGAGCCCTTCTGCATGTTCACTGAATATTGAACACAAATCTGGGTCTGGAACACAAATCTTATGAGAAGAGGCTGAGGGAGCTGGGGTTATTCAGCCTGAGGAAGAGGGGAGACCTTCTTGTTCTCTACAACTCCCTGAAAGGAGGCTGCAGAGAGGCGGGGGTTGGTCTCTTCTCCCCAGTTCCAGATGACAGGACAAGGGGTGATGGCTTCAAGTTGCACCAGGGGAAGTTCAGGTGAGATATTAGGAACTATTTCTTTACTGAAAGAGTTGTCAGGTATTGGGATGGGCTGCCCAGGGAGGTGGTTGAGGCACCATCCCTGGAGGGATTCAAGAGAGAAGTTGACTTGGTGCTCAGGGATATGGATTAGTGTTGGGTGGTGTGGTGTTTATAGTTGGGTTTTTTTGTGGTATTTTTGTTTGTTTTTGTTTTTTTTTTTTCCCCATTGGTTTGACTAGATGATCTTAAAAGGTCCCTTCCAACCTAGGTGACTCTGTGATTGCCCAGTACATACCAGCTTCATCAACAGGCAGTTTGTTACTTTTGCATTGTATTTTTCAATCTTCTGTTTGATCTCCTGGACGGTCAGAGGCTCTGTTTTTTCTTCTGTTTGCGTCACATTCTGAAATGAGAAGAGAGAGGTAGCGCCACGTCTGCCCAGCTCTGCTTGTGCTTAAGCAGGAACGAAGAGGCGGCGCAGACCCTGAGCTCGCAGCAACGGCCACGGTGCAGGTGGAGAAGGTCCCTACGGCCGAGAGACCGAAGGTGTAGGCACGTCCCTGCCCCAAACCACCTCTGTGTGCCAGTGACAGCCAGTGGAGGGAAACACAGACCCCATCGGTCGGTGGGACGCTGAGGCACAGAGCAGTAAAGCCATCCCAGGACAAAGCAGAGAATCCAGCTTCTAAAAACCCGCTTTCAAACAATGCCACCTGCACCTGCTGAGCCTTTCTTTGCTTCTTGCACCACCATTCAAAAAAAAAAAACAAAACCACATCTTATTTCCAGTATCTGGCTCTGCCCACACAAGCCAGGCACCCCCTTAAAAACCTGGGGTGCTCCTCAACCAGCTTCCAGCAGGTTCACCCGGGCAGAACCCGAAGTTAAATCTCTGCTGGATTAAACCTCCCTTAGCTTTGGAAATTATAGCTCAGAGCAACGAAAAAAAATAATCACATAAGCAGCAAAGTGGCTGCATGACTAATAAACGAACCGCTAATAAATCAGTCAAGGCATCCCCAGCCCGAGTCAGAAGCCCCAGCCTCGCTGGGAAGACATCGGCTGCTGCTTCTCGCTCAGCTTTGGGGGAATTTTCTCCTGGGAGAAAGTGACAGACCCTGAGCGTAGGTGGGCTCTGCCTGCAGGTCACACCTGGAAACGTCGCTAATAAATAACAGGAAAACACGATGCTGTTGTGGAGAGGCAGCTCCCAAACACAACCCAAGGAGTGTTGAAGAAGAAAGGCAATGGATGGGTTTGGAGGAAGCAGAGCCCAGGGCTCCAGCAGCGAGGGAGGAGAGCAGAGTCCAAGAGGATGCTGCCATGGGGTTGCAGTGGCTGCAAGACCTGCACTAGAGGGGAGCAGGACCACGGTGCCAACTGCAGGCCATCTCCAAGGGGAAAATTAAGGTGAGAGGAAGAACTGTGTCAGGGGAGACTGAAGAGACACCGGGACCACAGAGCTGCAGGTGGTTTTTGCAGAGAAGGTTTGTAGCAGCCTCAAGCAAGAGCCCGAGTGCCACAGCACCAGCTGTGAAAGCCACGGACACCTTGGAAACCCAAGAGCAGGATGCAACCCTCCATCATCACACCTGACAGGACGGCAGAGCCAGGGCACTGTAGGAACACAAGAACCAGTGAGCTCTTTTCCAAAAATCTGCTGGAAGGCAGGTCCAAGGGCAGCATTCAAGAAGCCTCGACGACTTCACTGCCACAAGACCACTGGAAACTCCCTACACGGGGCTCATCTTGCGTGTCAAGGTTTGACACCACTTCGGCCTGGCATTGCCCAAAGCAGAAGAGCTTTCCGTATCCAGCCAGGAGAGCAAGGCTCCTCTCCAGCGCAGCCTTCAGCATCCCCAAATCCGGACTTGCTGGGAATGAGCCCGCCTGCGCCTTGGATGATGCTCAGTGGGCCAGATTTCCCAGCCCAGCGCTCTGCTGCCTTCCCATAACTCACCACCTTCCCCGGAGACAGGCTGGGAATTCATTTCACCAGCGCTCCCAGATTTTGTGTGGGCTTGCTCAGAAGCCAGCGGAGAGCAGAAAGCGTGAAGGGATGCGCTATCGAGGCCAGTACAGAATGAAAACTGTAACCTCCGTGAAATAAAAAAAAAAAGGGGGGAGAGAAAAAAGCAATTTTTGGGAGCAAAGCCTGTCTCTTCCCAGGCAGCCTCGAGGTCCGTGAGACCAGGATGCAGCAAGATGTAAATAAGCCAATATCACCCCAGGCTACCCCTGGTATTGCTTTTAGGAGGAGAATCAAGCACAGGATGAAGTGAAATCCTGGTTGCAATATGGCAAGGCAGCTCCAGCCCTGGGATTTGAGAGCCCCACGTCCATTCAAGCCACTCCCAAGAGAGAGTTCACAATTCCTGCTTGAGACAGGCAGACGGCACGAGACCTCCCGAAACGCAGCCCAACGGAGGAGACGCTGACACGGCAGCACAGTCTCCTCCTTGTTCGGTGCTTCAAGAAAAGAAAAGCAAAGCTTTCCCAAGGTGGTCAAGAACAGCACCTAAGCATCCACTTATCATAACAGCAATTTCACCTCCCTAATTTGTCGCAATCCTCAAGCACACGCTTCACCACGGTCTCTTGACTGCGACAGCTCTCACGCGGCCACGCGCGGGTGCTGGGCTGGTGTGGGAGCCTGTAGAGATAATGCCAAGGGTAAAGATGCTCAGAAGTAGCACTGGGGACAAGAAAAAAGAAAACCCAACAAACTTCCCTTTAAGTTCACAGAAGAAGTGCTCTGAGAAACCCTCCACTTCCTTACGTCCCCCATTTGACAGCGCTGGGCGGGGGTGTGTGGGGGGGTGGCAGCTCGGCTGTGCCTGTCCCCAGGGATGAGAGAAGTCTCCAGTGAAGGAGACCCCTGGGACCATCCCCTCCTGTGTCCAAAGGGACCCCCAGCTGCAGGGCAGAGCCGTGGTGGTGAGACACGCGCCCCACGCTTCACCCCCAGCACAGACCAGCATCCACCCGGACACGCATGGCAGAGGAGAGCAGGGTGGCTCGGTCTGTCCCCGTCACTGCAACCTGCTCCTCTCCAGCGGGACAAGCACCTCCCATCTTATAGAAGTGGAAAATAGCATTTGCCAGAAATTAAGAGCTCTCCAAGCAGCTCGCGGCGATGATGCTGCCCGGTTTCCATGGAGGACGCATGGTGCACCCAGGAGGGCAGCAGCCTGGAGTGGTGCTGGCTCCCTGGGTGTCACGGCAGATGCTCTGTGCTCCAGGGAACCGAAATCACTGGTAGCAGGAGGAGTAGGACGCCTGGCTCAGACCATGGTATTGGTGGCACCATGTCACCAGTTTGGCACCTCATCCCTTCAAGGCTCCACCAACCAACCTCTGCAGCCGACTCTGTTGGGGCACCCAAAACTGCCCAGCTCCAGAGATCGAATCCTGCTCCCAGGAGCTGGAATGGGACAGCAGCTGGGATCCACTGCCCTGGCAGGGGTGGGCAGTGCACTCCTGTCCCCAGCTGCCCCCATCCTGGCAGCACGGGAGAAGGCAGGAGGCAGCTCAGCTCCCACCTGAGCAAAGATTTTCCCAAATCACTGCCTTCCTCTGCCCATCCTGCAGCTCCCGATGCTCACACCTTGGTCTGGGAAAACACATTAGGCAAGAAAGCTGCCCAGGATGTATTTATTTACCACTTAGTTTGGACTAATCCAACGCTATGGTTTGAAGAATCGCAACAGTTCATTGTTTGGACAACTGTGTTCTGTCCCCCTACAACCCCTCCTCCACCCAGGAAGGGGAATCTTGGAAAAACCCCAATAATTTACACGATGGCCACAGCCACAGGTAACAGGTTGTTCTCTCCCCTTCCACGTGCAACTGTCATTGAAAAAGAAACCCTGCATTATGACAATTTGAACAAATGCAGATTTTAACGACCTTATTATCTTCTCTTCGGGTTATGTTGTAAGTCATTTTTACCCGGCGTGGAGTTAATTTGCTGTTATTAAGCTCCCGGTGTCAGTGACAGATGATTTAACAGTTTCCACTGCAGCACAATTTAAGGTGTGCGGGGAGTAACCGACCTGCCCTGGAAAATAAAAGCAGTGACCTCACAGTGGGTTCCCGGCAGCTACGAACCCGCCGTGGGTTTGAAGATGCATCTCCAAAGCGTCAGGTTGTGCGTGGGGCATGAAGCAGCGTGGGACTCCCAAGCCCCTTGTCCACCAGACGAGAGCTGTGGTGCGAAAACCAAGGCAGAAGTTTCCACTTCCACATTGCAAACATCTAAGTCAGCTCGAAATGCAGCTAGGCCACTTCTCAAAACCCCTTCGATGCCAAGAGGAAAACTGCAATGCCTTAATGAGAACCAGCTGGACCAATTCAGGTCCAGATTCAGGTTGTCCAGAGAAGCTGTGGCTGCCCCATCCCTGGAGGGGTTCAAGGCCAGGCTGGATGGGGCTTGGAGCAACCTGGTGTGGTGGGAGGTGTCCCTGCCCAGGGCAGGGGGGTTGGAACTGGATGGTCTTGAAGGTTCCTTCCAACTCTAACCATTCTATGATTCTAATACTGCAACAAAACACTGCCAGAACTGCAAAACACTCTTCACTGCCAGCCCAGGGACAGCACAGGAGCCATCCTCTGCACCAGCACCCACCAAGCTCACCTTCCTCCTGCACCCTCAGGCTCAGGGCAAAGCAAGCTTTAGTCACGTCCTCTTCCTGCAGCAACCCCACCGTGGGGCTGACGAGCACAGCACACGGGACAACTCAACCCAAGGGACACCCTCCACACCCAAACCATCCATCCCACGGGACCCCAGGGCAGTGCCATCCTGGCTCGAGCAGCTGCGTAGGGCTGGGGGAGCTCTGCAGGAGCCTCTGTGGGGCTCCAAGGGCTCACCCCACACCGCGCCTTGCTGTTCCCAGCAGCGATGCTCAGGCAGAGCTATGCCACAAGCCCCCAGCCCCCACCCCACCATCAGAGACTCTGCTTTTCTCTTTTACAGACCAAAACCCACCCACCAGCAGGACCCGAACCACAGCGGGGGGAGCCTGGGGAAGGAGAAGTGCTGCTCCTTCCGTCATCTACGATTAGATCAGCTACCTCTTGCTCTTCACAAATCTACCCGGACCTCCGCTTTTGCAAAGTTTCTGGTGCAGAATATGCAATTCTGGCTGAAGGAAAAAAAACAGAAGCGAGTAACCATAAACCGTTGCCACATTTCCTGTCGTACCGGGACAGGATGAAACAAACTGTTAAACAAAACAACAGCTCGGTAACTCTGCTGGCACCTCAACCCTGGCAGCCCCTGCCGGACCCGCAGCTCCCCAGGCTGGAAACTGGGAAAAAGCGATGTCAGCTGCCTTTGGGGATGTCCTGGCCGTGTGGCAGCACACCACGACCTGTGTGTCAGCCTTAAAACCCAGCACATTCCCATCGCCTCCATCCCTCCCACCCTCCCCTGCAACTGGAAGCGATGGTCAGACTGGGGCTGCCAGGGCGTGAAAAACCTGGCACAGAAGATTGCACGGCCACGGGTGCTAGAGTCCAACCAGCAAATGATATGTGTGGGCATCGTTTACATTCAGCAGGCGAGGGGTTTACCATCCCCTATGAAATTGGCATTAAAGACCTTGCAGTGAGGTGTAGGCACCCACGGGCTGCAGAGGACCCAGCCTGGCCCTGGTGGCACCCACGGCAGCACAGCGAGGAGAACCTGCCCCATGTCCTCCCCCTGCCCATCACAACCTGCTGCAGACGGGCTCCCCTTCCATAACCTACATTATTTCTCAACTGTAAGAAACAGCAATTGTAAGAAAGGACTTGAGCCCCAGCTGGCACTTGGGTTAATGCTCAGCAGGATAAAAGCCGCCCAGAAAAAGCGCCCCTGGACAAGGCAAGCGGCACACAATGCCCGTGGCCTGGGGCTGGGTGGCCGTGGCCACAGCGAGTTGGCCACACCGGCTTCCTCTTTGCAATCTAGCACTCATCTAACGAGCCGTGAGCTTGTGACAGGGGAGGTGGAAAAACCCCCGGGCCATCACGCACACCGTGCGCTCCCGCAGCTCAGAGCACTACGGGGGGAAAGGATCGACTGCTCGAGCGTGGACAGGCAGGGGGAAGAATCATACAACAGGTCTGGAGAAAACAAACACCCCCAATCCAAAACACCAAAAAAAACCACCCCAACAATCCCCAGCCAAACGTGTTTCACTCCCTTTGAGAAATTCAAGTAAGAGGCTGGGGTTAACTTGGGTGTTCAGAGGAAAAGGCAAAAGAGAGGAGAGCAGTACATCTCCAGAGAAGATGTTGCTGCATTTCAGAGAGGTTAGAGGCAAGTGAAGATGGGCTCGGTGTTTTGATTGCCATGGAGATTTCACTTAGAAACCGTTTTTCGTGCCGCATCTCTGCTCAGCAGCAAGAGCTGAGCAGGTTCTCCCAGGGAGCTTCATCTCAGGGGGTTCTGGGCCAGACAGGACCCCACGGGTGCCCAACCACAGCACCATCTGTGTGCAGAGACCAACCTGGTGAGACCCTTGCCCAGGTCAGGGAGGCTGGGTGGATCAGAGGGATCTGCTGATCCTCAGAGCAGACATTTGGGAACCAATTGCAGCCACAGAGGGTCAGGAGAGTTGCCCCAGAGTCACCCCTACACCAGAACCCCTGCAGACCTGCTTCCCCTCTGGAAATCACTCCATGATCCAACAGTCCTTCAGAGAACAGAGACAAGGCGGCCAAGGACAGGACCTTGCACTGGTGTCTTGGCTCTGGGTCCTTCTGCATCGCACCCTGCACTGCACCAGGCAGAGGGATGCCCCTCTGCCCACCCAGTGCAGGCACCAACGTCTGTGAACCCACACAGATGCTGAACCCAATGGCCAGCCAATTCTGGGATGATGAGGTTTGTCCAGGGCTGGATGGGGTCTTGGAGATCACCTCATCCAGCCCCTGCTTGTGTTTTGAGCACCTCCAGGGATATAGCCCCCATCACCACAGGCACCACCACACACTGCCTTCACAGAGGGCTAAAAGAGATGGAGAAAACAGAGACAGGGCCAAAAACACCACTGCAGTGTCCTCCGATTCTTGCCAAAGCCCTTGAAACTCCCTGCTGGCTGTACCCTCCTTCACGGGGGACGCCCTCATGGTGGGTCCCTGCCCCACCGAGCACCACCAGCATCTGTGCATCCCACCCACAACGCCACAGCTTCAGCTTTTGCCCGCTGGATTTCTGCGGGGACCCCTGCCCAGGCAAAGACCTGGCCCCATCGCCCCCACCCTTGGGGGGAATCCCACCCTGAGGACCTACAGTCTGGCCCTCCTCTGTTCTCGGACAGAAACGTGTCCCTTTCTGCTCTAAGCCAGCTCTTCTGGCAGCCACCGATGCAGGGCTCGGAGAGCAATTTTTGCAGAGTTTTAAGCAATCAGGCTCCAGGCAGAAGCCACTGAAGCTGTTCAGCTGAAGAGTCATGAAAATGCCAAGTAATAGATCTCTGGGGATGAGGTCACATCTGAGAATTAAAACGGCTCTTTGCTAATGAAAAGCGATTGCACTGACAGATCTGAAAATAAAAAGGAATTACGAAATTCCTAGAAAGAGGCTCTTCAGACTCATACGGTGATTTCAATCAGAAAAATCATTTCTCTAATCACAGTGATCAAATTCCACTCTATTTTTTCAAACGGTGGGAGGTCGGTCTGTCTCCTCCTACGCCATGTACAACACATGTCCTCTGGGACTGTTTGCTGAGTCTTTTAAGATGCACAGCCCTAAATCACCCGTCTTTAGCTTATTCCTGCCCAGTGCAGAGCATGCCCAGGGGCCAGCCGCTGCTGCACTGGCCACATTGCACATCCTGGGCTTGGGAATTATTCCTGGGCACCTAAGGACAGGCAAACACTGCAGTTCCCAGATGCACCCAGCAGGTTAACTCACTTTTGGGTCCAATATGATGGTTTTACGCACGTGGTCACAAGCAGGTACCGTACTCAGGGGTGAAATGCAACGCTGCTGCCACAGGCAGCTCCAGCACCGAGCGCCGTGGTGGAAACGTTCCACATCCAATAACAGTGCTCAACAGAAGAAGCTAAATAAGAAAGGCGGGACAGGGAGTAAAGCAAACCCCAAGGGAGATGTCCACCTTGGGGCTGCGCCTATCTCCTGGCCCTCTGCTTTGCTGGCTGCTCCCCAGGGACACGCTCTCCTCCATCACTCTCCAGTCTGGCCTCACCAGACCACCATCACCACCATCTCCTCCTCCTCCCCACCACAAGCCGGGGCCAGCTCCATCCAGGGCTGAGGGCCATCCTCGTTCTCTCGCAGGACCTGTGCCACCATCAACCCCTCAGCATACCACAAACCCCCTAAAACCTTCTCCCCTCAGGTCTGAAGATGGTTTCCAGCCCCATCTAGAGAAACCTGAGGACCCTCCTCCACAGACACAGACCCATTACACAACATCGTTTGCTTGAGCAGCAGATTTTGTGTATGTGGCTGTTGCTTGGTTGTTTTTTGTTGGTTTGTTTTGGTTTTTTTCCACGCACAGGAACCATTTCCTCCCTGTAAGACCAAACCCCCGAAAGGCTCCATCTTTTCCAGCAGCCGTGAGGTCTGTCACCCCACATCCAGGTGAGGAGCTGGGCAAAGAGGGGGCCGCAGAAGCCCCCAACCCCTCTTCGAGGGAAACCAGCCCCCCTCAAACCCCTCAAGAATGGTTACGAACAGGCTGATTTTGAAAGGTGAGGATCTGCAGCGCCCTGGCTCCAACAGAGCAGTTAAACCAGTGCAAGAGGCGCTGCGCCCCGCGCTAACGCCGCGCTCCTTCACAGCTCCTACACAAATGAATCATCAAATGACATTTAAAAACCAGCAGTACGTGTCGGTTAATCATAGCGAGAGGGAGCTGCCAGCTGACAGGGAATACCCCGCGTTAAACCCCAGGGAGCATTTGGTCCAAAGAAATTAAAATAAAAATTACCAGTTGATTTTAACTCTCCTCCGGACCGATTCCCACCCCCCCACCACCAAGGAGAACAGCCCAGGTCTTTGGCAGAGCCCTCCCAACTCCACGCTGCAGAAAGCTGAACCCCAAAGCTGCTGCCGGGGTTTGCAGCCTCGGCCCCGCAAACACAGCAGAGCCCTCACAGGAGCTGGAATTTCTGTGCTGGGGTGGAATTTCGGTGCTGGGGAATTTCTGATTTAGGGTTTTGGGTTTTTTTCCTAAAGCAAAAAAGCAGCTCCTTGGGGCCAGATCTCATCTCTCGTCTCTTGTTCCTGAGCAAAACCCCCACTTCCGCAGCAGCGCCTTCGTGCCTTCTCCTTTTATGCTCAGTTCTGGTTGGGGCCCCAAAGTTTACGACAGGGATGATCGTGTGGTTTGGGTTTTGTTGGTTTTATTTTTAAATAAACACTTATAAAAAAATCCCACGAAGCAGCCTTGTTGGTATCACTGGTACAGAAATCTCGCCCTGCCCAGCCAAGTGCTCGCCCCGTTTCCGATGCAGACACATGCACCCAACCGCCCAGAAAAGGTCCAGATTCATCACTGTGCTAATAACTTTGCAGATTAATTGAGTCCTGCAACTTTCCCCATCCCCCTATCCACCCGGCAGGTGGAATTTTCACCACCAAGGTGTATTTTTGCAAGGCCAAACCACGGGAGCCTGACCTGTGGACGGCAGGGTTGATGCCTGCACCCCCAACCCCCTGCCCCCCTTAAAGCTGAGAAACCACACTGGGAGTCGTCTCATCCACTGTGGATGCCCACCACCCCCCAGGGATGGGATGGGGCAACCTGGCACGGCAAAAGGTTGAGACATGGATGAGAAAAGGGAGTGGGGGAGTGGGCAGAGCCCCCCCATCCCCGCCAGCATCTCTGCCCTCCACTGGCTGTAAGCTAATTTTGGCAGCACCTGCAGCCAAACGTGCAGAAGCACAGGCATCCCCATCACCACCACAGCCACCAACACACACACACACACCCCCTCCCAGCCTCCACG